>JBAMMX010000022.1:1484957-1992457 GCA_037126225.1 Dillenia turbinata
TTTTTTTTTTTTTTTTTTTTTTTTTTTTTTTTTTTTTTTTTTTTTTTTTTTTTTTTTTTTTTTTTTTTTTTTTTTTTTTTTTTTTTTTTTTTTTTTTTTTTTTTTTTTTTTTTTTTTTTTTTTTTTTTTTTTTTTTTTTTTTTCGACGTTCGATAGGAGCAGGGCGACTTAGGCCCAACGTTCGGTAAGAATAGGGCGATTCAGACCGACGTTCGGTAGAATCAGGACAACTCAGGCCCAACGTTCGATAGGAGTAGAGCGACTCAGGCCCGTTTGTTCAATAGAATCAGGGTGACTCAAGCCCAACATTCGCTCGGGGAGTCAGATCCCTTCGTTCGACAGAGTCGAGTCGTAAAGATTTTTCGATTTATCAGTTAGTCATTTCCCATGAACGGTGCCAATTTGTTGGAGGCATTTTTTACCCCACTGATAATTGTCCTTTTTGACTCGAATGGGAAGCCTGCACCGATATGTTCGTCTGGTCTCCTCGGATGGAAAACCTGTAAAAATCCCATCGGGACTGGTCCGACGGGAGGACTCCGACGCTCAAGTTAGGAAGGGTAATAACAAAAGAAAAACTGAATAGAGTCGAGAGAAATATGGCCCCTGGTGGCCTCTGTCATGTGATGTATCAGTCGAGTGGATGTCAGAACCCTCGTACATGTGTATAGCATGTATGCATATTGCACAGTAAGTATTATGTATGTCGCATAGTGAAGCCATGTGATGCAATATAAAAACATACGTATAAAGTCATACATCTGATCGTGTATAGAATCGGTGTAAAAACTATACCTCTGGTGGAATATGTTTGGGTATGGAATTTCCTTTTGAACGATGTATAGAACTGACTATCGAGTCATCTAGAATTGGGCATGGAACCCTACCTTCGTTGATGTATGGAATTGGATATAGAACCCTTCTTTGAACGGATATGGAATTATCTCTTTCTGATGTGTAAAACTGAGTCTCCTTTTGAAGGTTGTTTATACTATGTATTTACAGTCTTCCCAAGAGTGTAGAAAATCCTAGTTTCATTTCGCTTGAAATCTTTCAAGATGGTTAAGATTATAATTAGAGATTTCTGAAAGATTTATATTTCCTCAAAAAATATGAAAAGATTTGACTTTGATGGTGATTGCCTTCCTTATCGGATAACCATGTATGATTTTAGAGATCTATTAAATAGGGTACCATCACATCCCATATCCATTTAACCCATCTCAAAATTTGAAATTTGAGGAAAAAGAATATGAGAAAACCCCATCTTAAGAATCTTTCTTCCGAAAAAAAAGTGAAAGAAATCTCCTTTTTTCTCAAGTTCATCTTTTTTATTATAAGAAATCAACTCAAATGATAAAGTCCATCATTCATTTCGTCCAAATTGGAAATAAAAAAAAAAAAGTTGAAGTTGAGATTAAGAGTGTTGCTCGCATAAAGACCGATGGCAAGATGATGAGGCACTCGGTTTTCATTAAGAGAATTTTTTGATTGTTTCACAATTTTGCTCCAAAGAATTTTTTGATTGTTTCACAGTTGATGGTAAGAGTCGATAACAACCATAAAGTTTTGGTTTTGTGATTGTTTCACAATTACTATGTTTTTCATCGGCATGAGCTTTGTATGCATTCGGATGTCAAAAAATTGGAGAAACGTTGAAAATGTTTATCAATTTTTCCAATATTTGAGACACGGATCCAAGTTGTTATGAAAAGAAAATGATATAAAAACATTGAGAAATTTGAATAAGATAAACTTCTTATTTTATTTCTTTCAGAAGATGTAAGTACAAATGATGTATGTGGAGGTATTATAGTTACAGAAGGAAGTGATGAGTCAGCACTAAGAGTGGTGAGTTGCTGACACTTGGCAGGTACCTCTGATGAGTTAATAGGAGCTTGGACCAGACGATGACATGTGTCACAGGAGCTGATGAGTCAATAAGAGCTTGAACCAAGCGATGATATGTGTCCTATAAGTTAGTGAGTCATCAGAAACTTGAGCTGAATGATGATACGTGTTTCGAAAGCTGGTAAAGTTGTAAATTTCGATGGACATTCACCAAATTATTTAATATTCATAACACTTCTCCTTAGATGTCCATCACATAGAGGATAGGTTTCGTTAAAATCTTATTAGGAAAAAACTCAGTGGGACAAAAATCATAGTGAAGAGAAAAAAGTATATTATTTTAAATGTATTTACTCCCCCTATTGAAAATATCTCTCGAGATCTTTAAACCGATACATTTCAATTCCTTTCATCAATTTTTCGAATATAGCAGTTGGTAGTGTCTCGATAAATAAATTTGCTAAATTTTCATTTGATCGGATTTGTTACATATCGATTTCACCATTCTTTTGAAGGTCGTGTGTGAAGAAAAACTTTGGTGTAATTTGTTTAGTTCTATGTTTCTTGATTATTCTCTCTTTAGTTGAACAATGCATACAACATTGTTCTCGAACAATATCATAATAATATTTTTGTTGGATTATAATTTGCAATTCCTCAAAATATATTAATTGATTTTAACTAAATACATTCTCGACTTGTTTCATGAATTACTATGATCTCAGTATAGTTCGAGGAGATGGCGGATATAGATTGCTTTGTGGATCGCCAAGAAATAGCAATACTATCATATGTAAATAAATATCCAATCTGAGATCGTGTTTTGTTAGGATCGGATAAAAATCCAGTATCAATATACTTGATCAATATTGGTTTGAAATTAGTTGAATAGAATAAGTCAAGATCAATTGTTTCTTGGAGATATCAAAAAATATGCTTGACCCCATTCCAATGTTTTCGTATCAGGAAAGAACTGAATTTTACTAATACATTTACAGTAAATGATATGTGAGGTTTTGTACAATTAGTAAGATATATAAGTGCTTCAATAGCACTAAGATATGATATTTCAGAATCAAGAATTTCTTCATTCTTTTCTTATGGTTTGAAAGGGTCCTTTTCAACATCAAGTGATCGAATAACTATTGGAGTACTTAATGGATATTTTTTATCAATATAAAAATGTTTTAAAACTTTAGTCGTATAATTTGATTAGTGAATGAATATTTCATCTTCCAGATGTTTGTTTTATAAACCAAGACAAAATTTTGTTTTCCTAAAATTTTTAGTCTCAAACTCTCTTTTCAAATATTTAGTGGCTTTAAAAATCTTTTCAGGAGTTCTAATAAAATTCACATTATCAACATATAGTGAAATGATCACAAAATCTATTTCAAATTTCTTAAGAAAAACACAATGATATATTGGATAATTTGTATAACCTTCTTTCAATAAATAATCACTTAAATGGTTATACCACATTCGTCCTAATTGTTTTAAACCATACAAGAATCTTTGCAATTTAATAAAGTAAAATTTTCAAGTATTTTGATCACATACTTTAAACATTTTAAATCCTTCAGAGATTTTCATATAGCATCATTTTCTAATGTCTCATATAGATAAATAGTGACTACATCAATTAAACGCATTTTGAGTTTTTCATATACCACTAAACTCACAAAAAAATATAATGTAATTGCATCCACTATAGGAAAATACATTTTATCATAATCAAGTCTTGTTCTTTATGAAAATCCTTGTGCTACAAGACTTGTCTTATATCATTCAATTTCATTTTTCTCATATCATTTGCACATAAAGAGCTATTTATATCCAACAAGTTTTACACTCTCAGATGTTTGCACTACAGATCCAAAAACTTTATGCTTAACTAATGAATTTAATTTAGATTGGATTGTTTCTTTCCATTTTGATTAATCATCTCTTTTCTAACATTCTATTATTGATTTTGGTTCAACATCATCGATTTCTTAAATAATTTCAAGTGCCACATTATATGCAAAAATATCATCCACAATTATTTCAACTTTATCCCAATATATTCTTGTTGTGGTGAAATTTATAAAAGTTTCATTTACATGCTTTTTAGGTGTTTGAAATTTGTACTTTTCGGGGGCTATGTTAGACTCAGTAGGAATTTGAGTTTTGTCATCAATAATTTCTTGAGATTATTTATGATCATGATCAACAAATCCTCGTTTCTTTCGAGGATTTTTATATTTGGCACCAAAAGGTCTACCATATTTTAAACGTGCATTAGACTCATTTGCTGTAATACTAATGGATTGTCCCGTTGGGACGTCAAGTTTAATTGGTGCATTTTCTATAGGAAAATGCAATTTCGTGACTCTGAGCACGTCAGGTAATTGATTTGTAATTTTCTACAAATGAATTATTTTTTAAATTTCTAGTTCAAAATCTTTTGTATAAGAAATATTAATGGTAATACATTCCATATAATTTTCCTTTTCAATTATCCTTATTCTCCCCCTAATGCTGAGAAATTTGTTTTATCAAAATGACAGTTTGCAAATCTTGCAGTAAAAATATCATCTGTCAACCGTTCAACATATTGAATGATCAGGGTGACTTACACCCAATGTATATTCTCAATCTTCTTTGGGACCCCATCTTAGTTCGTTGGGGTATCGCTACAGGGATATAAATCGTACATCCAAAAATTCTTAAATGAGAAATATTGAGTTCATAACCAAAAGTCAATTATAGAGGAGAGTACTCATGGTAATGTTTTGGTCTTAAAAATATAAATATTGCTACATATAAAATAGTATATCCTAAGCAAATGTTGGGAGTTTAGTTCTCATTAATAATGGTCTAACAATCAATTGCAATCTTTTGATAAACAATTCAGCTCAATCATTTTATATATGAACATGAGTTACAAGATATTCAATATTAATACCAATAGACATACAATAGTCATCAAAATTATGAGACGAGTATTCACCAGTATTGTCTACTCGAATTGTCTTAATTGGATAATCTAGAAATTGTGCTCTTAGCTTAATAATTTGAGTAAAAAGTCTCGTAAATGCCAAGTTGTGAGTTGATAGTAGACAAACATATGACCATCTTGTAAATGCATCAATTAGTACCATAAAACATATAAATCGTCCACATAGTGGATGAATTGGTCCACATATATCATCATTAATTCTTTTAAGAAATCCAGAAGATTCAATTTCTATTTTGACTGGTGAAAGTCTTATAATAAATTTTTCTTGAGAACAAGCAACATACGTGAATTTATTTGATTTTAACACCTTTCAATTTTTCAATATATGACTATAAGAATTTTTAATTATTCTTCTCATCATAATCGACCCATGACATCCTAGTCGATCATGTTAGATAATAAAGTCATTATGATCAGTAAACTTCTGGTTTACTAAATGTAGCATTTCAACTGTACTAATTTTAGTATCATATAAATCAGAGGAAAAAGATGGTGATTCCTCTACTATACATTTATTTTTCAGAAACAACAATTGTAATATACAAATATTTAATATTACTGTCATTCATTGTCTCGATGTGATATCCATTTTGGTGAATATTTCTAAAACTTAGCAAATCTCTTCGAGACTTAGTAGATTATAGTGTATTATGTATGACTAATTTTGTTCCTTTAGGGAAACATATATTTACTTTGTCGGAACCTTCAATTAATTTTGCACTACCACTTGTGGTATTGATATTTGTTTCTCCCAACTTCAGATTGGAGAAATAATTTTTATTTTTAAGTATCATATAAGTTATAGCGCTATCAATTAGACACACATTTTCTTCGCTTCTCATATATTCCAAGTTATTAGTAATATCCATATCTCATTTAGGAAGAAAATAAAGGAGATGATTAATTCACTTGTATGGAATTATAAATAAATAAATCAATCAAAAATAATAAAGTGTATCATATAATAAAAATATTTCCATCATTGATCAGATGATCAATTTTTCCTTTAAGGTGTTCAAAGAAATCAGTTATATCAAAATGAGTTATATTTAAATTAACATCATTACATAGGATGATAAAATTTATTTCCAAATCTTTATTTTTCTTCTTTAAAGAGGCTTGATACAATTCAGTAAGATGTTTTGGAGTTCGGCATACACGTGACTACCGCATCGATAGCAAACATTATCAGAATTTCTTAATGATTTCTCTTTTTATTTTTTATCACTATCATCTCATTTCTGGTAGTGATATTTGCCCTTTTGATTTGATCGACTATTATTATGAGCATCATTATTATAATGGTCACTTCATCCTTGACCATATCCGCATCCATGACCATGGCCACAACCACGACCTCGACCTCAATCTCAACCTTTCCCATATTCATATCTAGTCGCATTCGCTATAGGGAATAGGCTACTACCAGTTAGTCGAGTTTCGTGATTTTTCATCAATAATTCATTATTTTGCTCGGCCACAAGGAACATGAAATCGATTTAGTATATTTTTTGAATCCATTTTCTCGATATGGCTACTGTAGGAGCAAGTTCGAGTATGAAAAGTGGAGAAAGTTTTTCTAACATATTTTTTTTAGTTATATTTTCTTCACACAATTTCAATTGGAATGTGATTTTGAACATTATAGAATTATAGTCACCAATGAATTTGAAATCTTGTAATCTCATATGTAACCAATCGTATCGGGTTTTAGGAAAAATAATTATCTTCAGGTGGTCATATCTTTTCTTTAAATTTTTCTACAACTCAAGAGAATTTTTAATAGTAAAATATTCTGTTTTTAAACTTTCATCAAGATGATACCGAATGAAAATTATTATTTTTGTACAATTTTGTATAGTAACATCATTTATTTTGATAGTGTCTCCAAGACCCACCACATTCAAATGCATTTCAATATTAAGAATTCAGAATAAATAATTTTTTTTCAGAAATATTAAGAGGTAAAAATTCAAATTTAGAAAGATTCGTCATCAGAAAAAAAATCAACTTCAAAATCCTTGAAAAGTGAGACCTCCTTTTCTACTACAGTCATGAAGGTAAATTTATGTTTGGTTGATTTTAATTTCATGCTTTGCCTGAATTTTGTACTGATAGCGTGTTATAAAAAGAAATTGATATAAAAACTAAGAAAAATTCAAACAAAATATAGAAAAAAAGAAACATTTTATTTCATTTCTTTCAGAAGATGTATGTACAAATGAGGTAGAAGGATGTATTTATAGTTGCAGAAGGAACTAACAAGTCAGCACTAGGAGTGGTGAGATGCTGACACTTGGTAGGTGCCTCTGATGAGTTAGCAAGAGCTTAGACCAGGTGATGACACCTGTCACAGAATCTGATGAGTCAATAGGAGTTTGGATTAGGCGATAACATGTGTCACAGGATCTGATGAGTCAGCAAGAGTTCGGACTAGCCGATGATACGTGTCCTACAAGCTGGTGAGTCATCAGAAGCTTGAGGTGAGTCATCAGAAGCTTGAGGTGAGTGGATGATGACACATGTCCCGTAAGCAGGTGAAGTTGTACACTTCGATGGATATCCAACAAATTATTCAATATTTATAACACAAATTCATTCTTATCAAAATATTTTAAAAATAAAAATATTAGTGTTAAGTTATTTTTGTTGATAAGAGATTATCATAGTTTGGTTAATAATGAAACTAAAGGATTTTGACATAATTGACTTTGTAAATGTATCATAAATATTGGGTCTTCTCGTATGTAAATATGACTACTGTACAAATCAAAAGACGCACAATAGAATTTAAATTTCTAAACTCTTCTCTCTCTTTCAGTATAGTATGCAGAATAATCTAATACAAACAATGGAATTCAATTGCATTTCATATTTAATCTTAATCTGTGTTAAAAAAATGAATTTATTTGAAATCAAATAAAATAAATCAAACTTATTTTTTTATTTACTTTCAAATAGAACATAAATATTTACTATGCTACTTCTTCTTTAGAAAATTATTTAAGGTGTCATTAGCTAAAAAAAATGAATATCTCCCATTAACGCTTTGCTTTAAATAGTGACTAGTTAATGCCCCATGCATTTGCGTGAGGTGCCATATTTTTTTATTATATAAATATTTATTAAATTTATAATTATTATCTAAATTAATAAAAAATATGATATATATCAATAATAATAAAAAGAAAAAAAAAAGAGTCCAATCACTAAAGTACTAAAAAAAGACTAAGGAATAAGGTAAAAAAATGTAATAAATAGAGTAAAAGGAAATAAAAATATAGGGGATGACCATCTGTAAGTTTAAAAAAAAATAAAATAAGAAAACTTATGTTAAAGAAAATGAAGGACCCAAGAGGGAAAAAATGGAAAAAAATAAAAAGAGTAAAGATTTGAATAGAAAAAATTAGAAATAGTGATTTGAAAATAAAATGACGACCATTCGTACAGCTGAAGAAAAAAGAAGAAGAGCAAAATAGATGTTCAAAAAACACAAAGGACTAAAATGGGAAAAATTGGGTAAAAAAAAATAACAAGGACTTGAATAGAGAAATAAGGCTAAAAAAGAGAGAAAACTAATGTTTAAAAAAAAACAAATAACTTAGAGGGGAAAAATTTTTGAGTCAAAATAAAAAAAAATAATAAATCAAATAAAAATTTATAAAAATTTCATTATGACAGTAAATAAAAAATGGGTAAAAACTTAATAAATTGATAAATTAATTAAAAATTTATAAAATCAATAAAAAATAAAATGTTTTTATAAAATAATTAAATTAAAATAAATTATATCATAAACAATAAATTTTAAGTTATGAAAAAAGATATAACTTAAAAATTATTGTTTAGTTATTCGTCGCTTTTTTTAAAAGATATTGATAAAAGTTTTGATTTTAAAAATATAATTTTTTTATTATATAAAATGATATCAAAATCTTTTGATTTTATATTCTTTGTTAATATTTTTTATCACTTTAATTTTTTTAAAAAAATTTATATTCTTTTTAATATTTTTATCTCATTTTTATATAATTTTTTAATTATAAAAAAGATATAACTTAAAATTTATTATTTAGTTATTCATCATTATTAGATATGAAATTTTCTTTTCTTTTTTTATCTCGCCTCTTCATTCAGATTCTTACTATTTCTTTGACTCATTTTTTTTCACTTTAATCCTTCATTTTTTTTGAATATTAAAATAATCATCCTTTTATTTTTAAAAACTTTTACAAGTCATTTAAAAATATTAAAAAAAGAATATAAAATCAAAAGAATTTGATTTAATTTTATATAACTGAAAGATTTTAATAAATTTTATATTATTTTAATATTTTATAAAATAATAATTATATTCTTTTTGTATAGATTTTCTAATTTATATTTTAATATTAAAATAATATAATTATTCATATTTTATATTAATATAATATTAAAATAATATAACATTATATTTATATAATATAATAAAATATTTTTATACTAAAATTATTTTTTATATTAAAATAATATAATTTTTTTTAAAGATATCAAAAACAACTTTTCATTTGAAAAATAAATAAATTTTTTATCATATAAAATGGGATCAAAATCTATTGATTTTATATTCCTTTTTAAATTTTTTAATGACTTTTAATTTTTTTTAATTTATATTTTTTTAATATTTTTATTTTATTTTCATAATTTTTTATTATAAAAAGTATATAACTTAAAATTTATTTTTTAAAGTCATTCGATATTATTAGACATTAATTTTTCTATTTTTTTCCATTCCTCTATTTAGATTCTTTCTATTTTTTTGCTCAATTTTTTTTCACTACAATCTTTCGTCTTTTTTTAACATAGGCTTTTCTATTTTTATTTTTTATTTGGCCTAAACAAAGGTCCACAACAGGTTTTTACCATAGTTTTGATCTTATTATATATAATCAAAAGATTTTATTAAATTTAATATTATTTTAATATTTTATAAAATAATAATTTATATCCATTTTATAAAAGCTTTCTAATTTATATTTTAATATTAAAATAAAATAAGTTTTATATTTATGTCAATATAAATTAAGATAGTATTATATTATATTTATTTAATAAAATTTAATATTTTAATACAAATATTATTTTTAACATTAAAATAATATATCTTTTTTATATTTATAATAAATAATAATTTTTTTCCAAACATATACAAAAAAAAATTTGATTTTAAAAATATAATTTTTTTCATTATATAGAATTAGATCAAAATCTTTTAATTTTATATTATTTTTTAATATTTTGTGATGACTTTTAAAAGTTTTTTGAAATTTTGTATTTTTTGATTTTTTTTTGTTGTTTATAATGTAATTTATTTTAATTTACTGATTTTAAAAAATAATTTAATTTTTTTATCAATTTTATAAATTTTTATTTAATTTGTTAATTTTTTTTTAATTTTGACCCATTTTTGGTATTAATAAAATAAAAATATTAAAAATTTTCATTAAAAGATATCTGTAATATTAAAATATCTATAATTTAAAAAATTTAAAATGTTTTTTTAAATATAATAATATCTATAATATAAAATTTTAAAAAATTTTAAAATTCATTAAAAATATTAAAAAAGAATATAAAATTAAATGATTTTGATCTCATTTTAATATTTTTAATATTGAAAAAAGAATGCTTTTATATCCATTTAAGATTTTGATTTATTTTTTAATATTTTTTTAAATTCTTTTCAAAAATTTGTAAAAAAATCAATAGAATTATAATTTTTATATTATAGTAAATGTTGTAAAATTAAATAAGGTATATAAAATAATTAAAGTGTTTGAAATATAAAAAGTACATTTATAATTTAATTTTCATTTAATAAATTAACAAACTAAAAAGAATGTAATTTTTTGTTTTGTAAAATATTAAAAAATATTAAATTTACTAAATCTTTTGATTATATAAAATGAGATTGATTTTTTTTTTTATTTTATATTCTTTTTTTAATATTTTTTAGTGACTTTTGATAGTTTTTTAAAATTTTTTATTTTTTTAATATTCTTTGATACCATTCTTTGCATATATTATCTTTATTATAAAAATGGATCTAACTTTAAAATTTATTATTTATAATGTAATTTATTTTAATTTATTGATTTTATAAAAATATTTTAATTTTTATTGATTTTATAAATTTTTATTTAGTTTGTTAATTTATTAATTGAAAATTAAATTATAGATATATTTTTTATATTTCTAATATATTATTTCTTTATATACATTATTTAATTTTTCACTACTTACAATAACATAAAAAATTGTAATTCTATTGATTTTATATGAATTTTTGAAAAAATATAAAAAACATATTCAAAAATATTAAAAAGCAAGTTCAAAATCTTAAAATGATTTAAAAAATATTCTTTTTCAATATTAAATATATTAAAATGATCTCAAATTCTTTTGATTTTATGTTCTTTTTCTAATATTTTTAAAGAATTTTAAGATTTTTTATCATAGTTGTTTTTATATTTTAGAAAGTTTTCTTTAATATTTTTATATTATGAATGTTTTAATATTGTAGATATTTTTCATGACAATTTTTAAAATTTTATTTGATTAATATCAAAAAAAGTCAAAATTAAAAAATTAAAAAATTAAATAAAAATTTGTAAAATCAAAAAAAGTCAAACTGTTTTTATTAAATCTGTAAATTAAAATAAATTACGTTATAAATGAGAAATTTTAAATTATATTTTTTTATAAAAAAATAAAAAATGAGATAAAAATATTAAAAATATAGAATTTTAAAAAAACTTTTAAAATCCATTAAAAAATATTTAAAAAATATAATTCAGAAGATTTTGTTCTAATTCTATATAACGAAAAAAAATTATATTTTTAAAATCAAATGTTTTTTTTAATAATTTTGGACAAAATTTATATTATTATAATATAAATATAAAAATGTTATATTATTTTAATATTGAAATAATGTTCGTAATAAAATATTATATCATATTAAGTAAATGTAATATAATATTATTTTAATGTTTTATCGATATGAATATAAGAAAATTATTTTGTTCTAATATTAAAATTATTTTGGATCAATTTCTGGGTCTTCCTCTAGATATCAAGTGATTGGTGGCCTTTGAGCTCTGGGATAAAGAATTTCTGGGGTTTCTTCATTGGACCCTTTCTTGATTAGTAACCCAAATTGTTGCTCGATCAATCTCCAAAATTGCTGCTTGTGAATTAGTCTCCCCTGTCATCTACTGCTTCGATCAGATCCTTTCTTGATCTACAACCCAAATTGTCTCCTGATCAATCTCCAAAATTGCCACTGATTATCGCTGGTGAGTTCAAATGTATCATATACAGCTTCAATCAGGTGCATCTCTCTCTCTCTCTCTCTCTCTCTCTCTCTCTCTCTCTCTCTCTCTCTCTCTCTCTCTCCTGTTCGTAACCTATCATTTGTTCAGCTCTGTCATCTGCTTATTGCTCAAGAAGGTTTGTCAATTCTTGATTTTAAGTTTTCCTTGCATATATTAGTTCTCTACTTGATATATCGCATTGTATCTCTTTATCTTGATTTTAGGGTTCCTTGCATTCTAACATTTGTTCTGCTGTTCTTGATACCTGTTCTTGATTTTTGTTTTGTTTACATTCGTTTGTTCTCTCTAGTGATTTAACCTTTTATCAGGTGCAGCTCCAATCTAGTGTATCTTTTGCTTGGTGTGTTCAAAACAGGTGCATTCTCGCTTGATTTGTTTGGTTTGTCAGTTCATTCTCGCATTCCCGTTGTTGTGTTCCTGTTGTTGTATCTTTTGTCTGATTTGCATCTTTGCTTGACTTTGCTGTTCTTGATTGAATGCCTGTTGCTTGATATTCGTGATTAATAGTTGTTTGTTCTTCGCTTTTGTTCTCTTCGCTTGTTCTTTTAATGTATTTTTAATTGTTTCTTGATTTTTAATTGTTTCGTCAGTCATTTTCACGCTGTCCTTGAGTTTGATATATCCATATTTGTTAGATATATTTTGTGAGTTTGGTTTGCTGATTCGCTGTGCTGTTATCTCTAACTTGCTATCGGTAATTAAGTCATTTTGCCGTATGTTTATTGATTCATTGTGCCTGATGTTTATATTGCTTGTTGATTCATTTGTTTCTTGAATTTTAAGTCTCTTGAATTTAAAGACTTGAGTTATAGCTCTTGAGTTGTCCTTCTAATGCACTGGAATTGGGATCTTGCTGTGTGTTTTTTTTTTTTTTTGGGCATATTTCTTTTGATGAATATATAGGTTTTGTTTCTTGGAGTATATAGGTTTTTTTTTAAAAAAAAAAAAAACAGAGAGCTTCGTCATGACCGGTTCCAAGCCCGGATAAAGGAGTAGGGATGCGGTAGACTGATAGCCAGCATAAAAACTTTTGTCAAGTAAAATAGGGACAAATAAGAATTATTCTATTTTATAATTAATTTTGATATTATTATTTTTGACATTATTGTGTTCTGATATTATTTTATTTTTATTTTTATTTTTCTTTAAAAAATTTGGTGGAATTTAGTATATTATTAATTTAGTTTGTTCTAATTACCATTGTTAAAGTACAAAAATAAGAGACAATGGAGATAGGATTCGCCTAGGCACTTGGAATATAGGATCCTTGACTAACAAATTAGGGAAAATATAAGAAGTAATACATAGAAGAAAAATTAAAATTATGTGTTTACAAGAAACTAAGTGGGTAGGGGAAAAGACTAGAATAATTGAATCGTATGAGTATAAATTTTGGTACATAGGTAAGAATAGAACTAGAAATGGTGTATGAATAATTGTTCATAAAGATTTACATGAAAATATAATAGATGTAAAATGAAAGAGAGATAGAATTTTACTTGTTAAGATGATTAATGGAAAAAATATAATTAACATAATTAGCGTATATGCACCCAAGTAGGTATAGATGCAGTTAGTAAAAAATGATTTTAGAAAGATTTGGTTGAATTGATATAGACTTTACCTAATGCAGAGAAATTATTTATTGGAGGAGATCTTAATGGACATATATGGGAGAATAACGAAGGATTTGAAATTATACATGAAAACTTTGGTTTTGGTAATAGGAATGAGGCAGTAGAAACCATTTTAGAGTTTGTTACGGCATTTGATCTGATACTTATAAACACATTTTTTAAGAAAAAAGAATTGCATATAGTTACATTTAGAAGTGGGTTGAATGCTAACCAAATAGATTTTTTTCTCACTAGGAGGAGTGATAAAATAACTTGTAAAAATTGTAAAGTTATATCGGGAGAGAGTGTAACAACTCAACATAGACTTTTAGTTGTTGATGTACGTGTACCTAAAAAACAAAAGAATATCATCAATTAATAGAGTCAAAAATTAAGTGGTGGAAATTAAAAGAAAAAAGAGTAACAATCTTTAGAGAAAAATTAATGAAAGAATTAACTTGGTCAGTTAATGATGATTCAGAGACTATGTGGGTAAAAATGTCTAATAACATTAAAAATATAGGTAGAGAGGTTCTTGATGTATCTAAAGGATGGACGCCAATAGGTAAGGAGTCATGGTGGTGGAATGAGGAAGTTCAAACTGCTATACGAACAAAACGGGAGTGTTATAGAAATCTTAAAAATAGGAAAAATAATGAGACATTTGAATTATACAAAAATACGAAGAAAAAAGTGAAAAAAATTATCTAAGAATAAAAAAATAAGGTATATAATGAATTATATAAGAAGTTAGAAACCAAGGATGGAGAGAAAGAGATTTACAGAATCGCCAAATTAAAGGAGAGAAAGGGAAGAGATTTAAATAGTGTTAGATGTATCAAGAGTGAGACTAATAGTATACTTGTGAGGGATGAGAATATAAGAAAGCGTTGGAGAGATTATTTTGATAATCTGTACAATATGGAGGGTACAAAAAACATTGGTGATATCACAATACCTATTGAGGAGATTAATAGGGATTTCAAATATAAAATTTGTTCTCACGAAATAGAGGAAGCCTTAAAGAGAATGAAGAATAATAAAACTTTAGGACCCGATGACATCCCCATTGAGGTGTGGAAATGCTTGGGGGAGGTAGGGGTAGCAATGTTAACAGACCTTTTTAATAAATATTGGCAAACCAAGAAGATGCCCAAAGTATGGAGGGAGAGTACACTTGTACTATTATATAAAAAAAAAGGGATATACAAAACTACTCTAATTATAGGGGAATTAAATTTATGAGTCATACTATGAAATTGTGGGAAAGAATGATTGAGCATAGACTGAGATTGAAGATAAGCGTGTCTCAGAATCAATTTGGATTTATGTCAGAAAAATCCACTACTGAAACAATCCATTTACTAAGAAATCTGATGGAGATATTTAGGGTATAGAAGAGAAATTTACATATAGTATTCATTGACTTAGAAAAAACGTATGATAGGGTACCAAGAGATATATTGTGGTGGGCGTTAATGAAAAATGAGAATTTCTATCAAATACATCAATTTTATTAAAGATATGTATGAGGGAGTTATCACTAATGTAAGAACTTGTGGGGGGTTAAGTGATAGCTTTCCAATAAACATTGGACTCTACTAAGGATCGACATTAAGTCCAATTTTATTTGCGATAGTGATAGATGAAGTTACAAAGACCATCTAAGATGAAATACCATGATGTATGCTCTTTGCAGATAATATAGTATTAATAGATGAAACTAGTGAATGTATTAATACTAAATTAGAGTTATGAAGGGACACACTAGAGTCTAGAGAATTTAGATTGATCAGAATTAAAACAGAGTATATTAAATGTACATTCAGTAATAGCCATCAAAATGATGAAGAAACAATTGGGTTAGGAGAACATGAGGTAACAAAAAGTGAATGTTTTAGATATTTTGGATCCATTATCCAAAATGATGATAACATAGATGGGGATGTAAATCATAGGATGCAAGCGGGTTGGATGAAATTGAGAAGAGTATCTGGAGTTCTTTGCGATCGCATGATACCACTCTCTTTGAAAGGAAAGTTTTATAGAACGACAGTAAGACCTACATTACTATATAATATCGAATGTTGGGTCATTAACCAAAAGTAATAGTAGAAAATGGCTGTAGTCGAGTTGAAAATACTGAGATGGATGTGTGGTAAAACTAAAAAGGATATGATTAGAAATGAAGAGAAACGTAATAAATTAGGAGTATGTTCAATAGTAGATAAAATGCAAGAGTATCATTTGACATGGTTTGGACATGTACAACGACAACCAAAAGATGCACTAATCAGAAGAATCGAGAGTTTAAATGTTGGAGATCTAGTAAAACGACGAGGTAAATCATTAAAAATCTAGATGCAATATATTCACAAAGATATGACAGTTAAACGGTTAACTAAAGAGATGATTTCAGACAGAAATGAATGGCGTAGGAGAATTAGAGAAAGTTAAATAATCATTTTTCGTATTGTATATGTATTTAAATAATATGTGTGCTAATTATTATTATTACTATTATTATTATTATTATTATTATTATTATTATTATTATTATTATTATTATTATTATTATTTGTCTCTCAAATAGCTGACCCCAAATTTTATAATTAAGGTTCAGGTTGTTGTTGTATTAAAATATAAATTAGAAAGTTTTTATAAAATGAAAATAAATTATTAATTTAAAAAATATTAAAATAATATTAAAATTAATATAATCCTTTGATTATATAAAATGAGATTAAAAACTATGGTAAAAAACTATCATGAAAAAGAAAGTTAGTAGGCTAAAACGAAGAAAAAACTTGGGTAAGAAAAATGTGCAAGGACTGAAACGAAAAAAAAAAAAGAATGTGGGGTAAGAAAAATAGGAGACGACCATCGAGGGACATCCGAAAAGTGATGAATAGTAGCTAATTGAAATAAATAAAAAAAAAACGTAGGCAAAAAAAATGTGGAAGGACTGAGATGAAAAAAAAGAAGAAAGTAGGTTAAAAATGTATAAGGATTTAAATGGAAAAAAAAAGGAAAAAAAATGCCAACGGACTGAAATGAAAACGTCCAAGGATTGAAACGAAAAAGAAAAAGAATGCGGGGCCTTGAAATGAAAATGTGCGAGGACTGAAATCAAAAGGAAAAAAAGAATGTAGGGCCTAAAAAATAGTGGACGACTGATAAGGGCATTTTGGTAATTTAGTAATGAGGCGTGTGAAAATCATGCATGAATAGTAACCATAAGTCGCTCTTTATCTCTAAGGGTAATGTGTTTGTTTTAGATTTAAAATTTTATAAAGATATATATTTTTATAAAAGTATAAATTTTTATAATTTTTACGATTATATAAAAAAATAATTGATTTCAGAGATAAAATTTCGGAGGGATCGTTGGGATGAAATGACAACAGAGATTTTCAGGAAATAGAGATGCCCCCGCTGGCCCACCCCATAAAAATCATCGAAATAACATATGCTTCACATGTCACCGTTCATAAATGCTGCATTAAATTACTCAAAGAAAAATTGCCTGAACTGATTTGACTCTTCAGGACCTGGCAAAGGCGGGGCCGGTAGTTGAATAATTTAGTCTTGAGGACAAGAATTGATGCTACTCTGCAATTTTGTCTGGTTTTCTTAACTAAACTTATGCTTATCCATTCGGTAAAGCGACCGGATTTTGGGTATATTTGGAAAAATTATATATAAAAAATGGTTGTATTTGAATCAAGTTCTTAGTGCTCGTTTGACGAGATTTTTTTTTTTAATTTTTCTTTTCTTTATAAAAAAATTCTTATTAAATAAATTGTTTTCTAAAAAATGATTTTTTTAAATGATAAAAATAATTTTTAAGAGAAGTTTTTGAGAAGATCTTTTTTTTTTTCATTAAATATTTCAATTTTTGCGAAACCATCTTTTTTATTCTACTTATATCATCACTTAGATAATATAAAAATTCAAATATATCAATGTCATAATTGTGTTTGTAAATACTATGAGTTGAGTAGATTTAAATATTTTTTTTATAAATTTCAAATATATTCATAAATGTTTTTTATTTCATTTATATAATTTGGGTGTTCATAAATACATGATTTGGGTGGATTTAAATATCTTTTTTATGAATTTCAATTATGTTCATAAATTTCGAATTTGTTCATAAATATTTCTTTATTTCATTTATATGACTTGGATGTTCATAAATATATGATTTGATTGTATTTAAATAATTTTTTATAAATTTCAAATATGTTCATAAATTTGAAATATATTTATAAATATTTTTTATTCTATTTGTAGGACTTGCGTGTTTATAAATGTATGACTTATTTATTTTCAAAATTTTTAATTCTTTATATTATATAAAAATGATCTTATACTTATAATTTTTTATTTTAATAGTTTAGAAAAATAAATAATTTAATTTAATTTTAATTATTAGTATTTATATCTTTTATTATTAAAATGTAGATATATGAATTTTAATCAATCGATGGTAAGGAGAAAAATTATACTTTATGTGTATATCTTTTATGATAATTTCGTTAAAAATAGAGTTTATAAAAAACTTTTTTCAAATAATTTATTTATAAAATGAAGTATAAAAACGGTTTTTTAAAAATGAAAATATCAAACAATTTTTAGTTTTTTTTTTCAGAAAAAATTAATTTTTACTTCTTTTTAAAAGGAGAAGATAATGAAAAAAAAAAATTGTGCCAAGCATGCGCTTAATGTGTGGAGCATATATATATATATTTTTTCTTTTTAGCAATTTCTCTATTTTCTTTAGATAATATAGAATAATAATTTTTTTACTTAATCATTAGTATTTGGGTTATTCGATTAATTTGGTTCAAATATTATGGGAGCCAATTTAGGGATGGAGTTTTTTGATACCTGCAATTTTATTTCTAAAAATCAAATTCGAAATTTTAATTAAAATAATTTAATATTTTATCATTAGACACACAAAATATTAATATATAAAATAATAATTATATTGAATTTCACAATCTCCCTGCAATAATGCAACTGTTTCTAGAACAAAGATATGGGCTATCTAAAAGGGATGATAAAATTCATATCTCAGCCGAATTTAAGGGGTTGGTGGTTAAAAGAAATTAAAATGATTTAAATTCATATTAATTGTTTGGATAAAAGAGATTTAAGAACTAACCCCTCAAAATAAGAAATTTGTAAAATCAAGTAAAAATATGAATCCTGTGAAATCCATATCAAGAATCTTTGATTTCAAATCCAAATTTGATTTTTAAACGTGAATCAAATGATTCTAAATTTTAATTCTGATTTTGTCTAATAATTATTAATTAAATAGAATAAATTTTTTTATCCATAATCATAATCTTTTACTCTAAATATACCTTTTATTAAAAGTGTGATTTCCTGATTTTGCCTATTTGGAAATTGTGGATCGATGAGTTCCATTTAAATTAGAAGTTTGATTTTCTTTTACATTTACAATCAATTATAGCAAGAGATAAGTGCAAATAATGATGAGAGAACCAAAGATGCACTCCATGAACCAAAATTCCTTCACTTTTTTATCCGGAAATAATTATGCTTCTTAATTTTATTAAAAATATTTTCTAAATTTTTCTTTAAGTAATTGAGATAAACCTACAATTTATTTATTTTTGTATATATTTTCATTAAATCAATTGTAATACGATATTTAGTCTAAAACTAAATACAAAGTATTAATAAAAAAGAAGATAAATTGGAAAGTAATTAGAAACTTAATAATTTGGGGAAATATGGCTGGTGACCAGGTTACTCTTCCTAGGTCTGATAAAATTCAATAAATACCCACAATTAACATTTATTGTACATGAGTTTTAGATTTAATGGTTCTATAAGAAAAATTATTTCTATTGTATAATCTTAAACTCACAAACAGGTTATAATAATAATAATAATAATAATAATAATAATAATAATAATAATAATAATAATAATTATAATAATAATAACAATTTTGGGATATACAATACAATTGGAGTTTGGAAAGTAATTTGCAGCTATAAGGGTATTTCTGAATTTTATTGTTTATAGTCCTAGAGCGCTTTATGTGGACTGAGTACATTAGATAATTTTTAAATTTGAGTGAGTTATAATAGAAAAACATATTTTTTTATTAGCTTTTTTTTTTCCCGATTTGTTAAGAGTTTTTTTTTTCTTTAAGAATATATATATATATATATATAATGAGATGTTTTTAAAGATTTACCCAAGATTTGCACTATATTTTGCAGATATTTAGAAGGAAACGCTCAAAAATTTCCTTTCATATGAAGTGTTGATTTAGATCAAAAAAAAAATATCAAAATTAAAAATTCTCTAAGATTGATAATTTTTTAATTTTCCGATGTTTTTGATAAGATTTTGATATCCCCATATGAAAGAAAAACATTAATATTGTACTAAATGATTTTGATCCTTAATTTTATCGGTTAGATAATTTTTTGAGACGGCATCATAGGATTTTTTTTCCCTTGAAAATCTAAAAAAATGCTAAGTACACCCTGTGTATATTATAACTCTTTTTCTTCCATATATTATTGACGTAAATTTTTATTATTTTATTTTTATTAAAATTTAGAAAATATTTTTAGAGAACCATAACATTTTTCAGAAATTCATAATTTTTGGTGCAAATCTCTAATACCATAAATATAAAGATTTTGGATAAGGACCTATCCTTCCTTTCCTTCCTCTCCTATGCATCCAAACACGGCCTTACAGCCACAGCCCAAGTAAAATTGCGGGCCCTGGTTGCGTAGGGTAAGAGGGTGCACGTGGTCCCGGGGTATAACGGCTCGGAACAGTACACGTGTAGTGATGACGTGTTCAGCACTTCAACTGGGTGATTCAGACGTTGGAGCGAATTTAGGAAACACTCTATAAGGTAATTCCTTTCCAAAATAAATTGAAAAATAGCAAAGGAGAGAGAGATGGATATCGTCTCCGGTGTGACCGTGAAAGGCAGCAGACCGTAAAACTAAATACCCTTGGTATTTGTTGATAATTACAGTATAATGCCACCATAGTATATTCGTATCTATTCTAGTTACCGTATTTATACGGTCTGGATAAGGAACCCAAGATACACCGGTTATAATTAAATCACGCCCCCCTTCTACTCCCAACCCACCTAGATCCATGCCGTAGAGCCTCCCTCCCCCTCTCGGCAGTGTCGGTGTTTGTTCTGCTTCTGATTTTCTTCGATTGTTACAGCTTCGCTACCCTAACCATCTTTTCTTATTTTTCTTCTAGAAGCTTCTTTCTCTCTCTAAATCGCTTTCTGGGTTGTCGGTGTTTAGATCTTCGGTGAGTTTTGGAGCTTCTTTAAAATTAAATCATTCCTCATAATCTCTCTCTCTCTCTCTTTGTTTGTAGTGAGAGATTGGGCTGGGGTAGAAGTTTGTGTTTCTTTGAGATCTTGATTAGTGACACTTTGCCATACACCAAAGCGTCTTCTTTGTGAAGAAATCATACTGAAAAGATATACAAAAAAGAGGACGATGAGATTGAGACACAAAGTGAGGTCTCAAAGTCTATGATCCAAGTGGGTTTATTATACAAATTGGGAAATTTAGAGAGAATAAGAAGAAGAAGAGGAAGAAAAGTGTATGTGCATGGTTCGATTTCTTCTATGTTATTGTATTGTCAGTCGAATAATTTTGGATTGTGGACTTGTGATCCGGAGCAGGGGTAGATGGGGCAAATGTGGCTAATTTCCTTCTCTTCTTCTTCTTCTTCATCTCTTTCTCTTCTCTATTAATTTCTCCCTTTTCCTCTATTGCACATTTTTTTTCTTTGTTCCCCCCCAAAATTTTCAACCGAATTTTTTAATTATACGAAGAAACAATGCAGCAGGACCACCGCAAAAAGGTCAGTTTCTCTCAGATCTTGCCCAATTTTGATTCATAAACGTCAGTACTCTTAGCGTTTATTACCGTTTGATCTAGGATAATTTTAATCTGATACCTGATTGGTCTCTTTTATTTTTAACGAAAAATGGGGCGAATGTTGATATTCTTATTCTGGGAACTCTCTTTATGATAACACTTTGTTGTTCAGCATCTGGTGTTAATTTTTTGTCTATGTCGATGTGGGTGTGCTTATACAACAAGGAGAACCTGATTCTTTTCTCCAAGATGATTACATTTTATTGGTTTTCCTAAAGACCCATATGCAATTTCCCCCTTTATGTCTTTGTATCGCTTGAATGGAGTTTGCCAGCATCTGTTTGAGATTTTCCCCTTTGATCTCTTCATCATAAGCAGGGGTTTTCGAATCTTTTTTTTTCCCCTTTATTTTTTAATTTTTGGACTTGTAATAGGCTCATTGGTTTGCCTTTGGTGACAATGTTTTGAGGTGATTTCTTCCTTTGTTCACTTATGTAGAGATCTTGCAATTGCTACTTATCAGAATTACGTGCATCCTTTCCTAGGCAAAATCCAAGGTTTGATTCTTGGAAATTGCAGTAATTAGGTTTTGAGCTTGCACACGAGTATGGCAGTGTGCTTGCTTTCTTGGTTATTGCTTGTTGCGCTTATTGGTGCACAATTGAAGCATAGTGTGAAGATAAAAACAAAAAGAAAAAAAACTATCAGAAATATGTGAACCAACAACCCTCTTCTTTGGTTGTATTAATTATTTTAATTATTTATTTACTCTCTTATTGTGGGAGGCTGTGTTCATGAATAACTAGCACGAAAAATGGTTTAGTTTGGGGTTCCAATATTAAAGTTTATACTAATTGGATTATCTCTATTGTGTGACAGAGTGCGACAGAGATGGACTTTTTCTCTGAATATGGTGATGCTAGTAGGTACAAGATTCTTGAGGTTATTGGGAAGGGAAGCTACGGTGTTGTTTGCTCTGCCATTGATACTCATACCGGTGAAAAAGTCGCAATAAAGAAGATACATGATATATTTGAACACATATCTGATGCTGCTCGAATTCTTCGAGAGATAAAGCTTCTTAGGCTTTTAAGGCATCCTGATATTGTAGAAATTAAACATATAATGCTACCACCCTCAAGGAGAGATTTCAAAGATATTTATGTTGTCTTTGAACTTATGGAATCTGATCTTCATCAAGTCATCAAAGCTAATGATGATTTAACGAGAGAGCATTATCAATTTTTTCTTTACCAGCTTCTCCGTGCATTGAAATACATCCATACAGGTGATTTTCATCCTTATATTTTTGCACTTGCCATTAGCTGCTCCTCTATTGAATAATATGTGTTCTCCTATGGACCGCAAAATCCACTGTCTTTCTTTCAACTCTATTTTTGTGTAACTTTTTTTGGCCCCTGAAATAATGCTACTTGTCTGCAGCAAATGTCTACCATCGAGACCTGAAACCAAAGAATATATTGGCAAATGCCAATTGTAAACTTAAGATTTGTGATTTTGGCCTAGCAAGAGTTGCATTCAACGACACACCTACAACAATATTTTGGACGGTATGCCATGGGACATGGTAGTTCCTTCACCATTACGGTTGGAGGTTCAATCATTCTTTTCCTTTTAACTTCTGTCAATGACCACTGTTTTGGATTTTGGCATGACATCTTAGTATATCATTGGTGACTTGGCAGGATTACGTTGCTACAAGATGGTATAGAGCTCCTGAGCTATGCGGCTCATTTTTCTCTAAGGTATGGTTTTCCTTGTGTGTTAATCTTCCTAAACTAGATGGAACTGGCACATTAAGCGGAGCACAATTTTTTTGATCTGAGATTTTTAGGCATCATTTGTTGCAATCGGATGTTGATTCTAGGCTACAACTGATTTGCTAGTATGACTGTTACTTTGAATATGCTCAATTGTGGTTTTTGATGTACCTTTGGTCTTTGTGTGAATTTAGCTTGAAAGCATTTTTTTTTTTTTTTGGTCGAGGTTACCTTTTTGGAGCTTTGGTCTTCATTTTGGAGTTATATAATGGCTTAGCTGATGGAAACTGTAGCATAATTAAGTTCCTAGTTATAGATGGCTTTTGAAAGACGGTTGAGGGTTACATTGTCTCTGCAATCCAGTATCTAGAACGTAGAATTATTTAATTTTCTCAGTTACATTATTTTCTCACTTGACTTTTTCTTCCCCTTAAATAATGAGTGAATGATAATATATTTATGCCTGCAAAGGTTTCAACAGGTTTTAAACATTGGATTTGGTTTTAGGTCGTAGTTTCATTATTCACTTTTCTATCCCTAAATTTTCTGGCCTAGTGACCAGATGAAAAGGAAAGATTTAGTAAAATTGACAGAGAATAATTTCCTACAAGAATATGTCTCCTTTGAACTATCATTTCCCCTCAAAGCATGATGATAGTGCTTAATGTTACAGGGATTATGATGACAGAAAATTCAGAAAGCAAAAAATGAAATGACAGACACGCATTTTATTGAAAATGTTAATAATGTGTCAAAGATTAGGGGGATTCCCTGTAGTTTTACTATTATGTTGTCAAAGATTAAGTTTGCTCCAATATTTGACAGAAAATCCCTGTAGCTTTATGCATTTTATGCTCAAGTAATCAATGGACCCTGGATGCAATGGACTGTTGTATGTTGATTTACTCAAGTAATCAGTGGCATGTAACATGCTTTTTGTAGTCATAGAGCAGCTATTACCGAACGTCCAAAAATGTTGTTATTATTATGAAAAATGTTTTGGATATCTGATTTTTTTTTTTTTTAAAAAGGAATATTTTGGTTCGTCTCCCTTAGTTGTTGTGTCCTATAATTATTTTATTCCTTTGTATATTTTTTATTTTTGTTGACTACACTGTTAATATATATAGTATTTTCTGTTTATCCCTAATGCTGAGGCATATCATTCTAAATATGGCACTCTGAATTAGTACTACCATGTAGCCTGTGCATCATTGTCATCTCTTTAGTTAATGCTCCCTCCAGCTCATTTTTGGTTCCCATTTTAAAATACTTTTTTTTTCCGCTTTTTCTTGTCCCAGAATAAGTGTTTGATTTATTTAGTTAAAATGAAGACACGATATTACTATAATGCTCCTGAAAAAGGCAGTAGATTGAACATCTTGATTAAAGGGGTATTTTCAGAGGAAAATGGATTTCACTGAATAAAGTCAAAGCAGTTAATGCTTTTACTTAATATGTATGTTTGGGTAACTTTATCATTTAAAATGGAACTGAAGGGGTATTTATTAGGACAAGAATAAGCATATTTTGTAATTAATGCTTATGGTACTAAACTGCTATGATCTTGCAATTTAGTGATGTCTATATCAACAAGTGAAAGAGTTTATTTATGTTTGTACTGATGCCATTTGAGGTGCTTGTCCTCTGTACTACCCAAGGGGCGATGAAGCCCTACTAACATTTTTTTTTTTCTTTTTTTGTCGGGGATGGTCTTTTTGGATGCTATCTAATACAGTGCCTTAAATTTGTTTGACTGGGATCTTGTTTATACAATTGCGGTACTGTGGAGTATGTCAGTAATTGGCCAATCTGGTGCTTAATTGGTGTAATTCCAGTGTCCATATGGCTATATCATATATAAAAGCAAGCTTCCATGATTGACTCTTTTTTCCTTAAGTTAGCCTGGAGAAAAAGAAAAAAAAAAAAAAGAAGAAACAGTTGAACTAATGCTTTGTTTGAGTTGGAGGGGAAAGGGAGGATGGTGGATGTCCCCCCCCCCCCCAAAAAAAAAAATTATGTTGTTTAATGAGGGGAAGGGAGGGGGTCTGGGTCCATTCCTCTCCAACACTCAGAATACTTCATGCCATCCTAGTTTCTTTCCAAATGAAATTTTAATTTTCTTTCTGAATTGATCCCTTTCTTGAACAACCAAGCGAATGGTACATTCTCTCCCACCTCCTCTCTGCAAATCAAAGCAAATTGCAGTGTTAAAATTGATAATGTCATAATTTGTAGAAAATTTTAGCTGTTACTTGATTTTGATTTCAGTTTCACCAATTTGATTCGACATGACTACAGAATGTCAGAAACAGTTTTAAATTTTATACACGAAACTTGGATGTATTGTGCCTCTGTGTGTGTGTGTGTGTTTCCCCCTGCATTTGGTTGTGGATTTTAGATCTGGGATAAAAGCAAAGGAGCTTGAGGAAATTTCAAATGATTTATCGTCAAAACAAAAATAACATGGATCTGCATTAATTGCTACTGACCACTGTGCTAAATAGTGCCCTTAATTGGGAATTAGGTTATGTTTAGTATCTTTCTTTGCATTATGATTAATTTAGTTTTGTGGATGCAGTACACTCCAGCAATTGACATATGGAGCATAGGTTGCATATTTGCGGAGGTGTTAACCGGAAAGCCGCTCTTTCCTGGAAAAAATGTTGTTCACCAGCTGGATTTGATGACTGATTTGCTTGGAACACCATCCTTGGATACTATTTCTCGGGTAAGATGATGATTTTTTTGTTGGTACTCAACTTTTAGTTTCCTGTATAGAATTTTCTTAGTGATAAGTGAGCTTTGGTTCCTGCAGGTTAGAAATGAAAAGGCAAGGAGATACCTTACTAGCATGAGAAAAAAGCAGCCCATCCCTTTTGCACAGAAGTTCCCTAATGCAGATCCTTTAGCATTACGACTATTAGAAAGGTTGCTTGCCTTTGATCCGAAGGACCGCCCAACTGCTGAAGAGGTTGGTCTAATGGAAATGCATCAGTTCTATAACTTATGAATTTATGCCATATGCATGTGATTTTTATCAGAAGATGAGGCCCGTGTTTTCAATTTTAGTTTGTTTTAGCCTAATTTTCTTGGATATACCAGGCACTGGCTGATCCCTATTTTAAAGGCCTTGCTAAAGTTGAGAGAGAACCCTCTTGCCAGCCAATCACAAAGATGGAATTTGAGTTTGAGAGACGGAGGGTCACAAAGGAAGACATAAGAGAACTCATTTTTAGAGAAATATTGGAGTATCATCCTCAATTGCTCAACGACTATATGAATGGAACTGAAAGAACAAATTTTCTTTATCCAAGGTCTACATTTTTATTCCTTTGTTCTACTTGTATGTATATTTAGTCATCTATAAATTTGTTCTTTTGCCTGATTATTGATGGGACTTCTTGGATGCAGTGCTGTTGATCAATTTAGAAAGCAGTTTGCTCATCTTGAGGAAAACGGTGGTAAAAGTGCTCCAGTTATTCCTCTCGAGAGAAAACATGTCTCTCTTCCCAGGTAAAGACAATTGCACTGTTTATGCAGTCTTTATGTTGCTCATGTATTGAGCAACATTGGCTTAACAGAGCTTGCTCTTTCTTGCCTTTTATAGAGATAGAAGACTTACTAAAAATTGAGACATTTCATCCTTGATATGATTTTTGAAAAGTTGATCCCACTTTCAGTGAAGCACAATTGCACCACGTGAAGTACTCCCATTTTCTATTACTATTTGGTTTTCTTTGGGTTGACTCTTATTTGTGCACAGGGTGAACTTTTATTTGGTTTTCTTTTTTAGGTGAAATATGATTAGAAAAAAATCTCTGTACAGAATCCTAAATGGTTGTGGCCAATAAATGCAGGATAAGTTTAAAATGTCTTCATGTTCTTGGCAATTGCTTATGTGGTAATTGTGTTGATATCTTGAATTTGTGCAGGTCAACAATTGTACATTCAAGCACTGTTCCCATGAAGGAACAAGGTAGCATACCTTCCTATAAAGATAAGCAAATAACAGAAGAAGCTGGCAATAAGATCCGTCGAGATACCGATAGCATTCCTGTCATTCCATCTAGGAATTTGCAAGCACCACAAAGGATCCCAGGTAATTTGTGTGTTCATATTTACTTCTTTCTACGAAACATTTTCATTCATCGGCTACTTAAGCAGAAACAGATTATTTCTGCCTGAACAAATTTTAAGACTTTTCATTTCTTGAAGAACATCTTTGTTGTAGAGTTTCTTTGTTTGGTCTCTTCGTCTGTTATGTTGGTTCCACTTTGTTAATCATTTCCATCTGTTGTACAGCTAGACCGGGAAAAGTTGTGGGCCCTGTTGCGCAATATGAGAATGGAAGCATCATGAAGGATGCCTATGATCGGAGGACATTCATTGGAAATGCGGTTCTTCCTCCGCAACCTATTGCTCCTACTGCTTACTCTTACTGCAGGACTGCCACAGTAAACCAAGAAAGACTGGGGGTAGTTTCAGAGAGGGAGCTGCCATTACAATCAAAAATACAGCATTCACAATGTGGGATGGCAGCGAAATTGGCCCCCGAAATAGCCATTAATATTGATACGAACCCATTTTACATGACAAGGGTAGGAGTGCCGAAAGCAGACCACATTGATGATCGAATCACTATAGATGCAAACTCGTTACAAGCAAAAAGTCAATTTAGTGGAATTGGTACAGCTGCCACTGCATCAGCTACCACAGCAGCTCACAGAAAGGTAGGAAGTGTTCAAGTTGGTATGTCAAGAATGTATTAGAACACTTGAAGATTGCTATTCTGGATTGGCTGGCTGGGGTGGTCGGAGGAGTCCACATTGAGGAGGTTGGCTGTTTTAAAGAGATGAGAACTTGGAGTTTGTACGGTGGTTGTGTAAAATGTGAGGAGCTCGGTATACCGGTCTGACCCTTTGAAGAGCCAGGTTTCTCTTCCTGTCTTTGGGTTAACTCTTTAGTTATGTGAAACCAACCATATTTAGTGAAATATACTTGCATTCTCTCTCTCTCTCTCTGTAATTGAAATTTAAATCTAAGGAACAGGTATGATTAACATTAAAAACTTATATAATTACTCGCAAATTGAACATAAATTGAACAAAGTATGAATCATAATCTAAATTCGTATGATGCTGTTAGGATAAATTTATAAGTTATGGTTATATATAATAATGGCCATGAACAATTATTTTCGCAGAAGAAATTTTAGTCAATCATGCACAAATTCATAGATATTTAATATAAAATTTGAATAGTCTTATTTATTGTTTTTATGACATCCAATGGTATATTGGAGCACAAACTTGCGTCAAGCATGAGAGAGGAGTGTAGTTTTCTGCTCCCTCGTAAAGGCCATTCTTAATTAGCATACGAGAGAGAGAGTAGGGTTTGTTTTTTTTTTTTTTTTTTTTTTTTTTCACAAGTAATGGATGTGCATTGCACACAATTTCATGCCCCGTGCACCCTTACGTCTCCTTCCCCCCCGGGGGGGGGGGGGGGGGGAGCACCCATTATTTTATTATCCATGACTGTCCGACCCCTCCCTTTCAGCCTCTACCTTTCTCCATTCTATCCAACGTGTGATGTGTGGGTGTGTTGATTATATATATTTAAGGATTATTTAAAAATTTTTTTATCTCATTCCTCATGTTTGATATATATAAAATTTAATTCGGATATATCCCGAAAAATAAAATATTTTTAAATATGAGGAAAAAGTGATCCCATTTTTTAAAGTGTAAAAACATTACTATCTTTAAAAATAAAATAATAAATTAGACTATTATACTTTATCTTAGAGAGTATTAAATTGCTTTTGTATTCTCAGTAAGCGAAAATTTAAAATTATTGTATTTAAATGAAGAAAATATAAATTAAATTGATTTTTATAGAGATAAAAATTATATATAATTTCTTTGAGAGAGAAAAAAATTAATCCAATGTGTTTAAAAAGATAAAATTTTAAATTTTTTATAGACAAGAAAAAACTAAATTTAGTATTTTTAAAGAGAGAAACATAAGTCGAATGCATCTAAAGAAACATAATATGAATTGGATTAATTTTTTTAAGGTGAAAAATTGATATGCCTAGTGTTATAGAGAGAGAACTAAATTTAGTAATTTCGAGACAGAAAATTGAAAATCAACATGTTTAGAGACAAAAATGTGAATTGTTATAAATGATAAAGAATTTGAATGAATGTCTATTTACTTTTGGTTTTTCTAGATGATTCTTAATTTTTGAGTTAATACACTTAATGAAAATAACTTTTCATTGTATGACTTTTGTTACTCTTAATAAGAGTGACCTATTGTATTCCTTCCAAATACCTATAAATTCGTTCATTGTAATCTCATTTGGGTAGATATACAACAAGAGAAATAAAAATCTTATTATCTTTATTCTCTCTATATTATGTTCAAGTTTTCTCTTTTGAATTAGATTTTATCTTTGTACTATTTCAATTTTTACTTGGGACATATCAAATTGTGGACTCCAAGAATCAAAGTTTTTATAATACATTATCAGCATGAATTGCTTAAGTGGGAGAATTGGTGAATTTCATCACTTTTAACTCTTGAAGTTTCGATTTGGTTAACTTAATATTTATTTGACACAAATTTTATTTATAATATTTCACAAGATAAGAAATATTTTATGAATTATTTGATGACCATATAAAGTCGTTCACATACAAATGATTCTCCAAATGATTCTCCTGAAGAGATATCATTTTTTTTATGAGAATTGGTATTCTTGAAAAGTTGTGAATTTATATTAATTGTTAGTGTTCCCGAAGAGCCATATATTAAACTGCTCTTGAAGAGCCATGTAATACACTATTAGTGCTCCCAAAAAGCCATATCATAAATTTTAAAATATTCTTATTTTTATCGATATTCCAAAAGAACCACAATTCATGTTAATCCACAATGCTCTTGAAGAGCCATGGTTTATGAATTTACTTATAATTAAAAATTAATATGAATAATTTTATATAGCATTTGAAATTTTTAGTGCATTTTCTTTTGTGATAATAAGTATAATCATAGTTCATCAATTGGTCTAAATTTTTAATTGAAATAAGAATTTTTCTAACTATTATTTTTTTCTCCTAATAGTTATTGGCAATGCAATCATGTGGTTGACATCAATATGATCTTGAAGGTTCTCCTAAAGGAACTTTAATTATTTTCATACTCGTACACTACTACTACTACAACCCCTTGTCTTTGGAAGCGGTTTTACTCTATTTAAAATACCTTAGTCTAATTGATTGCTAAAATGATAAATTGACCAACAATGTCCACTTAGGTATTCTAATGTACCCAAAAATGTGAAATAATTGATTTGAGAAATAATATTATCATCACAAATTAACTTTCCATATTTTATTTTGATTGAATCTCATTATATGTGAAATAATTGATTACTTTCTATATATAAAATATTTGAGAAATTTCAAAGGAATAATTATATCATGAATTTGAACCATTTTAAATTTTGGTCATTTAATTTAATATGATTGAGTTATTTTTTTTTATTAGGGGTAAAATGCTATTTATAAATTGAATTTATAAAGGAAATTATATTATTATTGTAAATATTAGTAAGACAGTCATATTTACGTATTTATATAACTCGTATATATATTGATTTATTCGAAAGTAATGATATAAATATTTATATATTGGATATTTGATTTAAGTTTTTTGAATGTCAATTATCCATCCATTCCCTGAAATGAATGTGACAAGATATAATTATTTTTATGAATATAATCATCAACATGGGCTGATGCTATAATGTAAATATGGTCAAGATGGTGACCATTTTTATGATAATCGTTTTTAGAATATATCTTACCACCTGAAGTGGGAGAAATGACAAATGACAAAAATGATCCAAATAGAACAAAAAAGTGGATAGCATGCGCTATTAATGTGAGATGAATGGATATTAGTTGAGTACCTATCGTACACAAAGTATTTATTAACTTTTTATCAAGTTTTATTGAAAGAAAAGGATAAACATATGGTGGCAATTCTTTTTGGATAAAAAATTATGACCCTGATAATAATTTTGAGGGTCTGACAAATTTGCCTTATTTAGATATTGGTGATTTTTTTTTATAACAATGATATTAATGCATATTTATTTTCTGATTATTATTTATTACAAAAGTTCATTATTTATTTATTTCATGAAAATTTATGGATATTATTGCATCCACTACTGGATCTAACATCAAAGATGAAGATCTCTATCTTGTAGACAGTACTACAATATATACAATCCTCAAAAGATACTTCTCTCATCTTAATATGGAAAAGCAAAATATACATACTATATTTCGGTAGTGTAACCTTGATTGAAGGATCCAGAAAAGGAAATATTTTACTACTAGGAGGGATGAATTTTATGATCAGTAATATATTATTTTCACTCAAAATCCCATAAAAATTTATTGAGTTTTCAAGAATATTCGTCTCAATAGCTATTACATAGTGACAACCAATATGAGAAATATTAACTATTTATATATTATTGACATCAAATTGGGACGTTAACAAATATTAGAGAGATTATTAGTTTTTTTGATTTTTATTATAAACATATTTGACCAATTAAAATAAATGCAATAGTAAACCAGAAATTTACTGATTTAAATACATTATTATTATCACATGATCAATTGGGTCATCATGGATATATAATGAAGCAATGAATTATTGAAAATTTCTACTGGACATCCATTGAAGAGCTTGAAACTTCTTCAATCTCATAAATTTTTATATGTTGCATGTTATTAAGGTAAACTAATAATAAAGTCATTGTCAAGCAAAATTGAGATTGAATTCTCTAGATTTTTTGAAATGAATACATGATGATATATGTGAATCGATCCATGCACCATGTGAACCACTTAGATATTTTGTGGTTTTAATTGATGTGCCTACAAGATAGTCATATGTATACTTATTATCAACCAAAAACCTGACATATCTGAGGTTGTTTGCTCCAATAATTTGATTACAAGTGTGCTTTGATAATGTTAGAAAATTTACATTACAAACTTTTAATGATTATTGCTTGTCTATTGTAATAATGGATAAACATCTTGTTACTCATGTTCATACCCAAATTGGCCTGGCAGAGTCATTTATTAACTATAATTGCTTAGGGACATCCAATTTTACATGTAGCAACTCTTATTCACATCCGATCTATTAGTTATCAAAATTTATCCCCCTTATAATTGGTTTCTAGATAAGAATCAAATATTTCTCATTTATGACTTTTAGTTGTGCTGTATATGTCCCAAATTGCCCCACTATATCGAATCAAAATGGGATCTTAAAGGAGATTAGCAATATATATTAGATATGAATCTCCTTCTATTATCAAATATCTGGCACCATCCACATGAGATATTTTTACATCTCGATTTGTTAATTTATATTTTGATAAACTAATTTTTTCAACTTTAGGGGGAGATAACATAACTGTAAAAAAGTTGAAAAAAGAGATTACCTTAAGTAATCCATCTTAGAAAAACAAAGATTATCTGGAGTACTCCATCCTTAATTTATCTTGATTTTCGTATAATTTGAAACAGATTGCACACTAACTGTTAAATAATTTTTCTAATTCAAAATGGATAACTAAATCACATGTTTCTACTAAAAATGCTCCCATTAAAATTAATGTCACTGAAGGGCATTTAACAATAAATAAACCTAAACCACGCCTGAAGCGTGGAAAATCAATTGGTTCTATAGATAACAAAAAGTCCCCTCAGAAAAAAGGGAGCAAATAGTCAAATTGACCATATTAAAGAAGTTGTGATTCAATTGATGATAATTTTCTTGAAGAAGTTGAACAATTGAAAGAGAATGTAGAAAATTATGAAATATGAATTAATTATATGAAAACATGGGATTGGAAAAATATTATTTTGCATATAATGTGACAGTTGAGGTTTTGAATGAAAATAATGATTTTGGGCCCATGACTATAAATGAATATAAATCAAGAGATGATTGGTCAAAATGGAATGATACAATTCAGACATAACTAATGTCTTTCTTAAAACATATGGTTTTGGTCCCATTGTTAAAACACCTGAAGGTATTAAACTAATAGGTTACAAATAAATATTTGTGTAAAAAAATAAGATTGTATGGTACAAAACCTAACTTATAGCGCAAGGTTTTTACAAAAAGCAAATATTGATTATGAAGAGACATAATCCCCTGTGATGGACACAATTACATTGTGCTACCTTGTTGATTTGAAGCACATGTAATTAATGGACATTGTCACTGTATATTTATATGGTACACCAGATAGTGATATATGCATGAAAGTTCCAGAAGAGCTAAATATGCGTACATCATATAATTCAAATTCTCGAGAATTATTTTCTATTAGAATACAAAGATTTTTGTATGGATTAAAACAATATGAGCGTATGTGGTATAATCGCCTCACTGAATATTTGTTAATAATATCTATTCATGTATTTTTATAAAGGAGCATGAGTATGGAATTGTTGATGATTTAAATATCATTGGAACTCTTGAAAAGCTCCCCGATACAATAAATTATTTAAAGAAAATGTTTGAAATGAAAGATTTTGGGAAAATAAAATTTTGTCTCGATTTGCAGTTCAAATATTAAAATGGTGGAATTTTAATCCATCTGTTTATTTATACTAAGAAAGTTTTAAAATGATTTAATATGGATATCCATTAACCATACCAATGGTAGTTTATTCACTTGATGTACAAAAGAATCATTTTTTGACCTCAGGAGTATAACGAGGAAATTTTTGCACTTGAAGGACCATATCTAAATACAATTGATATATTGATACTTGATCTGATATATATTTGCTGTAAACTTATTAGCAAGATATAGTTCCATTCCAACTAGAAGATATTGGAATGGAATTAAGCATATCCTATGATATCTCCAAGATACAATTGAAATGAGTTTATTTTATTCAAATTGGTCAAATGCACAATAAATTGGATATGCAGATGATGGATATTTGTCTGATCCACATAAATTTGTTCTCAAATGGTTCTGTATTTACTTGTAATGACATTGCCTTATCTTGGAGATCTATGAACCAAATAATGACTTTTACATCATTGAATATATTGAGATATTAGCTAATTCATGAAGTAAGTCGTGAATATGTGTAGATCAAATCAATAGTTAATCACATTCAAGTATTATGTGGTTTAACTAGTATCAAGAAAACTCTCACAATATTATATAAGGACAATATTATGTGTATATCCCAATTAAAGGGTGGAATTGTTAATAGTGACAAGATAAAGTATATATTTCCAAAATTGGTTTTCACACATGACTTTATACAAAATAAGGATATTAATATTCAGAATATTCAATGAAGTGAAAATTCTACAGATTTGTTCACAAAAGCATTACCCACCATAATTTTAAGAAATGATTTATAAAATTGAGATGCGATATTTAAAGATATTTTCATCAGGGGGAGTATAATATGAAAGGTTTCATGTATAAGGAATGATGTATTTTTTTTCCTTCACTAGGGTTTTTGTCCCATTGGGTTTTTCTCTAATAAGATTTTAACGAAACATATTCCTTATGCAATGGACATCCAAGGGGGAGTGTCATAAATGATAAAGAATTTGAATGGATATCCATTGGCTTTTGGTTTTTCTAGATAACTCTTGATTTTTGAGTTAATTCACTTAATGAAGGTAACATTTCATTGTATGACTTTTGTCACACTTAATAAGAGTGACCTATTGTATTCCCTCCAAATGCCTATAACTTGGTTCTATTGTAACTCATTTGGGTAGATATACAACAAGAGAAATAAAAATCTCATTATCTCTATTCTCTCTATATTATGTTCAAGTTTTCCCTTTTGAATTAGATTTTATCTTTGCACTATTTCAATTTTTTACTTGGTGCATATCAAATTGTGGGCTCAAAGTATCAAAGTTTTTATAATATGAATCAAAAATTTTTTTTTTTAAGAGAGAACTTAATTTTGGCATTTAAATACAGAAAGTTTAAAATTAATGTGTCCATGGAGAAAATATATAGATTAAATTGATTTTTCAAATAGTTAAAACAAATGTGTTTAGTTTTAGAGAGAAAAAAATTTGATTTTTTAGTTTCTATAGAAAGACAAAATTAAAAACCAATATGTTGGGTGAAAAATTAAATGTGCCTAGTTTTAGAAAGTAAAAAGACTGATCTTTTTTTTTTTTATGGCAAGAAATTAAAATTAATTTGTTTAGGAAGCAAAAATGTGAATTAAATTGATTTTTAAAGCAAAAATTAATTTATTTAGTTTCAAAAAAAGAAAAATTCTAACTATTTTAGATAGAGAAAATTTAAATTCAATTTTTTAGAGAGAAAATTTAAAATAATTTAAACTTTCTAGACAGAAAATTTGTATGATTAATTTTATAAATAGAAAATCTTATTTTGAATTTTTTGTTACGTGAAAAAATTCCAAAACAAATACCTTACAATCACTGATATAGGTGAAAGTTAGTATGATTAGTATTAGAGAGAGAAAATTTAAATTTAATTTTTCTAGAGAGAAATTTAAAGTAAAAAAATTAATTTTATTAGTTTTAAAAAGAAAAAAAATAAATTTTGCTTTTTTAGAGAGAAAAAAATTAGAAAAAATGTATTCAAAGAGACAATGTAAAATAAGTAGATTTTTTAAAAGACAAAATTAATGTGTTTACTTATATAATACAATAATTTATATAAATTCAATTTAAATAAAAAATGGTTAAATTATAGAGCTGCAAAAGTTACCCAACCATTAATATACATGTTAAAAATAGAGAAAGAGGGAAAAAAATGACCCCTTTGTTATAAATCCTAGGAAATCTAGGTGGATGTTCACTATATAAAATATGAATATTTTAGAAAGATACAATATTACTATTAATAGAATCTTTTATATATTAACATCATAATATGGAAATATCACACCCAATATATGTTGACTTAGTGGGTAAATCACTATATCCCATCTAGAGAACTCGAGTTTGAGTCTTGGATAGAGCAAACCATGTTGGGGAGAACTCTACCCGTCAGAGGGATTTCAGTGGCTCAACCCAGAATAGTCAGAGTAAAACTCTAGAAACCGAGTGGTGGACCAAGTCCAGAGCAAAAAAAAAAAAAAATATGGAAATATCACATATTTGAAAGAATCCTTAACTTCAGAATCTTTTATTTATGTACATATTACAATTTATATAAATACCACCTTTTATAATTTTATTATATATAGACAATAACATACAAAAGAATAAGAAATCTATCTTTTCTTTCTCTCTATTTTCTTCTTCTTTAAAATTCTCTTTAATTTACAATACGCTATCAGTACGAAATTCTATCCAACTGAGTATGAAATTCTCACCAACGAAGAATAAGCTTCCGTTGATATGAATTTTTTATAACTTTTATTTATTATTTTATATAGAAATTTTACTGAATATTATGGTTTTTCCAAAGTATGTTTTGGAGTTACAGTTTAATCTGATGTTCCACATTAGAAAAGGCACAATTATAGTTTTGTTGCATTTATTGTTTTCTATCCTTATTATTAATTAAGTATATAAGCTAGAAACCAGATTTTGCAGTCTACTAAGTTGAAAGTTTTTTTTTTTTTTTTTTTTATATAAAATATAGATTTGATGTAACAGCACTACGTATTTAATCAATAAGTTTTCATTAATATATATATATATATATATATTATAAATGTGTTATTTATTTTTTCTTTACTTGTTATAATTGATAATTTCGAATCTTACAAACACTATAAAAAAATACGGAATTAGTCACGGATTTAGTGACGAAAATTTTAGAAAAATTCGTAACTAATTTGTTTAGTGACGGATTTAGTGATGAAAAAATTTCCATGGCTAATAGCGCGTCGCAAAAATTTAGTCACGGATTTCAAAAATCTATCCCTAAATTTAGCTACGGATTTTAATCCATGGCTAAAAAATCCGTGGCTAAATTTCGCATTTTATATTTTTATTTTTACAGTCCGTTGGCCCACTCGCCAGCCGCCACCCCGACCCCTTCTGCTTGCCCGCCTATGCCCGCTCGTGTATAAAACAACTTCCTGTTGTTTTATATTTTGGTAAAAAATATGCATTTGTCCATATTCGAACCTGAGACTAAGGGGACATTTGGAGTGTTCTCAACCACTATGCCATATTAACTTATCTAATATACTTTTTTTTTTTTACTTCATTACTTTCTTTCTAACTCTTACCATTAAAAATACAATTTTCTCATTTAATAAAAATATAAAATATAAAATTATATTTAATAAAAACACAAAATTATATTTAATAAAATTATAAAATTATCTTTAATAAAAATACAAAATTATATTTAATAAAAATCAATACCCTAATTTAATAAACAATAAAATGCAAATTTATATTTAATAAAAATATAAAATTAGATTTAATAAAATTTCAAAACTAATTAGCGATGAATTTAGTCATGGATTTCACATCCGTGGTTAAAATTAGCCACGAAGTTTGAATTCTGTGACTAAATTTAGCCATGAATTTATAATCTGTCGCTAAATTTAGCGACGAAAATGTAATTCGTCGCTAATTAGAGACGGATATAATTGTTCATCGCTAAATTTAGCGACAGATTAGAAATTTCGTTGCTAAATTAGCGACGGATAATTATTTTCGTCGCTAAATTAGCGACGAAAATTAATTCGTGGCTAATTAGCCACGAAATTTGTTTTGTCGCAAATTTCATAGCTAATTTGTGATGAATTTGATTTTTGTCGCTAAATTAGTAGCTAAATACCATGAATTTTTTCCAACGCTAAATTTTGTGGCTAAATTCATATTTTTTTATAGTGAAAATTCGAATTTGTAACTCTTGATATTATGGAAAATAATTATTTATCATGATTGTTAAATGCTAAAATACATCTAGATGTAATGGTTCTTGAAGACACCATTAAAATAATTTGAAAGAATAATAATAGTGAAAAAATATAATCACTTGAAGATGGTTGTTCTTATGTTGGAAAAATTTTATGGAGAAAAATATTATTGGGAAAGATATGTTAGAAAATTCTTCACTTCTCACGTCTCAAATGTTGCTTATCCAATAGCAATATTGGAAAAAATGATTTAAAATATTTTGAATTGATTTTATCTCATTATAGCTGAGCAAATATTATTGATGAAGAAATCATGAAACTCGACCTATTGGTTCTAATCCATTCCCTAAAACAAATGTGATTAAATATTGTTATATGGAAGAGATCGTGATTGTAATGATTGTCATAATTATGTAAATTTATCAAACCATCAGAAGTGATCATGCAAATTCATCACCATCAGAAGTGAGACAATAATGATGGGAAAAGATAAGATAAATTCTCAAAAGATTATGAAAATATCCTGAAATCAATTAAATGCAAGAAAGATGAATACCTCATTAATAGTGTTGAGATACATACAATAAGAATTACTTATCCTGTTTGAAGTTGGGAAAAATAACTATTAATACCATAAGTGGTAGTGCAAAATTAATTAAAAGCTCCGATAGAGCACAAATGTCTCCCTGGAAAAAAAAATTAACCACTTGATTGGCGATGAATGGTGGAAATATATGTCTCGTAGACAGTGCCACCACACAAAGAAATATTTTTCTTTTTTGAGAATGCAATAGGTCAGTGTTAATACTATATTTGGCAGTACAAGATTGATGGAAAACTCCGGAAGAGCTAACATACTCTTGCCTAGGAGAACTAAATTTGAAATTAATGAAACATTATATTCTCATGGATCTCAAAGAAATTTATTAAGTTTTAAAAATATCCGTAGAAATGGATATCATATTGAGATAATAAATGAAGGAAATGTTGAGTACCTTCACATTACAGGTATGATCATGGGTGATAAAAAGATATTAGAAAAATTATCGGTATATTCCTTTGGTTTATAGTAACATACATTCATGCAAGAGAAACATATGCAATAATACATTAGAAGTTTACTAAGTTGAATGATTTTAGTATTCGGCATAACCGGTTGGACCATCCCGAGTCAATAATGATGCGAAAAGTTATAGATGACTAATGTGAACATTCTTTGAAGAATTAGAAGATTCTTTAGCCTAATGAATTTACTTATGTTGTTTGCTCTCAAGACAAATTAATTATGAGATTATCACCAGTTAAAATAAATTATGAGTTTCTTGAATTTTTAGAAAAAATACATGGAGATATTTATGGGCCTATACACCCACCATGTGGACCATTCAAATATTTTATGATTTTAATTGATGTATCAACTAGGTGGTCATATGTATCATTATTATCAACTCGTAATCTGGTGTTTGCAAGATTATTTACTCAGTTAATTAGATTACGAGCACATTTTTCAAATTATCCAATTAAGAAAATTCATCTTGATAATATGGTGAATTTACAATTCAAAGATTTGATGAATATTGTATGTCAATTGGGATAAGTGTAGAACATCCTATAATATATGTTCACACTCAAAATGGTCTAACAAAATCACTTATTAAGCGTATTCAATTGATTGCCAGACCATTATTTATGAGAGCAAAATTATCAGTTTCTGTTTGTGGACATGCTGTTTTGCACGCAGTAATATTTATTCATATCTAGTTAATAAATAGTAATAATTTCTCCCCATTACGTTTGGTTTATGGTCAGAAACCGAATATCTCCCATTTGAAGGTTTTTGGATATACAGTGTATGTCCCTATTGCTCCATCACAACGAATTAAGATGTTATCTTAAAGGAGATTGAGGATATATGTTAGGTTTCAGTCTCCATTGATTATTAAGTATATTAAACTCATGATAGAAAATTTGTTAATGACTCATTTTGATGATTGTCATCTTGGCGAGTTTGTTTTCCCAACATTAGAGAGAGAAAAAAATAAACAGTTTGAAAATAAAATTAGTTGGAATAAATCATCATTATAGTATCTTGATTTTTGAACAAAACAATGTGAACTGAAAGTTCAAAAATTGATTCATTTATAAAGTTTAGCAAATTAGTTGTTAAACGCATTTACTGGCCATAAAAGAGTGATAAATCGTATATTCTGTTTATTAATACTCATATTAGAATCGTTCTCCTTGAAAAATGACATGACATTGCTAATGAGTCTAAAGCACACGCAAATCGTGGTATATCAATTGGTTTCAAAGATAAAAAGTCTCGAGATAGAAAAGGAGTAAAGAAATTAGATAGTTTAAACGAGGGTGTTGCATGTTCTAAGATTATACCAGCAATGGATAATATTCCAAAAGAATATTAAGTATCTGAAAATATTGATAATCATGAGATCTCAATAAGTTATGATATGACTGGTGAAATATGGAATCAATCTAATATCAATATTGATGACATTTTTGCATACCATATAACAATGAGTATTGAGAATAAAAATAAGAATCTTGAACAAATGTTTATTAAGTAATGTAACCATAGACATGATTGGCCAAAATGGAAAGATATAATTGAGTCAGAATTGAAATCTCTTGACAAAAAATATTTTTGGACCAGAAGTCTATACACCTATTGGTATAAAACTAGTGGAATACAAATGGATTTTTGTGCAAAAACAAAATAAAAAAAAAATGAAATTATGAGATATAAAGTACATTTAGTTACACAAGAATTTTCGCAAAGACCTAGTATTGATCATGATGCGACATAATCACTTGTGGTGGATGTGATTTCTTTTTGATTTCTAATCAATTGACTATACAAAAGGGACTCGATTTGCATTAAATAGATGTCGTTACAGTTTATTTATATAGTCCATTTGATAATGACATTTATATGTTACTCCTAGAAGGATTTAATTGTCAGAAGCAATGACATTTATATGAAACTTTTAGAAGAATTTAATTGCCAGAAACAATGACATTTATATGAAACTCTCAAAACGATTTAAATTGTAAGAAACAATGACATTCATATGAAACTCCTAGAAGGATTAAAATTACCAGAAGTATGTAATTCTAGTTCTCGAGAACATTACTCATTCAAATTAAAAGGAGGGACATAAGAATGATCATGTTTACCCATACACTTCTATAAAGAGATTTGAATGTGATTTTGTTATTATTGCAGTATATGTTGATGATTTGAATATCATTGGAACTCTTGAAGAGCTCTTGAAAGCAGTAGAGTGCATGAATAGGGAATTTAAAATGAAAGATTTCGGAAAGACAAAATTTTGTATTGGACTATAGATAGAAAAGTTAAAGAATGAAATTTTTGTGTGTTAAGCAACTTATACAGAACGAGTGTTAAAATGATTTTATATGAATAAAGCACATTTGCTGAGCACCCCAATGGTTGTGAGGTCACTTGATGTAAATAAAGATCCTTTCCAACTTTGAGAAAATAATAAGGAGATTTTTGCTCATGAATTACCATACGTAACTGCAATCAGAACACTCATTTATCTCACTAGTTATACATGACCTGATATATCATTTTCCATCAATTTATTAGTGAGATATGGTTCTTGTCTAACCCGAACACATTGGAATGGGGTGAAACATGTATTTCGTTACCTACAAAGTATAAAAGATATGAGTCTATATATTTTTTAAACTGTTCAAAACAGATTTGATTGGTTTTGCAGATGCAAGGTACTTATCTGATCCTCATAATGTTCGATCACAAACTGAATATATGTTTACATGTGGTAGTACCGCCATTTCATGGTATTCTATGAAACAAACAATAATAGCTATATTTTCTAATCATGCGAAAATTTTGGCTATCCATGAAGTTAGTCATGAAAGTATATTGTTAAAATCTGTTATTCAGCATATACAAGGAATTTGTGGTTTATCTTCAGGAAAAGAAGCGCTGACAATTTTATATGAAGATAATATAGCATGCATCGCCCAACTCAAAGAAAGACATATCAAAAGCAATAGAATAAAATATATTTCACCAAAATTATTTTTCACTCATGAATTTCAGAAAAATGGTGATATATATGTTCAACAAATCCAATCAAGTGAGAATTTAACAGATTTATTTACGAAATCCCTACCAACTTCTATGTTTACAAGATTGGTGAAAGGGATCGGAGTATATTGACTCAAAGATCTCAAGAGATATTCTCAACAGGGGAGTAAGTACATTATCAGACATTTTGAATAGTACTATTTTTCCTTTATTAGTATTTTTTTTTTCTAATAAAGTTTTAACAAACCCTATTCTCTGTATAATGGACATTCAAGGGGGAGTGTTATAAACTCTAGAAAATCTGGGTGGATATCCAATATATAGAAGATGAATACTTTAGAAAGATATATTATCGCTATTAGTAGTATTTTTTATATGTCAACATCATAATATCGAAATATCACATATTTGGAAGAATACTCCAACTTTTGAACCTTCCATTTATGTGTACATTCTAATTTGTATAAATACTCCATTTTATAACTTCATTATACACAGATAACAACATAGAAGAGAATAAGAAATTTCTCTTTTCTTTCTCTCTATTTTCTTCTTCTTTAATATTCTCTTTAATTTACAACACTCTCAATCTTCTCTCACTCTATATTTTTGCCCGATACATTTTCCTCCTATAACATTTTACCACATACAAAATGCTACTCTAATATGTTAAGGCTCTATCGTTTGTGCCCATTCAAATTTTAATTTGACCCCAAAATTTATGTTGGTGCCCCTTATCGGTCCAAGCTCTCCCCCATCCCCAAACTCTAGTAGAGGCCAAATGTAAGTTCAGTTTTATTTTATTTTTATCGTGAGATCTTTTACTGATTTAGTTATTGATATTTAACTTGAGCTTAGAGTTTTGAATTCGACGGTGTGTTTGGTAAGTTCATGAGAAAGGAAGGTAAAGGAAAAGAAGGGAAACGATGGAAAGGGAAGAAAAGAGAGATAAAATTAAAAACTATGTTTGACAACAAAATATAATATGTGATAGGAAAGAGAACTAAAATAAAAAAAAAATTAGATTTGGTTAGACGAGAAAAAGAGTGAAAATATAATAAAAAAGTGTACAAATTTACTTTTTGTTTTTTATTAGATTTTTGAAATAGATAGTATGAAAATAAATTTAGCATTTATAATTTTAAAAGAGCATCTCTCCGATTCGAAAAATTGGGTCTAGAGAGTTTCATAGAAACCTTCCAAAATCTTTTCCTCCAATTAATTACTTTGTCAAACATGGATAGCTTCTTTAAAAACTCTCACTTTCCCTCCCTTTTCTATCAAAATATTCCATAACAGACTACAAAAGGAAAAGGATAGTGTTAGTTATAACTCATTAGAATTAATATTTTTCTTTTACAAAGAAAATACTTTACAAATCACTATCAGATCAACACATGAAAAGAAAAGGAAAGAAAAACATGATTGATGTCTGTTTTCTTAAATGAAATTAAATTTCTCCATTCAAGATTTGGAGCCATTAAGAATCCCAAGCTTTCAATGTAGCCATTAATAAACATTGGGATGGGAAGCACCCTAATAGAAGATCATTACTTCATCTTAAACACTTGGCCACTTGTAGAAGATGATACACATATGGAAGAAGGTTTGTTGAGCTTATTTCTTCTAATCTTCTGTTCCCAAAAGATGTCACATTGATGTTCGGTTTTTGGGCCTTGTTCTGTTCTGCCCTTTTTTTCTTTTTCTTTTTCACCTGTTTTTGCATCTTTTATTAATAAAATATTTTGTTTGGCTTGTATGTGTTATAGATCTTCCCCCTTGTATAAATATATTTCATTTATCCAGATTAAAGTTAAGGTATAGGTCAAACTGCTGCTATCTCATCTTAACAGGATTATTAGCTCAAAAATAAACTGCAGCAATGGAGATTATTACTAGTTGTTGGAACACTTGCACTCACCAAGATGAGGCAAGTGGGTTAGTTTTTTTTCTTTTCTTTTCTTTTGTTAAGTTACAGAGTTATGATTTTGCTTATAGTAGAGACAAAGCATACAAAAATCAGGGACAAAAATTTTTAGCCATTCCTCCAAATGTTGGAGTATGATCTCACGGTGGATCCGGTCATACCATCCCAACGCTCACTTCTGACAGGTGTTTGCGAGTGGAACCCTTGGCCCATCTCCACGAGATTGAACAAAAAATCCTATCCAGACCTCGACATCGGAAATGACGCTTGAATAATTACTTTTTACTACTCGAAGGACATTGTAAATATTGCATATTCGTGGTTTAGTGCAGTGCATTTATACCCTTCTTAAACTTGTGAGGACTGAGATTAATTCTTGATTAGTATGACTGTTCATTTGATTTCTTGAGCATGAGACAAAATCCTTTATTGTTGGTGATTGAATGATCCTTGATTTCAAGTCATGTGACTCTTCCTCCTTCACACAACACAACATTCGTAAATAAAGCTCTTGATTGCGACTTTATTTCTTGTTGTTACCGGATGACTTCATTTCTTCACACAATATACTCTCATTGCGAGTCTTCCCTTTTGTGCGACTCGGTTTTCTCCTGAGGATAGAAATTGCGTGGCTTTTATTTTCTTCTAATTTAATCTTGTTTCATTTTCTTTATTTACATTTTGAATTCCATGCCATTTGAGTTATGACTTTCCTTTTTCTTTTTTGAATTTTTGCAAACTTCTTCTATTGTATTTACGATTTGTGTTTTGGAATGAAAATAAAATTTGTATTTTGATATTGAGCTGAAGTTGTCTAATGGGCTTTAAAATGAAGTTTCAAGTAGGAATTTCTTATTGGATTTCAAACTATCGTATTTTTTTTTATTGGTTACACAATGATTTAAATTTTAAATTTCAAGGTTAGGGAGGGAGATTGTGAATATTAACCTGTCCCCTAAAAAACAGACTATCGTATTCTATTGTTCAATAGTATAATGTACTATTGGTATCGGGGCGTATTCTATTGTTCAAAAGTATGATGTACTATTGGTATCGGGGCGACATGCTGCTCGAATTAGTGTATTCCTACAATGCCAAATTATTTTGGTCTTGATAATCCGTACTCAAGTCTTGAATGTTAGTCCAAACATGCTATAAAGTTTGTTATAATCAAAATATCGAGTAAATAATCTCCCAACTCAATGTATGTTTTGTTATCATCAGAATCAATATTGCCAAAATGTTAGGATCAATATATATTTTAAACCTATAAAACAACTACATTTAACTTTTCCTATCATATTCAAAGGGAATGTAACGAAATCAAATATGAAATATGAATATGAAAAAAAAAAATCAAGCATAGGCATAAAAATTTAATTTTGCAAAGAAAATAATTAGTAGAGAAATAATAATACCCTTTTAATTTTCTCTAACTTGATTTGTTTGAATTTTATCTCTTTCTTGACTCCCAACTCCATGAATCTCAGAAATTAACTTTCAATCTAAATTTTCTTCCCTATGCTCTACCATGATCTCCCATATGTTGTTTAATTTGAGTGGGTAGATTGATCAATGACTCTGTGTGTAGAATAATCTTTCAATTCCTTGTGATATTTTTGTTCTTTTAATTAGAATACAAAATAAATCAACCGACAGATTACAGAGAGACTAAAAGTTAAAAAATAGTATTTTAACCAAAAAAAAAAAAAAAAGTACTTAATGGGTTACAAACTTTTCAACATTACAAAACCAGCTATTAAGGTATTTAAGAATAATAAAATAACCTCAATAATTTTCAAAATTATGAAACAGGATAAATGACTTTTAAAAATTATAAAATAGGAGTATAATTTTTGAAACTACAAAACAAGATAGAATAATTTTTGAAATTACAAATCGATCATAATACTTTTAAAAATTACAATCCAACATTAATTTTTACTTCAAATTATCTTTCTTTTTCAATTAAACTAACACATTGTTATTGTCATATTGAATAAGTAATCAATATTAATAGAGTTTTAGGGTAGAGAATTAACTTAAAACATATATTCGATCATTTCAAAAAATTATAATGTAATTCGCTAAAATATTCTCTAATTAATTTCACTAAATATTTATAACTACGCTAAAAAATAACTATCATTTTATTTATAAAAGTCTATAAATAATAATTCATTACTTTATCCTTTATCTATATGTATTTCTGCTTGTTGTCACTTTGTGTAATACCCATAATTGAGGCAAAAAAAAAAAATACTATTACTTTTTCAATTATTTAATATCATTAAGTATTTCATCCAAAAATGAGGATATTCAAGAATGTGCAATATGTTTTACAATGGCCAATGGTGCCAGATAAGTATTAAAAATATCTAATATGATACAATGATATTATCACTAAATTGAGTTTCTAGAACCAATGATTTGTGGATTTAATGGTAATGCATAAACTCTCTTAACGAAAGTCTCGAGTGGAATAAAAAAAACAGACGATGGGAGGGTCAGTCCCTAAATTGAACCTTATAGCTACTCAAACCGAATCAGTTTGGCTTCCGACTACGGGTGGTTAAATACCAAAAAAAAAAATAATTTCTAGATAATCAACTAGTATGACCTAAGGCGTCAATATCTCATAGAATTGGCATAAATTTTATGTTGCATATACATGTTCCAACTAACCAACACCATTCATCTAATATATGAAACTCTTGATTCAGAAAAAGATTGATTTATGATACAACAAAATAACTTTGCAAAGTTATCCTCCTATACTCAATTAAGTATACATAAAATACATATATCTATGCACCATCAATTTTCATTTCATAGTACATCTAAAGATTTCTCAATATGTGCTATTCAATGTTAGTCATCTGCAATAGTTTCTTATTGATTCCCATCCAAAGATCAAGGTAAATTAGAAGACTCTTAAACAATAGCATATGCATAATAAAATGTTTGGTGAATTATTTATCCTCCTCTTTCATTAAATCCTCTCACCATCTTTCAGTTTCAAATAGTTTTCTTATGATACCAAATGGTTTATTATTGGCAATGCTTTAGTATTCCACTGGAAATGGATTTTTTTTTTTTTTTTGGTGTGTCTAGTCTTCATCCTACTGCTATTTTGTTTTTCTTTTTCATTTGTTGTTGGTATCTTGCTAGCTTGTGTACGAGTTCAACACCTTGCGCAATTTTTCTTGTACAAGTCTTTTACTTTTATTAATATAATCGCACAATCCATTACTCTTACAAAAAAGGGCGTTACTCATATTAGTCGTGTGTCGTAGAACCATATGGAATTGCATTTTGTAATTACTAACGGTATTAATAAAGTTTTACTTTGATCAGAATTGTTTCTCTATTTTCAATTGATAACTTTAGCCCTTAAATATTGTGAGAAGTGCTTCATTCTTAAAGGAGTTGGTTGAGAATATGAGTAAAGGAGTACACTGGCTTCGAGTACTTAGAATTGTTTATAATCATGAGACTTATGATTTAAAATCTTAATTCCAAACATCGTCACATGTTTATTTTAAAGATATTATTTTACCTATATATGTCTTTTATGTTAGAAGAAAAAGTTTTGTACAACATAATTATTCATAAATTGTATTGTTTGAAGTTGTTGCTTTACAGGGATTTAGAACTACTTGAATTGGGCATCTCTCTTCCACACCCTCCTAATATTTCTGCGCGATAAAATTGGTGCCACCTATTATTGTGCCAATCTAGTGTTGTTCCACTCCTCGATGAAGCATATTTCTATTAACTATCATTTTGTTCGAGAGCACTTAGCCCACTCAACATCTCTCATGTTCCCTCAACTGATCAACTTGAAGATACATTACCAAAAACCCCTATCCTGTCCAAGATTTTTATTATTATTATTTTTTTTTAACCTGAAACAATCGGTATCCAGAATTATACTCTAATTAATCTAATCTGAGTATTTGTCAGACCATTTTTAAAGGGAGAGCTATCCAAATATAATCTTTTCTATTTTCAAGATTCGAATCTGAGTTTTAATTAAGAGATCTAGCATTTTTCTCACAAACCAACTATCTCTTGGTATCCTGTCCAAGATTGGCATTGTTGATGGCACCTCCATCTGGCAAGGATTTGTTGAGTTCAGAAGTTAGGATCGTTATCTTGTAGTTTAGATTACAACCTATCTATTTTTTCAATCTCAAGATGAGATGTTTTCTTTTGTAAACAACTTTGCACTAATTTTTTTTTTCTCATGTGCAATCTATACATACCCGCACTCGTTGAAAGATAAAGATGCATCTTTTCTGCCTAATTATCACAGCATGTTCACTGAATGGGTTGATATATGAGACATCCAGTCATTGAACTATAATTCAACTGGTATCGTCATCTCTCTTTTTTATAAAGGTTTCGAGTTTGGATCTTCCTATGTAAAAAAAAAGATATATGAGAGATCCAACCTAATTATCATAGGCATCACTTTTATTAAAGATGGAAATGTGAAATTTAAAAGGTTGCTCTTCAGCAAGGAAAATAAGTGTCTTATTCATTGGAGCCACCATGCAAGTAGTTGTTGGTCCTTCAAACTCCATGGAACCACAAGCTTAAGAAGTTTCATTAATGCAAATAAATTTTAGTTTTTTTCTTGAAAATAATAAATAATAAACACAATATAGTAACAGTATATTCTTTTTTCCAAAATTTTATTGAAGGGTTAAAAAAAAAAATTCTAAGACTAGCAAAGAGGAATTCAACCCTAAAAAGTTCTGGGACATTTTACTCTTAAAAGTTATGCATGCAGTACAATAATGACTTATCAAGTGATAACTTGGAAAGAGACTCTTTCACTTCCTTTCCTTATTTCTCTATAATCGATAGCAAAAAAAAAAAAAAAAAAACACCGCTAAAATTTTGAATTTATTATGTAAATTTTTAATAATATTTATAAAACTTGTGATATTTTTAGAAAATGTCACATAAATATCGTTAAAAGTCAAGAAAATACCGTTAAAGATCTAATTTTAGTAAAATTTTTCCCTTTCGCTTTGCAAGGAAAACTCCTTGACATCTTCATTGCTATCTTTCTATCTCATTTTTCTACTTGACATTAAAACTCTAATGTTAATGCATAATATGTATATTCTCTTTCCTTTTAGCATTGCAAGGAAAACCCCTTCATTGCTATCTTTCCGTCTCATTGACCTCATTTGTTCTTAAGCATGAAAAGCATAAATAAGTTCAGCCAGGAAAATCTGGGTCAAATCTTTTGAGTCTTCAAGAGAAGAGATTTTGGACTCAAACCTTTTAGGTAGACTCACCAAACTTTCTGTACAACCCTTTGATCTGTTATATCCTTACCAAGTAGCCAGATCTTGTTGACAACTTCCATGAGCCCATCTAGATATTCTTTGATAGATTCACTATCTTTTATCCTCAAAACTTCGAATTCCCTCTTCAAGTTTAGAATCTGCATTTGTCTGAAACTGTCACTCCCTATTAATTTGATTGGAGCATCTGTGGGGTCTTATTTAGGAGGTAACTCCATTAGTGTAGTCTTTTTCGATTTTTAAGTTTCGAACTCAAAATTTGATTAAAAGAGTTAATACTCCATCTTACTAGATCGACCGTTCATTGGTATGAAACATATTTCTATTAACTATCATTTCATACGAGTGCACTTAGCCAATGAAACATTCAACATCTCTCATGTCCCCTCGACTTATTAACTTGAAGATGCAGTTCCAAAAATGCCTATCCTTTCCAAGATTGGCATTGTTGATGGTACCTCCATCCGGTAGAGATACATTGAGTTCAGAAGTTTAGGATCGTTATCTTGTCATTTAGACTACAACCTATCTATTTTTCAATCTCAAGATGAGATGTTTTCTTTTGTAAACAACTTGCTCTAATGTTTTTCTCATGTGCAATCTATACATACTCGCAGTTGATGAAAGATAAAGACGCATCTTTTCTGCCTAATTATCATTACATGTTGATGAGACATAGCCCTAAACCCGATCCAATGAGTCAGCTTTGGAAAGACCCACAAGAAAAGCCCACGAAAGACAGTTACCGATAGAAATTCAAATATGATTATCTACCGAAAGATCTTAGTCACCCAGACCTCCCGAACAATAAGGTCTCAGTCGCCCCGCCAACTGAACGTGATTCGTCAAGTTAAGGTAACCGTCTCGACCGGGTATTCGATTGTCGACCCTCATTGATACAAACTCTGAAGACCCTTCATCGGTCGAGCAACCGATCAATAGTTAACGATTCTAAAAAAAAGGTCAGAGTATTCTATTAACTCCTGTTTCTTATTGAGAGTAGTATCTTGAGAATCTTTCAATTAAGGAAAGAATCCATTCAGAACACGAAAGTTTCCCAAAAGGATAAGGATCACACATTGGGCACCTCGACGACCCACAACTCTCATAGGTATAAGATATCTCAAAACCCTCCAAACCAGGTATGTTCTTTCGGCCTCACACTTTGGGCACTCTTATCACAGGGAACCACTCCCTGGAGCTTTGAGTTTGTTTTCTCTTTCATTCGAAAATCGCTCTTTCTGACTTGAGCGTTGGAGTCTCCCCGCCGAAATACCCTTCGGTGGTTTTTGTAGGTATTATATCCCTTTGATGACAGCTGTTCGAGTTTACAAAGAATCGGTATCTGTGGAGCCATAACCCACCTCCAGCAGATTGACGCCGTTCATAGAAAACAGACTGATTTTTTGAAAACTCGTGATGATATCTACTACGATCACCCCCAGCGCAGCACCAGCCAAGAGAAGAAGGCCAGTCATAGGTTTTGATGATGATGATTTGTTAAGGGTGGATCTCCGCCGCGATGACCCCATCGTCATTACCCTCAAGATAGAATCCTACATTGTAAAAAAAGGTTCTCGTTGATCAGGGGCTAACTATGGACACCTTCTGCCGAATGGGTCTTGATCCGTCTCGACTCTTGCTGCCAACCGGGTCCCTTAGAGGACTCTCAGATGAGCCCACCTATCCCGAAGGTGTTATTTACCTTCCCGTGACCCTCGGAAAACCCCCCAACCATGCGACTGCCCAGCTCTTATTCCATGTGGTGAAACTCTACTCTCCCTACAATGCCATCCTCGGAATGCCCAATCTAGATGAACTAGAAGTATTGCCAAGCATAAGACACAAGAAGGTAAAGTTTAGAACACCGCAAGGGGTAGCCACCATACGTAGCGATTTTGATCCTTCTATCCTCTTTGTGGCTCAAAACACACAAGAAGTTTTCCTAATAAATGTCCTAGAACCTAGGGAAGGCACCGAGCCAAAATCAAAATCTAAGCCAAACGAAGAAACGACAGAGATCCCTTTAACAGACGACCCTAGTCGAACTGTTCGGATAGGGACCAACCTATCACCTTCTTTACGAGAGGCCTTAGTCGTCTGTCTACAGCGATATTCCAATGTCATCGCCTGAACCCCGGAAGACATGCTAGGTATAAATCCATCCGTCATAACCTATAGGCTAACAGTTAATCCAAATTTCAAACCAGTGAGACAGAAGAAGATTGTATTTGCTCTCAAACGCCAATGCGCCATACAAGAAGAGGTTCAAAAGCTGCTAATGGCTGGGTTCATTCGGGAAGTCAAGTATCCCGAGTGGTCAGCTAACGTGGTTTTGGTAAAAAAGGTTAACAGCAAGTGGAGGATGTGTGTAGACTTCGCCGATCTTAACAAAGCATGCATGAAGGATAGTTATCCGCTCCCCAATATCGATAAGTTCGTAGACAACTCTTCAGGACGCCAGCTTTTGAATTTCATGGACGCCTATTCCAGTTACAATCAGATCAGAATGGCACCCAAGGATGAAAAAAAGACCAGCTTCATCACTGAGTTCGGCATGTATTGCTATCGGGTCATGCCCTTTGGTTTAAAAAATGATAGAGTCACTTTCCAACGGCTGATCAATACGGTCTTCAAAGACCAGCTAGGCAGGAACGTTGAAGCCTATGTTGATAACATGTTAGTCAAGAGCATCATTGCAGAAACCCATGTAGCAGATTTTGAAGAAACCTTTCAGATATTAGAACGGTACAACATGTGATTGAACCCGACGAAGCATACCTTTGGGATCGCCTCCGGGAAGTTCCTGGATTTCATGGTCACCGATCAAGAGATAGAGGCCAATCCCGAAAAAATACAAGTGATATTAGATATGACGCCTCCCCAGACACTGAAGGAAGTGCAACGTCTAGCTGGTCGGATATCTGCTCTAAGCCGATTCATATCCAGGGTCGGTGAGAAATACAAACTCATATTCGATGCACTGAAGCGATCTCAATGGTTCAAATGGACATCTGAATGTCAGGCAGCATTAGAGCGACTGAAAGAATATCTGACGAAACCATCACTACTTTCGTGGCCTATCATTAGGGAAAAGCTTTATCTATATCTAGCTGTCTCCGATTGAGCACTTTGCTCTATGATGGTAAAACAAGAATCCACCGCCCAAAAACCAGTTTACTATATTAGTGGGATGCTGAAAGAATCTGAGATCAACTACCGATCAATTGAGAAGATAGCCTATGCCTTGGTCATCTCAGCAAGGCACTTTCGACCATATTTCCAGACCCATACCATTGTGGTGCTCACCGACCAACCACTGAAGCAAATCCTCCAAAAGAGAGACACTTCTGGTCGGCTTATCAAATGGAGTATAGAATTGGGTGAATTCGACATCCGGTATCGACCGCGACCAGCGATAAAGGGCCAAACACTGGCCGATTTCATCCTCGAATGTACTCTGCCTACGACATTTGAAGAACAACCTCCCAACCATAAAAAAGAATGGTCGATCCCAGAATGGACCATCTATGTAGACAGATCATCAAATTCCCCAGGAAGCGGCGCCAGACTCATACTAGTAGGACCAAACGATTTCAAGACAGAATACGCCCTCCGGTTCGATTTCCAAGCCACTAACAACCAAGTAGAGTATGAAACCTTACTAACAGGCCTTCGAATTGCCATTGACATGGGGGCACGGAATGTGAGGGTATTCACGGATAACCAGTTGGTTGTGAAACAAATTGAGGGGGTCTATGAAACCAAGGATCCAGTCATGGAAAAATACTTGGGTAAGTTACGCGAGACGATGGAACAATTGGGTAAGGTTGATATCCAGCAAATCCCTCGATCGGAGAATGTACGGGCTGATACTCTATCGAAGTTGACTAGTTCCGATTCAGTTGCTTCTAATCGAATAATATACATTGAAAGTCTGCCATATCCCAGCATCGACGAGCCCAAGGAGGCTCTCCCGATTGATTGGTCCCCTATTTGGAAAGATCTTATAGAAGAATATCTAAGGCATGATCACCTGCCGGAGTCCCCAAATGAAGCGATGAAACTGAAGCAAAAGGCAACACACTATGCCATAATCGATGGAATTCTCTACCGCAAGTTATTTACTCACCCGTATCTGCAATACCTAACTCTCGAAGAGGGGGATTATGTCATCTGAGAAATCTATGAAGGAATCTGTGGCAATCACCTGAGCGCTCAAAATCTAGTCTATAAAACCCTTCGTCAGGAGTACTATTGGCCAACCATGAAGGTCGATTCCGACAACTACGTCAAATAGTGCGATAAGTGCCAGCGTTTCTTCTCAGTGCCTCGGCTACCCTTCACCTAGCTCAATCCTATATCTAGCCCTTGACCATTTGCTCAGTGGGGCATGGACATCCTCGGACAGTTTCCCCCAGCCACGGGACAGTGCAAAATCTTAATAGTAGTAATTGACTACTTCACTAAGTGGGTGGAAGCCGAGCCCTTAGCTTAGATCATGGTAGCCAAAGTCCAGTCCTTCGTGTGGACCCATATTATGACCCGATTCAATATACCGCATGTCCTTATCAAGGATAATGGGAAGCAATTCGACAACCAGCGCTTTCGAGAGTTCTGCGAGTGACTTAAGATTCAACATCGATTCTCATCGATCGTTCACCCATAAACCAACGAGTTAGCTGAAATAACCAACTGAATGATCCTGCAGTGATTAAAGACAACGCTGGATGACGCCAAGGGGAAGTGGGCTGAAAAACTTTACGGTATTCTCTGGTCATATCGTACCACCCCTCGAAGGGCAACGGGAGAAACGCCTTTCAGTCTAATTTACGAAAGTGAAGTAATCATACCCGTGGAGATAGGTATTCACTCATTTCGGGTAGCTTGATACGACGCTGAGCAAAACGAACGTATCCTCCGAGAAAGACTGGACTTGTTTTCAAAGCTATGAGAGTTCGTATCGATGCAAATGGCGGCCTATCAGTAACAGATGACACGATACCACAATCGTAGGGTTCGAAACCGAATGTTCAGACTTGGCGAATTGGTACTAAGGAATGTGGAAGCTACTGGTCAACCCCAACTTGGGGGTAAGATCGCTCATAACTGGGAATGCCCATATCGAGTACGCTTCGTGATTCGATCGGGAACTTACCGACTCGACAATTTAGATGGATCGACAGTGCCTAGGGCCTGGAACTCAGAAAACCTATGCATATACTATCAGCAAACTTCAGAACTATCTAACGGTCAGAAGAACCAGCCTAGAGGGAATTAAGCGATTTTTTTCTTATCGCTCGGAGGGTTCAAGTCGCCTAGCTCCTGTTATTCGTACACATCATCAATAAGGGATGAAACTTTCTGAATGGGTGGACGCGACCCTCTATCTAAAAATTTCGTATCGTTCAGAGGGCCTTAGTTGCCCAGTTCCTGTCATTCTTTCGCGTCATCAATAAGAGATGGAACTTCCCGAACAGGTAGATGCGGCCCCCTATCTAAAAATTTCCTATCGCTCGAAGGGTCTTAGTCACCTAGCTCATGTCGTTTGTACGTGTCGTCAATAAGGGATGGAACTCCCCGAACGGGTGGACGCGACCCCCTATCTAAAAATTTCCTATTGCTCGGAAGGCCTTAGTTGCCCAGCTCCTATCATTCGTACACGTCGTCAATAAGGAATGGAACTCCCTGAATGGGTGGACGCGGCCCTTATCTACAAATTTCCTATCACTCGGAGGGTTTTAGTCGCCCAACTCCTATCATTCGTACGTGACGTCAATAAGGGATGGAACTCCCCGAACGGGTGGACGCGACCCCCTATCTAAAAATTTCCTATCGTTTAGAGGGCCTTAGTCGTCCAACACCTGTCATTCATACACGTCGTCGATAAGGGATGGAACTTCCCGAATGACTGGACATGGCTCCTATATCTAAAAAGTTCTCCTCTCGTATGGTGGGCCAAAGTCACCAAGCCCCTATCGGTTGAACGCACAAGAGACGGAGTTTCCCGAACGAATGAGCGCGATCCCTCAACCTAACTACCAAACGTCTGGTGGCTCGAAAGGCCAGTATTACTCAATATCTCCGAATGGAGCCTGAAAGTAGAAGTAGATCTACTATAATGAGAGTTGAAGAAAGCGCATAGCCAGACAAGAGAACAAATGAGGACAAAGACGAAATTCAAGTAAGTAAAGCATAACCTTTTACTTATCCTTATGCGGAAGATACATTCAATTACATGAGTATGTATACAAGTCCCTAGGTCAAACCGACCATAGCTAGAAGCACATAATAAGGTCACTCAAAGATGCCTAAACCATAGTCCCTACACTGGAGAGTACAAAAATGTAGTATTAGGGATAACAGGAGGTGAGCTTGGGTTTTGCCACCCCCAATGCAACCCGAGCCAGACCTACCAATCCAAAAATGGTCGGGAGATATCCCACCATAGCTGGACGATGGAGACGGACCAAGACAGATCATCCAAGGCGGTACAAAAACGCACCCCCATTGGCAATGAGTAATCTAACCATGCCAATAGAATAACGACCGACATAATGAGATCTCATTCCGTAATCCTCCTCCTTAATGAACTCTCATTCCAGTAGAAGTTACCCCAATTGTGGATCTTCGCATGCCAAGATACTTCACAAAACAACTCTTAACTAAACTCCCAAAGAAGGGGAAAAGCCTCAACTCTTCACGAAGGAGAAGAACACCCTTCGTGGCTATTTATAGTGGTGGAGGGACGGGCCCCAATTAACTCAGGGTAGGTGAAACGGATCAGCAAGGATAGCATGTCGTAAATGGAGAAATAAATGCCTCCAGTTTCCCATAAAGAAGTCACTTCTGTCGAGATAGACTTGCGCTCACGGCAATAAAGTAGAATGGTTTAGGACGAACCTAGCATCCCTATGCTTTTGTAATGTATCAAGCATGCCTCATAGGGCTTTACTCATTGCACTTTCTTACCAAGAAGACCATGAATCGGGGGCACATGATGAGACAGCCCTAAACCCGATCCGATGAGTCAGTTTTGGAAAGGCCCACACGAAAAGCCCACGAAGGACAACTACCGATCGAGGTTCAAATATGATTATCTACCGAAGGGCCTTAGTCATCCAGACCTCCCGAACGATAGGGCTCAGTCGCTCAGCTAACCGAACGTGATTCATCAAGTAAAGGTAACTGCCCCAACCGAGTATTCGATCGTCGACCCCTCATTGATACAAATTCTGAAGATCCTTTATTGGTCGAGTGACCGATCGATAGCTAACGATTCTAAAGGAATGTCAGAGTATTCTATTAACTCCTGTTTCTTATTGAGAGCAGTATCTTGAAGACCTTTTAGTTAAGGAAAGGATTCCTTCAGAATATGAAAGTTTCCCAAAAGGATAAGGATCACAATCAATTCGAAATATTGAATTCCTGAGATTTCTAGATCGGCTCGATAAGGAAAGTAGGGTTGAAGCATCTCGACGGTGCACGACTCTCATAGGTATAAGATATCTCAAAACTCTCCAAACCAGTTACGTTCTCTCGGCCTCACACTTTAGGCACTCTTATCACAGGGAACTACTCCCTGGAGCTTTGAGTTTATTTTCTCTTTCATTCGAAAACTGATCTTTCTGATTTGAGCATCGAAGTCTTCCCATCAGAGTACCCTCAAACGATTTTTGCAGGTATTACATCCCTTTGACGATAACCGTTCGAGTCTACAAAGAGTTAATATCTATAGAGTCATAACCCACCTCTAACTCATATTAACGCCAATGAGTTTTGTGTCATGTGACACCTCTCCTCTCTCCCCTTATAATAGTCTCAAATTTGAGTTTCAATATGTACAAAAAAAAAAAAAAATCATTGCAAGTTAACTGCATGGGTTGACATTTGAGAGATTTAAGTCTCGGTTTGAAATTTGAAAAAAGAAAAGATTATGTTGGGAGAACTCTCCTAAATTGATCAACAACTCTTAGATTGGATTAATCAAAATATGATTCTAGATATCAGTTGGTTATTAAAAAAAAAGAATGATAGGATTGTGAAATTTAAACACTTGCTCTTCAGTAAGGAATATAATAGTCTTATTAATTGGAGAAGGGTATAAATTTGTTATTGCAGAAGTAGTTTTTGGTCCTACAAATACCATGGAACCACAAACTTAAGAAGTTTCATTAATGCAAACAAATTTGAGTGTTTTTTTTTGAAAATAATAAATAATAAGCTTAATATAGTAAGGGCATATTCTTTTTCCAAAATTTTATTAGGGTTAAAAAAATTCTAAGACTAGCAAAGAGAAATTCATCCCTAAAAAGTTTTAGGACATTTTACTCTTAAACTTATAAAATGCTTGCTGTATAATAATGACTTGTCAAGTGATGACTTGGAGAGAGACCTTTTCACTTCCTTTCCTTATTTCTCTATAATCAACAGCAGAAATTGCGGCTAAAATTTTGAAAAATATGTTGAAACTTGTTTGATGAAATTTATTATCAATACATAATTAAATAATCTTAAATCTATATGTTAAATTATTAAGAAATTTATAAATAACTAAAAAAAATAAACAAGAAAATTCATTTCTGAATTCGTACTTTTCAAATCTTCTTTGATGATTTCCAATGAGTGTCTTTATTCGATTGTATGTAAGTCTCCAAGAACTCTAAATGGGAGCAATCTACCAAATCTTTGTGCACTTCTCAAAGAATCTCTAAGATATTAGGGATAGAAGATTCACCGCATATGGGGATCACAACCTTTTTTTAAAGATAATTATGTTATCAATACACAATTAAATAGTTCTAAATTTACAAATCAAATCATTAAGAAATTTGTAAATAACTAAAGAAAACGATCGAAAGAAAGTATGCTTGAGTCCATAGATCTCTTTGATGATTTCCAACAAATGTCTTTATTCGATTGCAAGTCTCCAAGAATAGCAACCTTTTAGATTTTTGTGTTCTTCCCAATTAATCTCGAACTCTAAAGATGGAAGATTTATCGGGATCACAACTTCTTTTTAAGATAATCGTGTTATCTTTTGATATCCCTATCTTAAGCCATTACAAAGATAGGAACTATCTCTTAAATTTCTTTACATTTATGAATTTCATACTCTATCATGTGTTCTAGAATTCAAAATTAATCAAAACTTTAATATATCATTTTTTTTATGGATTCGGTATTACATGATAGTTTAAATACATAATTATTTTATATATTATTCTAATATTGGATTAAAGCTCCAATAAAATAATTTTAATATGTATTTTTTAATAATATTTACAAAACTTGTGATAGTATATTTAGAAAATGTCTCATAAATACCGTTAAAAGTGGAGAAAATACTGTTAAAAGTCTAACTTTAGTAATATTTTTAAATAATATCTTATAAATGCTACTAAAAGTCTAATAAAATATAAAACAAATTAAAATACTAAAAACTCTTTTAAAATGGTATTAGTTCCCTAAAAATTATGAAGTTTTGCTCCCATCTCTCCTCTACCCTGATATTTGTATTCCACCCACTAAGACTAATTTCAGGCTTCACTCCTTTTATCTATAATATCATATTTTATTTTATTTATAATATTTCTTAATTTGAATAGAAATACTCCTTACAATAATATTTAAAAAATTTAGAAAACTACATGACTTCATTATAATTGTATAAAGAATGCAATGTCGGCCCATTTTAAGAAATTGCACCCCCCAAATAATGCCGAAAAGAATAATAAGCTAAAACACAAGGAGTAGGACTGCAAGCGAATATTTTGCCGCTTCACGAGCATCAGGGAGGACAGCAATGTGGTTATTGATCCAAGAAATGAAATGTAGTAAACAGAAAAACATGAGATCCAGCCCTTCTGATCACATGACATGGAGCCCCATTTTCCCAACACCAAAAATCTCTCAATCTCACTCTCTCTCTCTCTCTCTCTCTCTCTCTCTCACACACACACACACACACACACACACACACTCACACACGCGCGCACACACACACACAGACACACACCCACACATATACACACAAATTTCAATCCCAATGACCGCAAAAATCCCACCTATTGCTCCCCTCCATGGGAACGTCGACAGCGCGAATTTGTGGGGCTCAAGAAATGGAGGGGCTCATTGTTTCTTTTTATAAAGGAATACGTGGCACTCATGCTTGATGGCGATCATGTCATGTGGTGTTATGGCCTAAGGAGGAAGGCTCACATGGGTAGTGGTAGCCTACGTTTAAGAAACTGATGTGATCCCGCGGGCTTTTGTCTCTGAGTTGGGGTGTGTCCGAATTAGACATGGAACCGGGTCGAGCTTAGTCTCATTCACTATCGGTTTTTGAAATTACGAACCGGGTTGACAGTGATTCTTAGGTCAATCCGGTTTGGATCGGATCGATTTTAATTTTTTTTTAAAATAGAGCCGGTTTGACACGGTGAATCAAAACCGACGTGCCAATTCAGACTAGGCCGGGACAGGCCCTGTTCTGGTTCATAATTTTTTTTCTCCATTACTTTTTTTTTTTTTGTTTTGAACCGGTAGGCCGGTTCTCGGGTCCAAAAAGGGTTGAACTGGCCCGGCTCGCTACAGTGCCTGGGTCAGGCGGTTCGGGTTACTATTCATCCCAGTCTGGTTCACGGGCTGGGCTTTTCTGGGTCAGCTAGGCTGGTTTTTGGGCCAAAACCGGCCCTGTGACATCTTTAGTCCGATTCAGGTATTCGAATCTGAATATATTATTTTAATCTGAATTTGAGATATACGGATTATTATTTTTTATCCTGAATTCAAATCCGAGTAAATTACTCAGATTTGGGCGGGTACCTGAACCCGAATTAGCATTCAAACGAGAGAGAGATAGAGAGAGAGTGTGTTAGGGTTTGTTGCAAAGAAACCAAACGAAGGTGAAGAAAGGACCAAGAGTCATGGCCGTGATTTGATACAGAGAATGGATTGCAGAGTGTGTAAAACAAGTTTATTGATGACCGAGTGAAAAGTTAGAATTAGGGTTTTTGGCGATGGTCAGAGAGAGATGTGGGAGAAAGTGTTGGATGAGTTTGAGATTTGGATGCGTACAACAAAGGGGTTGAGGGAGACGATGATGATGGCGATGGTGATGGTGAGAAACCCTAACTGGGATAGAGACGTTAAAGAGTCGTTATGCAGAGTGGACACCACGATCATCGGATGGAGTTGGAGATGGTAGAGAGAGAGAGAGGCTATCGGCTAGATTTGGAGATGGCAGAGAGAGAGAGAGAGAGAGGCTATTGGCTAGAGTTGGAGACTGAAGAGAGAGAGGTAGAGAGTTGCACATGGTAACAAGAGAGAGAGAGAGAAAGAGGCTGTTGGCTATGGAGAGGGATTGAGATAGATTAGGGTTTTATAAAAAATATATATATGTATATGTGTCTTCACATAACTTTTTTTGCCCTATTTCTAATTTTACCTCTATAACTATAAGATACTTATAAGTATATTCGGGTTAATTCGGGTGGGTCGAGTTAATTTGGATTTTTCAATTTCTAACCTGAACCCGTCCTAATGTAATCAAAAACCCGAATTAACCTGACCCAAATATCTTAAATTCAGACGGGTCATGGGTTCTATTAGAGTCAAAGCGAACCCTACCTCTGAGTGGGTCACACACACGCCGAAGGACAAAATCAGAGAAATAAAAACTTTGTAAAGGAGAAGCATTAGAAATACCAAAATTATAATTTTTAAATATAAATTTAAAAATTTTCAAAGTGTCATAATGTAATATTTCAGAAGAATTTAAAAATTTTTATCATAATGGTTAACCAGAAATTAAACATTTTATATATTAAAAATTAATATATATATATGTATAACTTTTGTATTTAACATTTTATTTATATTTTGATTTCAGTTTCACTTTTTCAAACGGGCCTTATAATCCTCGACCTCAAATTGAGAGAGAGAGAGAGAGAGAGAGGGGATCAATCGGTGGATATTTGGCCTTATTGGTGGACTAAGACTGAATCGAGGACCATTATCGATATATTTGTACGGACGCAAATTTTAGGGGGATGCACGTGGGTCTCCCCAACCACACTCTGCATTAAATTTCGATTATCCATGTCACATGTCGGCACCTATGATCTTGCCTGCAACTTATCACGCGTTTCCACCAGCGCGTGGATCCACAGCTCCTCCATACGAATCCAAAACATGCACTTGGGAACAACGGGTCCCAACTTCGTTGGCATTGAACTTTTACCGAGCCCAAGACCCAATAATTTAAACACCCCCCTCCCCCCCGGGGCGGCTCAAAGACATTCACGTGGTCATGGAAATGGTGTCCTCATAGTTCTCACTCTCTCTCTCTCTCTCTCTCTCTCTGTGGAGTTGGAGTACAATACACTACACCAAAGAACAACCACAACCTCATCACCGCAAAGCAAAATGAGAAAAACCAAGAAAGTCGCTAATAAAATGTGTGAAAAGGGAGCTCAAAAATCATCTCTATCACCTAAAATCCGAAACCGCGGATCAAAGATGAATGGAAGAGTAAGAACAAAGACGAGAAGGGATCAGAAGAAGAATGTGAGAGATGATGAAGACAATGTTGAAGTCGAGAAAAAGATAATGCGATTGCAAAGTATAATACCAAACGGTGAGTCACTTGGAATTGATAGTCTCTTTGAAGAGACTGCTCGCTATATATTGGCTTTGCAAGCTCAAGTTATAGCCATGAAAGTTGTTGCTACTTGTTTTCAAGGATTGGAGAAGGAAAATAGGAAGTTTGGGGGCTGATTTTTCTCTTTTTCTGATCATTTTTTTTTCTTGTTTTTATTGTTGGTGGATAAGTTAGTTTCCCCATTTTTAGAGACTTGTTAAAGTGTTTAAATTTTAGAGTTTATTAGTGAAAAAGGAAGAGAATTCAAATGAATTTGTGATTGTTCTCTATCCATTAGCATTTTCCCTTTCCTCTTTTGGACCCTTTTTCTTTTTTCATGTTCTGGTTTCCACATTTTTTTTTTCTCCTCGAAGGTGCCGAATGATTCCAATTGAGGGTGTCTCTGATTCATCTACATGTTCTTTGATTTAATTAAAGAATTTTTTTTGTATAAATTTTTATAATTTTATGTGTTAAACTAATTATAAAGGTCGTGGTAAAAGAATAATTCACTAATATTTTGTATTACCTGACTTGATTTTTGAGTCTAAGTTTTTGTTTTTGTTATTGGCAATTAATATTTCAAATTATTGGAAATGCCGTTAATTTTGGAGTTGGATTCTAAGCTGTTCAACTTGGAGGAAAAGAACTGAATCTGAGCATGGCCTGTAACACTTCAAAGAAGAACTTATATTTTCAGACACACGATTTATTATGAATTTATGATAATGAAAACTGAATTTTTGATTAATACAAATATTTATGTGGGTATCTTTTTTTCTTTTCAAAATAGTAATTATTATGTTAAAAAAAATAAATAAAAACTCTGGAATGCTTGTACAGGTAGATACAACCATGCATCTACACATCATTGTGTCAAGAATATGTGGATCCTACCCTATAGAGCCATTGGGAGACCTATATTGTATGCAAGCCTAATGCTCTTGTGCTTAATGACCCTACACTTATTTAATTAAAAGCAAAATTACCCTATTGTCATTTTAGGTTTTTTGTCATCAAAACAAGCCTAATGCTCATGTGCTTTTTTTGTCATCTTCATAATTATCTCTAATGAGAAGCGAAAAAAATGCATTATGAAAAATAATTTTACTTGATAAAATAAAAACACGATTATTGTTACGAAGACATTCACATAGATTAATATGTGATATGAATTAAAATATAATGATATATAAAAATCAATATAAATGATAATAAATGTTTGATTGTCGTTATTGTATAAATAGAAGAAAAGGAAATAAAAATGAAAAAGAATCTGAGAGGGTGATGAGTAGATAATTTTAATTAGAATTTTTCTTAAATTATATTCCCCATTCTAATACCATATTAGCTGGGAATAATCTTATTTGCTTTAGCTACTTATAGAAGCGAAAAGGCTAGGAGTGCAGGGAGCATCCATCCCCAAATATATATATATATATATATGTCATTAAAAATATTATAAATACTATTAAAAATTTTGAAAATGCTATTAATTCTCTAGAATTCTAATCTCTGTCCCCTTTACCCTATCATTGTATTAGTTTGGTTGAAGTGAAAAGTAGAAGGAAAGAGGAAGGGAAAGTAAAAATAGAAGAAAATGACACGTTTCAATTATTTGGTAAGAAAGAAAATATGGAGCTGAAGTAAAAGTGAGATGCAATTTCACCCCCTCCTTCTTAAGAAATCATTTTGGTCTTAAAGTGGATGGAAATTGAAGAAAATGAAAATTTAAACAAATTTTTCTTTATCATTCTTTAATATTTATGAAATTATCCATTATTTTTTCTATTTAAATTTTATTTAATATAAAATAATAAAATTTAATTTCTTTTATCAATTTTATTTTTTTTTTCTAATTTTACTTCTTTTTACTTTTTTTACATTAATATTCTAATTTTATTTAATACAAAATAATAATGAAAATAATTTATAAGAATAAGAAAAATATATTAAATAACTATTTTTTAGAAAAAATTATATTTTAGAAAAATATTTTAAACTAAAAAATAAAAAAATAATGTGGTAAAAAATATTAAAAATATTATTTTATAAGGTATAATAGTAAATAAAGTTGTATTTTCTTCTACTATTCATTTAAAAAAAAGTACCATCCATTTTTTTTTCCTTTTATCCCTACAAAAAAAAATAAAACATTTATTCCCATTTAGTGAAATAAATCTCCCCCTCCCTCCAACCAAACTTACCCTTAACCTTTTTAGAATGCTCACAGAGGGACCGTGTAATGACCAACCACAGAAATTCCAAAGGAAATATTACTATAGTCAACAAATTACGAGATTCTCGTCAACTCTTACTTTGTTTGGGAAATTTCAATAATTCAATTTTTTTAAACTTGTTTATTTTATTTTATTTTAAACGTCACATTTTTTTAACTAAAATAATAATTTTAATTCTAAAATGTATAATTTACAAGAAAAACCAAAATTTTTTTATATAAATAGTTAAAATTATAATTATATTGATAAGTTTTTTCTATTTAAATAGAAAAAAAGCAATATCAAAATTCGAATCAGCTCACTTTAAGGAAAATATCAAGCACACCAAGCTGTTAAAATTATATTAGCTTATCGGTCAGTAATTTTTATATATTAAAAAATTTTCTCTAATTTCAATAGAGTTTAATCTGAACTTTCTCCAATATCAAGCACCAATTATCCTACACAATTGCCTAAATTAGATCAATCTATTAATGAAAGAAGATAATGATCATATTATCATGTAGTTATAATCTACATGTTATGGTGTCCTTGTAGGAGTAGTAAAGAGCTCTTGTTCAAATTTCTTTATCGACATTTAGTATTCAAATCTTTATAAATATGTATATTTTTGTAATTTTTATTATCCTTGTGTAACAAAATAAAAAATCTGCACATTATGGTTTTAAACAAGATCCATCAATCCTTGGATCTTAACAAATGGATTGGAGTGATGTGGGCCCAATGTAAGCCCAGCTGAATGGACCTTCAATTCTAATAGGTTTAAAAACCCTTAGTGCCTTGAACTGATTCAATAAGCCCAAGCCTTAAAACCAAACTTTGGGCAAACCATCCCATTTATGGGCCTAATGATGTCAAAAGAATTTTGGGATAAAAATTGAAGTGAAATGAAGATGACAAGACTTCTTATGGTTAAAACAAAGGCAAGGAAATATTTTAATAGGAGGAGAAAATAATTTTGTTGAGAGAGTAGAGAGATTAGAATAAAAGATGCGATATCTTTCTTTATATGTAGGTAAAGTAAAAAACAACTTTATACTTTTTTAGACAATCCAAATTTTTCAAAAAGGAAAAGTGTTTTGGTATATATATATATATATATATATATATATATATATTTTGTTGGGGAGGGACAGCAAAATGGGAAAATTTTCAACTTAAAACGAAAAGTTGGTATATTTTTTGTTGGGAGGAGCAATTCGTTTATAATAAAAGTTTGGTGAGCTAATGCATTGTAGATAAGTGTTGGACTATCTGGATTTAGGGTAAGTCCTTTTAGTGCTAATAATGTAAAAAATTAGCTATGTTACTGTTTCTGGTTTCCTTATTGTAAAGAAAAGAGGATTTCTATTTAAATTGAAAGTTGGGTTTCTTTTCTTTTTTCTATTTTTTTTTTTTTTTTTTTTTTAAAAAAAAAAAAACCTAACAAGTGTAGAAAAATGTGAAATTTTTAGCGATGGGTAAAACAAAAGCCTTGTACGTTTTATAGGTTAAGACTTATGTTAGTGACTTCGTAGCCGGTGACATGTGATGATGTCACAAACCAACTTTAGAGAGAGGGAAATAAAGAGAGGGAGGGAGAGAGAGAAACTTAAAGATGAATTCATTTCATATGCCATCTTGGACTTTCCATATTTAGTATTTATACATTTTTTTCTTTAACTAATTAACCACTTTACTAACCCATTTAATTACTAACCACTTTACTTACTGTTTGCTTACTACTAACAACCACAATTAACTCTAACTATTATTAATAACTATGATTAACTACTAATCACTATTGTTCGTATTTGTTACAATACTTCTTTGAAGACATACTTATTCTCAAGGATAGAAAAATCGAAATTTGAAATTTTATGAAATTCATGAATTTTGAACTAAAAACTTATATTTGTGTTGAGAAATAAGATAATGGAGATGAACAACGGATGTGATATGAGTTGTAGGGAGAGTAGTGAGAGACAAATGGAGATGAGAGAGTTTGGGAGAAACTTTTCTTGAACTTATTTTTGGTGAAGAATTTTGCCCGATCAATATCGAAAGTTCAATCTTTGGATGATTTGACAATAACTCATTATTAACAACTTCTTTCTTGGATAATTGAGATTTTTCTTCTGGCAAATAATTTTTCTCAATGAATCTCGAAATTTTAACTTTTGAAAGGTTTGGCAAGAAATCACTATTAATAGGCTCTTTCTTGGTCATTTGTGATCCTTCTTCCACCCTCAATATTTTTTCACTAGGAATAGATAAAATGGAAGATTCAGAAAGTGTATCAATATCTTGTTTTTCCATGGATTTTGACATTGTTTCCTCTGCCATTTGATTTGCTTTCTTGATATACAATTTCTTTTCATTTTCTTGCTCCATTTTTTACTAAAGTTTTGATATCCTTATCGATACCAAACAATTTTAATAGAATGACAAATTTGTCATCAATGCATGCTATGAGTGCGTCCATCCTTTTATCATGTTTCTCCAATTTTTCTTCTATTCTTGCATACAAAGCTCCCGTTCTTTTTTATATTTCTCAAACCAATTATCTTCTATCATTGATAATACCAAGAATCGTGGACTTTGATACTAGATTGTAAAAATTCTACCTAACTTTTAAAGGTTAGAAGGTATTGGAGCGGAGTTCCAGCAACGACCCCAAAACAGAGTATTGTAAAAACATGGGAGATGTGTACTGGCATCCACTATGAGAGGTTGGTGAGCTACTGAGATGAGTGGAAATTGTGTTTGATGGTGGGAATCGAAAGGTGGGAGAGAAGAAAGAGAAGGAGATTGCGAGAGAAAGTAAAGAGGGGTTTAGAGAGAGGGGGAGAACCTAGAACAGGGAACGGAGACTGTTATTCTGTTTTCTTGCTTTCCTTCTCATTCTCACATGTATTTAAAGATAGTTTACAATCTCCCAACCGATCCTAACAAAATCAGTTGGAATGGTTATAAATAACTCAACCCAACTAACCTGAATTCTTATTGGTTGTTGTATTTGAATTCCTTTGCTTGTTTGTTACAGATGAGCAGATCATAATACGCACCCTTAAACAAAAATCTCAAGGGCAAAGTTTAACTTGTCAATATCGCATGAGCTTTCATTTTGGAGAGAAGTCTTTTAATTATTGATGCCTAAAGAATTTATCTTTCACATATAATTTTTTCACATTTTATACTTTGCTTCTTTCGATCAGAAGAAAATACATTACTACTCTCTGTCTTCTCTCTTCTTCAACCATTACTTTCTCGTTTTAAGGTGTTCCCTCTCTCATCTCATAATTGTGCCACTCACAACAATTCTTTACGTTCTTTTCAATGTTTTTCTCTTCGTTTCTCTTTCTCTCTTTTTGATCAATTGTCTCTCTTTGCCTCCTCTCTCTCCATCTCTTGTTTTCCTTTCTTATTTTTCTCTTTTTTCTCTCTCTCTCTCCTCATTGTTTGCAATCCCATGTCTTTTTTTTCTTTTTTTCTTTTCTCTATATCTTTGGGTCTTTCTCCCTTTCAATTTATTCTCTTTGAATCTAGATCCAAATTGACAATAGATAATAAATAATCTAAATTGTCCTTTATCTCTATGTTCTTGTTAGGTTTTTCTCTCTTCCCCTTGATATTAATTATGTGAACAGAGTGGGGAGAGAGAGAGAGAGAGAGGTCAGAGACTAATGATGGTTGATCAAGTGATAAAAAGAGGAAACAAGAGAGTGAAAGAGAGTGATGGCCATTATGAGAGAGGGATAGGAGGTGGTTGCTAGCAAGGAAGGGAGAGGAAACTGAAAAGAAGAAGAGAGATAAAATAACATTGATGTTAATCCTAATTCATTAATAATTTGTTGTGTCTATTAAATAGTCACGGTCAATTAGGTTTAATGCTCCTACTATTATGGCGGTAGGTTGATCGTGTTTTTTATTCTTTAGTTTCAAGCATGTAGTGGTGAACAATGTTGCATGAAAAATAGAAACGGATACGAAGCTGTGCAAGAAAATGACATTGTGTAAAAATACAGGATACGAAAACGTGGACAAATACATAAATATAAAAATTATAAGGATTTTTATATAAATATTAGATACTAAATTTCTATTAGGCATTTTATAAAACATCGACATCAAATTAATGAATTTTGAGTTTATCACCTGAAGTGAATTGCTCTCTTAAGAATCTGACTCAAACCATTAATCACAACTTTATCATGAATTTCCAACATGAAACCAGACAATTCATTACAACTACAAACCAATAGAACAATCATGTGAAATCATTTGTGCATGTAAATTTTTTATTATTTTGGGTATTAATCCTTACGCTTTCCTATGTCAAGCGAGCACTCTACTATCTGATCTATATCCTCATGCAATGTCAAATTTCTGCTAGGCATTTTATTGAACACCAATCTTAGATTAACGAAATTTGAGTTGATCATCCTAAAGTAAATTGGCTTCGTAAGAATCCAATTGCGACCTATTAACCACAACTTCATTATAAATTTCCAATATCAAATGAAACAATTCATCGCCACTATTAACCACTAGAATAATTATGTTAAAGAAGAAAAAACAAAAAGGAAAGCATAAAACTCTGAAATAGAGATATGGGGTATCGATCCCCGTAACTCTTGTATGCTAGGTGTGTGCTCTACCATCTGAACTACATCCTTATAAAATGTTAAATTTTTGTTAGGCATATTATCAAACACCAACATCATATTAAAAAATTTTGAGTTCATCACCTTGAAGTAAATCGCCCTTGTAAGAATCCGAAATCAACCCGTTAACCACAATTACATCATGAATTTTCAATATCAAACGAAACAGTTCATTACTACTATAGACCACTGGAACAATCACACATTTGAAATTATCAGTATGAAACAATATGCGAAATTAAAAGGGGGCACATTAGAAATCATTTAGCATGTAAATTTTTATGCTTTTTTTTTTAAAGATTTTCTACAAGAAGAAAGAACAAAAAAGAAAGAATAAAATACTGAAATGGAAATGTGGGGTATTGATCCCCATACCTCTCGTATGCATACGGAGCACTCTACCATGTGAGCCGCACCTCCATAAAATGTCAAATTTCTACTAAGCATTTTATCAAACACCAACCTTATGTTAACAAATTTTGAGTTCATCATCCTGAAGTGAATTGCCCTCATAAGAATCCGACTCCAACCCATTAACCAAAACTTCATTATGAATATCCAATATCAAATGAAACAACTCAACGCAACTACCGACCACAAAGAATGGTCATGCATGTAAAATTATCATTATAGAATCACACAAGGTATTAAAAGGGGACACATCTTCAATCGTTACAGCATGTAAATTTTTATTCTTTTTGAATGATTTCGTAAAAGACGAAGGAACAAAAAGGAAAGATGGAAACTTTGAAATGGAGATGTGAGGTATCAACCAATGTGCCTCTCACTAGCACAACGAGCACTTTATCATGTGAGCTACACCCAAACGATGTCAAATTTTTGTTAAGCATTTTGTCAAATACCAACCACATATTAATAAATTTTGAGTTCATTACCTTGAAGTGAATTGCCCACTTAAGAATCTGACTGCAAACCATTAATCATAACTTCATCATGTTTAACTCATATTAACCATAACATGAAACCAAATAACTCACACCAACTATAGATCAGTAGAACAATCATGTGAAAACATTTGAGCATGTGATTTTCCTTTTTTTTTTCATTTTAGGTATCGATCCCTATATATCTCGTATGCTAAGTGAGCGATCTTTCATATGAGCTACATACCCATATAATGTCAAATTTCTATTAGGCATTTTATCAAATATTTAACTATATTAACAAATTTTGAGTTCATCCCCCCTGAAGTGAATTGCTCTCATAAGAATCCAATTCCAACCAATTAGCCACAACTTCATTATAAATTTCCAACATCAAAGGCAATTCACAGCCAATATAGACCACTAGAATAATCATGTATGTACAATTATGTTAAAGAAGAAAGAATAAAATAGAAATAATAAAACTCTAAAATAAAGATCTAACATATTGATCCCTGTATCTCTCGCATGCTAAGCAAGTGCTCTACCATATGAGTTATATCCCTATACAATTTTAAATTTTTGTTAGGCAATTTATCAAACACCAACATCATATTAACAAATTTTTAGTTCAACACCCTGAAGCCATTTGCCTCATAAGAATTCGACTCTAACCTATTAACCATAACTACATCATGAATTTCCAATATCAAACAAAATAATTCACTGCTACTATAAACAAATAGAACAATGACGTATGTGAAATTATCAATATGAAACAACATAAGGTATTAATGAGGGACACATTTGAAATCATTTTAGCATGTAAATTTTTATCATTTTTTGAAGGATTTCGCGAAAGTAGAATAAACAAAAAGAAAAGAATAAAAGACTTAAATGGAGATGCAGGGTATTGATTCCCGTACCTCTCGCATGCAAAGCGAGTAGCCTACCATGCGAGCTACACCCCTATCCAATGTCAAATTTCTACTAAGTATTTTATCAAATGCCGACCTCATGTTAACAAATTTTGAGTTCATCACCCTGAAGCAAATTGCCCTGATAAGAATCTGACTCCAACCCATTAACCACAACTTTATTTTGAATATCTAACATTAAACGGAACAACTTACCAAAACTACAAACCACAAGAACAATCAAGCATGTAAAATTATCAGTATAGAACAACATATGGTATTAAAAGGGGGGACACATTTTCAATCATTATAGCATGCAATTTTTTATCCTTTTTGATCAATCTTGTGAAAGAAGGAATAAAAAGCAAAGATAAAATCTTTGAAATGGAGATGTGAGATATCGATCAACATGCCTCTCGCAAGCATAGTGAGCACTCTGCCATATGACGTACACCCCAAAATGATATCAAATTTATGTTAGACATTTTGTCAAATACCGACCTCATATTAATGAGTTCATCACATGAAATCATTCAAGCATGTGAATTTTTATCAATTCGGGTATCGATCCCCATTTTTCTCGTATCTTAAGTGAGCACTCATCCATCCAAGCTACATTCCCATACAATATCAAATTTCAAATAGCATTTTATCAAACACCGACATCATGTCAACAAATTCTGAGTTCATCACCTTGAAGTGAATTGCTCTCATAAGAATCCAATTCCAACCAAAATGCCACAAGTTCATTATGAATTTCCAACATCAAAGGCAATTCACCGCCGCTATAGACCATCAGAATAATCATGTATGTAAAATTATGTTAAAGAAGAAAGAACAACAAGGAAATAATAAAATCTTATATGGAGATGCAAGGCATCGATCCTCGTACCTCTTGCATGCTAAGCGAGCGCTCTACCATCTGAGCTACATCCCCATATCATTTCAATATTTTGTTATGCAATTTATCAAATACCAACTATATATTTATAAATTTTGAGTTCATCACTCGGAAGGAAATTGCCCTCGTAAGAATTTGACTGCAACCATTAACCACAACTAAATCACAAATTTCCAACATAAAATGAAACAACTCATTACTACTATAGACCACTGGAACAATGATGCTTGTGATATTATCAGTGTGAAACAACATATGGTATTAAATAGGGATATATTTGAAATCATTTTAACATATAAATTTTTATCATTTTTTGAAGGATTTTGCGATAGAAGAAGGAACAAAAAGGAAAGATTAAAACCCTTAAATGGAGATACAGGATATTGATCCCCATATCTCTTCCATACAAAGTAAGCGCTCTACCATCTGAGCTACACCCCCATATAATGTTAAATATCTGCTAAACATTTTATCAAACATCGACCTCATGTTAACAAATTTTGAGTTCATAATATTTAAGCGAATTGCCCTCATAATATTCCGACTCCAACCCATTAACCACCACTTCATTTTAAATATCCAACATGAAATAAAACAAGTTGTCGACCTTAGGATAGCAAATTTTGAGTTTATCACCCTAAAGCGAATTGCTCTCATAAGAATTTGACTACAACCCATTACCTACAACTTTATTTTAAATATCCAACAACAAATGAAACAACTCACTGATATTATAAATCACAAGAGCAAATAAGCATGTAAAATTATCAGTAAAGAACAACATATGGTATTAAAAGGGGATACAATTTCAATCATTATAGCATGTAAATTTTTATCCTCTTTAAATGATTTCATGAAAAAAGAAGGGACAAAAAGGAAAGATTAAAACACTTAAATGGAGATACGGGGTATAGATCCCGTGCCACTGGCATCCAAAGCAAGTGCTCTATTATGTGAGCTACACTATCATAAAATGTCAAATTTCTGCGAAGCATTCTATCAAACACTATCCTTATGATAACAAATTTTGAGTTCATCACCCTCAAGCTAATTTCCCTTAAGAGAATCCAACTCCAACCCATTAAGCGCAACTTCATTATGAATATCCTCAATTAGACGAAACAACTTACCACAACTACAACCACAAGAAGAATCAAGCATGTAAATTTATCGGTATAAAAGAACATATGGTATTAAAAGGGGACACATTTTCAATCTTTACAACATGAAAATTTTTATCCTTTTTGAACAAATTCGTGAAAGAAGAGCTAGCGCTTTATCATGGAGATATAGGGTGCCAATCAACATGCCTTTCGCAAGTAGAGCGAGCGCTCTACCATTTGTGCTACACTGCAAAAAGATGTCAAATTTCTGCTAGATATTTTGTCAAATATGGACTTCATATTAACGGATTTTGAGTTCATCGCCTTGAAATGAATTGCATTCCTAAGAATCCAGCACAAACCATTAACCATAACTTCATCATGAATTCACAACATGAAACCAAATAACTCACCACAACTACAGACTGGTAAAACAATCAAGTGAAATCATTTGAGCATGTGATTTTTTATCATTTTGGTGATCGATCCCCATGTATCTCACTTGTCAAGCGAGCGCTCTTCTGTATGGGCTACATACCCATACGATGTCAAATTTCAATTAGGCATTTCATACGTTGACCTCATATTAACAAATTTTGAGTTCATCACCTTGACGTGAATTGCTCTCATAAGAATCTAATTCCAACCAATTAGCAAGAACTTCATGTACATAAAATTACGTTAAAAAAGAAAGAACAAAAAGGAAATAAAAAAGCTCTAAAATGGAGATGCGATGTATTGATCCCCGTTCCTCTCGCATGCTAAGCGAGCGTTCTATCATCTGAACTACATCCCTATACATTGTCAAATTTTTGTAAGGCAATTTATCAAACACTAACATCATATTAACAAATTTTGAATTCAACACCTTGAAGCGATTTGCCCTAAAAAGAATCTGAGTCCAACTTATTAACCGTACCTATGTCATTAATTTTCCAAATCAAACGAAACAACTCACTACTACTGTAGATCAATAGAAGAATGATGCATGTGAAATTATCAATATGAAACAACATATTGTATTGATAGGGGACACATTTGAAATCATTTTAGCATATAAATTTTTAACCTTTTTTGAAGGATTTCGCGAAAGAAGAACAAACAAAAAGGAAAGATTAAAACACATAAATGGAGAAGCAGGGAATCGATTCTTGTAGCTCTCACATGCAAAGAAGGGCTCTACCATGTGAGCTACACCCCCATAAAATGTGAAATCATTCAAGTATGTGAATTTTTATCATTTTCGCTATCGATCCCCATGCTTCTCATATCCTAAGCAAGCGCCATATGTCACGCCTCGAACCGGGAATCGTGAACAGCCGCCCGTTGCCCTAGATGCCGGCTGTATTTCTATAAAAAATCGGGCAGAACCTCCCCATAAATCGGAGGTCTCCCAATGTACAAATAACCTGTATAAACCTGTATAATTCAAAATCAATCTGAAAATAAATCAAATGGCCATCCCGGCCTCTCCAAAACCAATGACTCCCAAAACCGACATCCAGAACAACGCAAGACTATAAATCACCAACAGTCCTAACCACAGACCTCTACTGTCATACCCAACTAGAGTATGAGCAGCCGCTACACCGAGCGAGCCTAAGTTTATACAAATGTATAACAAATTTCCCAAGTAACATTCAAAACGTACAATCGCCTCAATGCAAATGAAATATGAGAGTTTCGCAAATAATTATACATAAATTATACAGTCATCCCAAAATAAGTACACGGTCAACTACGGACCTCAATAAGACCTCAAGGTCGAAATTAAATACATATTTCATCTTTCAATTTAAACTTAAGATCTCACCTTTCTGAATCACCCAAATCCACCAAACTCTATACTCTGAAATGTCGCTCAAGCACAAAAATCCTGTCTGGGGAGGGAAAGAGGAGGGGTGAGTATTCGGGGAAGAATACTCAGTGAGTGAGGGGATAATCTCAAGTACTAATAGTGTTGGTGAAAATTGGAGTGTCAAACAATATCATTCGTAACAATAACTCAAGTTTCGCAATAAATCATGATATGTTCGATACAATAAACTCATTTATGCAGTCACACGATATCACACATATATGCATCCATTTAAAAATCAAGTATAACATAGAGCTAGCCGAAAGAATCCTGGCAAGGGTCAACCATGACCAAGGACAGGCGCATCGGGGGTTTTAATATGCAAAGTGTTTCAAAATAGCTCTCTACCCCGACGTTGGCACGTACAAGCAACTCCCAGTGCTAGACCGCCTATTCTGACGGACCTCCCCCTTCGGTTCAACTGGGCCCATACGGAACATCACAACCACGTACAAGCAACTCCCGGTGCTAGACCGCCTATGTTGACGGACCTCCCCAATACATGGTTCAACCGGGCCCATACGGAATATCACAATCATGTACAAGCAACTCCCGGTGCTAGACCGCCTATTCTGACGGACCTCCCCTTTCGGTTCAACCGAGCCCATACATATCGCAATCACGACGTTTGCGGATACCTCTGGCCAAAGCGTATCCGGGCAACTCGTGCCTCTACAAACGCCCTTCGTAGCTACGGAATCATCAATATCATCATCATAGTATCGCATCACAAGTGGGCATCCCGGTGCCCTCACAGTTTATCCAAAACATTTCAAATCCGTGTGCCAAATGCATTTCATCAAAATCATTTCAAATCAACAACTGATGCAATGGTAGTATAGAAAACATTCCATTTCTCAAATCATGGCACAATTTCATTTCTTTTCAAACATGGATGCATAATCATAGAAAATATAAACACGACACTCCAATAGTCACAAAACAGATTTGAGATTAAATATCACACATCAAATCAAGGCATATCAAAGCATGTTTTGTTTAAAAACAATGTAAAATCAGGTTTCACTATTTCATGCAAGAGATTAGGGTCCCACTCACATATACGGGAGGGTGGTCACTCCCTATTTCCACAATCAAACCAATTCGACTCCTCGAGTTTCCAACAAGATCAACCTAATCAAATTATCACAATAATCATCAAATTTCCAATTATTCTTAGGGTTTATCATTTTCCCTAAGTTTGTACAAACCTTAACTCTCCAATTTATGAATAAACTCCAATGCAATCAATTTCTTTCCATTTATAAGTAAATAACCAAATCCAAACCAATCTCAAATAATTAAATCTCACAAAATGGAAAACTCTTTGAAAATTCATACACTTTTCAATTCACATCCGATTTCTTCAAACCATATGTCATTTTAAAGGTATTGAAGCCTATTTTCATCATACGGAAATAGTATTTTGATTTCCCATATGCACGACAACTTATAATTAAAAAAACTGCATAAATTCTTAAACTTAAATCCCAAATTTCGACTGTTTTCATACATATGTCAAATTAAACTCTAAAAACCCATTTAAATCAATTCGATTCGATTCTATCATCCAAAACAACTCAATTTCGTATAAAATCCTCTATTTAACTTAAACAATTACGTATAATGTCAGATAACGCATTCAAATCTAATCTAATATACATCTTAACATATACAATGCATTCTTCCTCTAATTTACCCTAAATTCATCCTAAATGCATTAAATTAACTGAATCAGTTAGAAATCCCTCACCTAGGGTTTTCACAGTTCGCAGATCTACCTTCCGTGCGCCATTCAGTTCATGCTGGGACCTGTAGTATTTCCAATTGAAACAATTTCTACCCGTTAGACTAAATCACCTAAAGAATTAAACTTTAGGGTTATTGAGAGACCAACCCTTACCTATGCAGTGAAGATGCCACAAGATTTCAGTGGACTCTCGAAGGAGAGAGCAGGGCGCTCGTGCAGTGCGAGCAAGGGCAAGGCAGCGCTACAGTCACGCGCGAGGACGGGTTGCTCCTTGCGGTCGCCAGCGCTGGTCGCGCGGCGGCCGGGGCTGGTGGTCGCGCCGGCGGGGAGCCGCTGGACAGCTGCGATCGCGCGCGAATGGACAGAGAGGGGGGAGAGCTCACGGGAGAGAGAGTGAGCGATTGAGGGACTGAGAGATGGTGAGATCAAGACAATCGGTGGTTGGATGGCCGTGGGTGGTGGCGAAAAGGGGCGGCGAGCACGGTGGAGGGCCGCGGTGGTGGAGAAGAGATCGCGAGTGGAAGAGAGGGAGAGAGTTGCGGGTGAGAGAGAAAAGCCGAGAGAGAGAAGGAAAGAGAGGGCGAGAGAGAGAGAGAGAGCAGGGATGCGGTGGTGGAGACGGCCGTCTGCGGCGGAGGATGGTGGAGCAGTGGCGCGGCGCGGGGAAGGGGAGAGGAGAAGACGAAGGGTCGCGGGAAAGGGAGAGAGGAGAGGAGAAAGGGGAAAGGGGAAGGGGAAATTAGGGTTTCATACCCTAATTTCAAATTTTTTTTTTCTTTTTTATTATTATTATTATTATTATTATTATTATTATTATTATTATTATTATTATTATCATTTATATATATATATATATTTTTATATAAATAGATTTTACAAATAGCTAATTGAGTAAATAAATAATTTAATAAATAAATAATTATTTACATATATGTATATATTTGTATACTAACTTTATTTTACAAATCCCAGAAAAAGTATTTAAAATATACCAAAAATTAAATTTAAAAACCTCAAAATCGAAAATCAATAAAATTAAAAATTTCTCATATATATAAATTGAGGAATATTTTATTTAATTTAGAAACGATAGTATAATTTTTCGGCACCGCGGAGTCAGCGTTACACCATATCTGAGTCACATTGTAACACCGATACTGCGGTGTCCGTATTAATGTACTGTTCACGAAATATATATAAAATATTTCTCGGTTTATATAAGCAGAGAATTTTTTTTTTTTATATTATATTGATTTTCGATTTTGGGGTTTTTTAAATCGAACTTTTAGTATATTTAAAATGTTTATACTTCCGAATTGTAGGGTGAGTATAAAAATATATATACATATATATACACACATCTATTCATTTATTTATTTAATTATTTACTTATTTAAATAATTATAAAAAAAAAGAGAAGAGGGGGTTGCAAAACACAGCAAAACGCTGCGTTTTTGCCCCAAATAAGGATTAGGGCTAAAAGCCCTAATCCCTCTTTCTCCCGTCTCTCTCTCTCTCTCTCTCTCTCTCTACTCCCTCTCCCCCGTGACTATCTCACTCCCTCCGCAACCGCACACCACCCACCTCCGTGCAAACCCCTGAATCACCGCCACTTTCTCTCTCTATCTCTATTTCTCTCTCTCAGTTTCTCTCGATCTCTCTCTCACCCGAGACCTCTTTCCTCCACCGCGAGTTGCCGCACGCCACCGCAGCTCCTCTCCACCGCCACCTCTCTCTCTGTCTCCCTCCTTCGAAATCTCTCTTCTCTCTTTGTTTTCCCTCTCGCGCGCGATGGAGTTCTTCTTCTTCTCTTCCCTACGCGCAACTGTCGGCTCTCCTTCACTCGTGAGGCGCTGCTCCGCCACTTCAACAATCCTCTGCAACCCTTGCAGAGCCCCCAAGTTCACAGCAGTGTAGACTTTGAAAACCCTAGGTCGCGAAATCCTTCACTGCATAGGTAAGGATAAAATTAGTTCTAGGGTTTTGATATCTCTTTGTAATTAAGCTAAATGTCTGAACTTTGCTTTGATTTGGATACAATTACAGGTTTCAGACTGAGTCGAATGGCGAATGGAAGCTAGGTCTGAACTGCGGAAATCCTAGGTGAGGTAAAATACAAATTCTTTCGATACATCGGATGAATTTAGGGTAAATTAGAGTAAGAATGCATTGTATATGTTAGGATGTATATTAGATTAGATGTGAATGTGTTATTTGACATTATACGAAATTATTTAGGTTAAATAGAGGATTTTATACGAATTGGGTTGTTCTGGATGATAAAATCATGTTGAGTTAATTAGAATAGTTCTCTTGAAGTTTAATTTAATGTATGCATGAGAATAGTTAGAAATCTGGGATTTAAACTTAAGGGTTGATGCATTCTTTTACATTATAGGTTGTTTTGCATATAGGTAATTCAAATATCATCCATGTATTATGAAAATAGACTTCCTTACGTTGAAAATGATATATACTTTGAAACATTCGGATGAGAATAGGAAAGTTTATGATTTTTCAAAGAATTTATATTTTGGGAGAAGATTTATTATTTTATGGTTAATTCCGATATTGAATGATCTTTAGGATTTCATTAGACTTGACTTTCAATGTGTTACTTATTTATAAATAAAATACAATTGATGACATTAGAGTGTATTCATGAATTGAAGAATTGAGATTTATACACAAATTAGAGAAAATGGAAATTGATGACATAATTATGATTTTGTATTAGGAAGGGTCAATCGAGGATCGAGTAAGATTTTAATTGATTGAATTGTGAGTATATGCAAGTGTATATGGATTGAAAAGTGTGATGTTGTTGGTTGAGCATAATGAGATGTTATTGTGTACTAAAATCACCTTAAAGGCCAAAGAGAATGGTAGAAAGTGTGCATAATTTTTTATGATGTTGTAAATGTACATAGATATAATTGAGGTCGAGGTGTGAGAAATATGTGATGTGTTATAATTGTAGTGACTTGCTTGGAGACCCATCGAGGGGAGCATGGTTTCGACATTTGTTGTGCATTTTAGGGAGTGATTGACCTTCCCGTATACTGTGAGTGAGATTTATTTCAATGTTTTCGTTTAATATGTAAACCCTGTTTTACAACAGTTTGATAAATGAGCATGATTTATCGTGTGCTTGAAATGTTTTGACTGATTTTGGAATTGACTTTTGTGAACCAATTGAGTGTCCAAAAATTGGTTGAATTATGAAAATACGCATCCATGTGGTTGAAATGTAAAAATGTGTCATTTTATGCTATATGTTGCATTTGGTTTGTGAACCTGATTTACGGCACATATTTGATATGATATTGATTTTGGCCTTGAGGGCTTTGGTATGTATTGTTCCGTAGCTACGAAGGACACCGTGAGAGGTGCTTGGGTGGCGTCCGGATATGCCTAGGCCTGGGGTATCCCACGAGTTGTCGAGATTATATTTATGACACAGTATTAGCCAGGTTGAACCCGAAAGGGGGAGGAATTGGATACTATCCAAGTCTAGCACCTGGACGAGGTCCGTCGCCAACTCCGGGGTAGAGAGCACTTTAAATAAATTTGCATATAACACCCCCGGTGCGCCTGTCATTGGTCGAGGTAGACCTCTGCCAGGACACTTTCGGCTGGCAGCTCTATGATTTTAATGACAGTGTTTTGGATGCATATTTGACTTGAAAATGCATGCTATTGATATATTATTGAAATGAAAAGCATGATGATTTGAAATATGATTTGTATACTTATGCTTTTACACTCCAGTTTCACACCCCATATTAGACGATTATATTGACCTATTTACTCACCGAGTATTCTTCCCTGAGTACTCACCCCTCATCTTTCCCTCCCCAAACAGGATTATGGAGCCAGGGCGACGCATTTGGCTCTAGAGGTATGATAGCTTGTTGGTGGATTGGTGTTTACGATGGTGAGATTAAGTTTAATTGAAAATATGAATTTCGTACTTTATGTCGACCCTACGTGGTCATGATATTGAGATCCGTAGTTGACCGTGTATATATTTTGGGATGACTGTATAATTTTTGGACTTTTGTTTGCGAAACTCTCATATTTCACTTGCATTGAGGCATTTGTAAATATTTAAAGTGTTAACTTGAGAATTTGTAATATATTTGTATAAATTTAGGCTTGCTCGGTGTGGCGGCTGCTCATGCTCTAGTTGGGCATGACAGTAGAGGTCTGTGGCTAGGACTGTTGGTGATTTGTTAGCCTTGCGTTGTTTGGATGTCGGTTGTGAGATTTGGTGGATTGTTTTGAGGCCGGGATGACCATTTGTTTAATTTACATGATGATTTTAAATTATACAAGTATACAGGTTTATTTGTACATGAGAGACCTCCGATTTATGGGGAGGTTCTTCCCGATTTTCTGTAAAAATACAGCCGACATCCAGGGCAACGGGCGGCTGTTCACGATTCCCAGTTCGGGGTGTGACAGTTCAGTTGATATCAGAGCTCTAGGTTGAGAGCTATGTAGGAAGAGAGTCTTGAAAACATTCCCAAGTGTGTTGTGCTTTAAGTCCTCGATGTATGAGAGTTTCATACAATCATGAAGTCCCAGTACATGGTCATAGGTACCTGAGTTCATCCATTTTAGGGAGTTTAGATACGTTTGTATCTAATCTAACATGCTATTTTTCACCCCTTATTGAACTATGGATTCCATTTTTTTTTTTTGTGAGGGTAGTCATGCTGTGATTAGTCCAAATTTCTTGAACCATGCCTATTTTTTTTGAACGATACCTAATAAAGATCCTTCTCTTGCAGAAGTATGACGACTAGACGGAGCACCCATTCTGGCCCACCAGAGGAATTAGACGAGCCGGAGGATCGTTCCTCGACTCGCATGCCACCACAGGCACCTACCCAGCCAGCTGCTCAGGCTGAGATTCCAGTACCCAAACTCGACGCCTTTCGATAGGTGTACGAGTGGTACGCTTCGCATGGGGTCCAGATTCCGCCCCCACCACCTCCTACAGCGGTGCCTGCACCTGCAGCAGTGCCAGTTCCTTCGGCACCAGTTCCACCGCCGGTGGCCGGTCCTTCTACTTTGTCAGAGCCGAGTGAGACCGCATCGGCTACTCTTAGACAGGTACATGAGTTGACTCAGTTGGTTAAGGAGGCCCGTCAGCTGGGGTGCACTGATTTCACAGGGCTTGGTGATGCTGCAGCAGCCAAGCATTAGATCAATCGCACCCGCAAGATTTTGACCAATCTGGGGATCGGAGAGGAGCTTTGCCTGAAAGTGGCAGAACGATTATTAGAGGGAGAGGCCCTCTTATGGTGGGAGGCCCTTACTGATGAGGCGACAGAGCCACTGCGGTGGGACGATTTCCTTCGGGAGTTTGACCGCAGATTCTTCCCACTCTACCAGCAGGACAGGATGAGGTCAGAGTTGGGACGGCTTACACAGGGGTCCAGATCTGTCTCAGAGTATGAGGCAGACATGCGGAGACTTGCCGCATTTGTACCGGATCTGGCCACAGCTCAGTATTTGCGCTTCAAGTTCGAGGACGGTCTTAGCCTCAGCATAAAGAGGTATATGACTGTTAGTCCACAGTTTACACTGGCTGAGGTGATAGACTCTACTCTCCACGCGGAGGCTTTGGTCCGCGCCGAGGCTAGGCAGAGAGAGAGCAGAGAGCAGAAGAGAAAGAAAGAGAAGTCTCATTTTGCGCAGAGCTCCAAGAGGGGCAGGGGATCCAGTTCGTATAGAGGCGGATTTGGATCTGGATTTTCTGAGCTGGGATGGAGACAGTACTCCCAGGGGTTCAGACAGCCCGCTCCGACTCACCCTGCACAGTATACTACTCAGCGGCATCCTTATTGCCGCAGGTGCAATAGGTCCCATTCGATAGGAGCATGTTCAGTGTCAGTCACTTGCTTCCACTGTGGGAAGTCGGGGCATATCAGGAGTTCCTGCCCTGAGTTAGGACTCGGAGGACAGAGTTCACAGAGCCGCACTAGTACTCCTCATATGGGTCAGCAAGGGCAGCCTACTCGGCCAGCATCTTCTACTCCCAGGGTGACCACCGGGAGTAACACAGTGCAGACCCAGGCACGACAGCAGCCTAGGGCTCAGGCCCGGGTTTATGCCATGACACAGGAGGACGCTCAGGCGAACCCCGACATCATCACGGGTACTCCTCCTTCTGATCCTATAGAATAGGATCTCTATTCATTTTTCCACTTCTTTTGGGGATGTCAGCATTGTATCATGATAGTTGTATAGGTATTTTATGTTGTGTACCTTTTGTCGACATGATACTACTCTGACATCTTTACACACCGAAGTTGTAAAAGCCTTAGAGGCTCCACTATTTTGGCATATATATATATCAGATGTGATTTTATTCTAAGTCTATGTGCATTTTGTTCAATGATAGGTACCCTACCTATCTTCGTAATAGATTCCCGTATCCTTATTGACACGGGTTCTAACTATTCGTATGTGAGCGATCAATTCTCCCGACATTCTGATAGGCCACTCTCACCTTTGGACGAGGAGATATTGGTCATCACTCCTCTGGGTGAGCGGATTGTGTGCGGCATGGTGTATAGAGAATGTGACATCAAAGTTGGGGATACAGTGTTGAAGGCAGATCTAATCCCTTTCGCCATGACTGATTTGGATACCATCTTGGGGATGGATTAGCTATATATGCATCGGGCTTCAGTTGACTGCTTTAAGAAGCAGGTGGAGTTTCGAAGATCCGATCAGCCAGTGTTGATTTTTGAGGGCGAGAGGCGTGTTTTACCCCGCTGTGTCATTTCAGTTTTGGAGGCCAGACGCATGATTCGCCGTGGGTGTACGGCATATCTGGCTCACATCATAGACACCACTGCTCAGGGACCGAGACTTGAGGATGTTCCAGTGGTACAGGAGTTTCCTGATGTTTTCCCCGAGGAGCTACCCGGATTACCACCGGTTCGGGAGTTTGACTTTGAGATCGATTTAGCTCCGGGGACTACCCCTATCTCTATGCCGCCATATAGGATGGCGTCGGCTGAGCTGAGAGAGCTCAAGGTCCAGCTGCAGGAGTTGCTGGATAAAGGGTTTATCCGTCCTAATATGTCACCTTGGGGTGCTCCAGTGCTGTTTGTAAAGAAGAAGGATGGCTCACTGAGATTGTGTGTGAATTACAGGCAGCTTAATCGGGTGACTGTGAAGAACAGATATTCGCTGCCTCGCATAGATGATTTGTTTGATCAATTGCAAGGTGCCCGAGTTTTCTCGAAGATTGATCTTCGATCGGGATATCATCAGTTGCGGATTAGGATTCAAGATGTACCAAAGACAGCTTTCTGTACTCGATATAGGCACTATGAATTCCTAGTCATGCCGTTTGGGCTGACTAATGCCCTAGCTGCGTTCATGGACTTGATGAACAGAGTTTTTGATAACTATTTATACCAGTTTGTTATAGTCTTCATAGACGATATATTGGTGTATTCGCGGAGTGACAAGGATCATGTTCAGTATTTTCGTACCGTTTTACAAACCCTCCGCAATGAGCAGCTGTATGCCAAATTCACAAAATATGAATTTTGACTAAGACAGGTTGGATTTTTGGGGCATGTCGTTTCTGCGGAGGGGATTTTTGTCGATCCGCAGAAGGTTGAGGCCATTATGAGATGGGAGCAGCCGCAGACAGTGACGAGATTAGGAGTTTTCTTGGTCTGGCCGGGTATTACTGCAGATTTGTTGAGGAGTTTTCCCGGATAGCTGCTCTATTGACTAGATTGACGCGAAAGGATGTCAAGTTTGTATGGGATAACCGTTGTGAGGCGAGTTGTTAGGAGCTCAAATAACGGTTGACTACAGCTTCGATTTTGGCGCTTCCCACCAGCAGTCGGGAGTTCACAGTATATAGTGATGCTAGCCGACAGGGGTTGGGTTATGTTTTGATGCAAAATGGTCTGGTGATCGCTTATGCCTGTAGACAGTTGAAGAAACATGAGGTGAATTATCCGACACACGATCTAGAGCTTGTGGCCATAGTCTTCGCATTGAAGATATGGCGCCATTACTTGTACAGGGTGACTTGTCGGGTGTATACGGATCATAAAAGTCTGAAGTATTTATTCACCCAGCGAGAACTTAACCTGAGACAGAGGAGATGGTTAGAGCTCCTCAAAGATTATGATCTTGTCATTGACTATCATCCGGGCAAGGCCAATGTGGTTGCTGATGCCTTGAGCTGGAAATCAGCTTCATCGTCTCAGGAGAACGATACGACATACCTCACTTGTTTGATGGGACTCCGGGATTTGGGAGTCAGATTGGCTAGTGATGATCAGGGCACTCTGCTAGCCAGGTTTGAGGTCAGGCCGACGCTGTTGGACCGTATTAAGGAGTTTCAGGGCACTGATACCGAGCTCTAGACTCTTACTGAGAGAGCCTGCAGAGGTGATATTGATGATATCAGAGTCCGTAGTGATGGACTTCTGACTTATTGAGATAGAGTGGTTATACCCACCGATAAGGATCTCTGCAGGTCCATATTGGAGGAGGCACACTCCTCGGCCTATGCCTTGCACCCGGGTAGTACAAAGATGTATCGGACTATTCGGGATAACTATTGGTGGTCAGGTATGAAGAGGGACATTGTGGAGTTTGTGGCTAGATGTTTAGTTTGTCAGCAGGTGAAGGCTGAGCATCAGAGGCCAGCGGGTTTACTACAGCCTCTTCCCATTCCCGTATGGAAGTGGGAACATGTGACTATGGACTTTGTTATGGGATTGCCGCGGACTCAGGCCAGGTATGATGCCATTTGGGTGGTAGTCGATCGACTCACCAAGTCTGCCCATTTCATTCCAATGCGCAGTGACTCTCCATTGGAGACATTGGCACATCTGTATATTGACGAAGTAGTCAGACTGCATGGAGTTCCCATGTCCATAGTCTCAAATAGAGATCCGAGGTTCACTTCTCAATTTTGGGCCAAGCTGTAGGAAGCTTTGGGCACGCGGCTCAGTTTTAGCACAGCATATCACCCACAGACAGATGGTCAGTCGGAGAGGACCATTCAGACGCTTGAGGATTTGCTTCGGGCTTGTGTTATGGATTTTCGGGGTAGTTGGGACAGGCATTTACCGTTGGTGGAGTTTGCATACAATAATAGCTATCAGGCCAGCATCGGTATGCCACCCTATGAGGCACTTTATGGCAGGAAGTGTTGCACCCCGTTGTGCTGGGATGAGGTAGGTGAGAGACGCCTTACTAATGTTGAGTTAGTCGATGAGACTAAGAAAAAGGTCAGGGTGATCCGCGAGCGGTTAAAAGCCGTCCAGGATAGATAAAAGGCATATGCGGATCGGAGATGCCGACCTTTAGAGTTTGAGGTGGGTGATATGGTGTTTTTGAGCATTTCTCCTTTGAGAGGACTCATTCGACATCGGCAGCGGGGCAGGTTGAGCCCCAGGTACATTGGCCCGTTCCATATCCTCAGTAGGGTTGGGAGCGTGGCATACAGACTAGAGCTGCCAGACGAGTTATCTCGGATCCATGATGTCTTCCATGTATCAGTATTGATGAAGTACATCCCAGATCCTTCGCATATTTTGGAGCCTCCGCCAGTAGAGGTACAAGAGGACTTGAGTTTACCTATTCAGCCTGTGGCCGTACTTGACCAGCAGATCAGGCAGCTACGAAACAAGGAGGTATCTTTTGTTCGAGTGCTATGGCGCAACAATCAGATCGAGGAAGAGACCTGGGAGCCTGAGGAGGCCATGAGGAGACAGTACCCCCATTTATTTTCTGTATAACTTTCTTTTAGTTTGGAGGACGAAACTTATTTTTAGGGGGTTAGAAAATGTAACACCGACACTGCGGTGTCCGTACTAATGTACTGTTCAGGAAATATATAAAAAATATTTCTCGGTTTATATAAGCAGATAATTTTTTTTTTATATATTATATTGATTTTCCATTTTGGGGTTTTTTAAATCGAACTTTTGGAATATTTAAAATGTTTGTACTTCCGAATTGTAGGGTGAGTATAAAAATATATATACATATATATACACACACCTATTCATTTATTTATTTAATTATTTACTTATTTAAATAATTATAAAAAAAAAAAGAGAAGAGGGGGTTGCAAAACGCAGCAAAACACTGCGTTTTTGCCCCAAATAAGGATTAGGGCTAAAAGCCCTAATCCCTCTTTCTCCCGTGTCTTTCTTTCTCTCTCTCTCTCTACTCCCTCTCTCCCACGACTATCTCACTCCCTCCGCCACCCTCTCCACCACCACACACCACCCACCGTCGTGCAAACCCCTGAATCGCCGCCACTTTCTCTCTTTCTATCTCTATTTCTCTCTCTCAGTTTCTCTCGTTCTCTCTCTAACCCGAGACCTCGATCTCTCTCTCACCCGAGACCTCTTTCCTCCACCGCGAGTTGTCGCACGCCACCGTAGCTTCTCTCCACCGCCACCTCTCTCTCTGTCTCTCTCCTTCGAAATCTCTCTTTTCTCTTTGTTTTCCCTCTCGCGTGCGACAAAGTTCTTCTTCTTCTCTTCCCTGTGCACGACTGTCGGCTCTCCTTCACTCGCGCGGCGCTGCTCCGTCGCTTCAACAATCTTCTGTAACCCTTGCAGAGCCCCCAAGTTCACAGCAGCGTAGACTTCGAAAACCCTAGGTCGCGAAATCCTTCACTGCATAGGTAAGGATAAAATTAGTTCTAGGGTTTTGATATCTCTTTGTAATTAAGCTAAATGTTTGAACTTTGCTTCGATTTGGATACATTACAGGTTTCAGACTGAGTCGAATGGCGAATGGAAGCTAGGTCTGAACTGCGGAAACCCTAGGTGGGTAAAATACAAATTCTTTCGATACATTGGATGAATTTAGGGTGAATTTAGAGTAAGAATGCATTGTATATGTTAGGATGTATATTAGATTAGATGTGAATGTGTTATTTGACATTATACGAAATTATTTAGGTTAAATAGAGGATTTTATACGAATTGGGTTGTTTTCCGGATGATAGAATCATATTGAGTTAATTAGAATAGTTCTTTTGAAGTTTAATTTAATGTATGCATGCGAATAGTTAGAATTTGGGATTTAAACTTAAGGGTTGATGCATTCTTTTACATTATAGGTTGTTTTGCATATAGGTAATTCAAATATCATCCCTGTATTATGAAAATAGACTTCCTTACGTTGAAAATGATATATACTTTGAAACATTCGGATGAGAATAGGAAAGTTTATGATTTTTCAAAGAATTTATATTTTGGGAGAAGATTTATTATTTTATGGTTAATTCCGATATTGAATGATCTTTAAGATTTCATTCGACTTGACTTTCAATGTGTTATTTATTTATAAATAAAATGCAATTGATGACATTAGAGTGTATTCATGAATTGAAGAATTGAGATTTGTACAAAAATTAGAGAAAATGGAAATTGATGACATAATTATGATTTTGTATTAGGAAGGGTCAATCGAGGATCGAGTAAGATTTCAATTGATTGAATTGTGAGTATATACAAGTGTATATGGACTGAAAAGTGTGATATTGTTGGTTGAGCATAATAAGATGTTATTGTGTACTAAAATCACCTTAAAGGCCAAGGAGAATGGTAGAAAGTATGCATAATTTTTTGTGACGTTGTAAATGTACATAGATATAATTAAGGTCGAGGTGTGAGAAATATGTGATGTGTTATAATTGTAGTGACTTGCTTGGAGACCGATCGAGGGGAGCATAGTTTCGATACTTGTTGTGCATTTTAGGGAGTGATTGACCCTCCCGTATACTGTGAGTGAGATTTATTTCAATGTTTTCGTTTAATATGTAAACCCTGTTTTACAACAGTTTGATAAATGAGCATGATTTCTCGTGTGCTTGAAATGTTTTGACTGGTTTTGGAACTGACTTTTGTGAACCAATGGAGTATCCAAAAATTGGTTGAATTATGAAAATATGCATCCATGTGGTTGAAATGTAAAAATGTGCCATTTTATGCTATATGTTGCATTTGGTTTGTGAACCTGATTTACGGCACATATTTGATATGATATTGATTTTGGCCTTGAGGGCTTTGGTATGTATTGTTCCGTAGCTACGAAGGACACCGTGAGAGGCGCTTGGGTGGCGTCCGGATATGCCTAGGCCTGGGGTATCCCACGAGTTGTCGAGATTATATTTACGACACGGTACTAGCCAGGTTGAACCCAAAAAGGGGAGGAATTGGATGCTATCCCAGTCTAGCACTTGGACGAGGTCCGTCGCCAACGCCGGGGTAGAGAGCACTTTAAATAAATTTGCATATAACACCCCCGGCGCGCTTGTCATAGGTCGAGGTAGACCTCTGCCAGGACACTTTCGGCTGGCAGCTCTATGCTTTTAATGACAGTGTTTTGGATGCATATTTGACTTGAAAATGCATGCTATTGATATATTGTTGAAATGAAAAGCATGATGATTTGAAATATGATTTATATACTTATGCTTTGACACTCCAGTTTCACACCCCATATTAGATGATTATATTGACCCACTCACTCACTGAGTATTTTTTCCTGAGTACTCACCCCTCCTCTTTCTCTCCCCAGACAGGATTATGGTGCTAGAGCGACGCATTTGGCTCTAGAGGTATGATAGCTTGTTGGTGGATTGGTGTTTACGATGGTGAGATTAAGTTTAATTGAAAATATGAATTTCGTACTTTATGTCAACCCTGCGTGGTCTTGATATTGAGGTCCGTAATTAACCGTGTACATATTTTGGGATGACTGTATAATTTTTGGACTTTTGTTTGCGAAACTCTCATATTTCACTTGCATTGAGGCATTTGTAAATATTTAAAGTATTAACTTGGGAATTTGTAATATATTCGTATAAATTTAGGACCGCTCGGTGTGGCGGCTGCTCATGCTCTAGTTGGGCATGACAGTAGAGGTTTGTGGCTAGGACTGTTAGTGATTTGTTAGCCTTGCATTGTCTGGATGTCGGTTGTGAGATTTGGTGGATTGTTTTGAGACCGGGATAGCCATTTGTTTAATTTACAGGATGATTTTAAATTATACAGGTATACAGGTTTATTTGTACATGGGAGACCTCCGATTTATGGGGACGTTCTGCCCGATTTTCTGTAAAAATACAGCCGGCATCCAGGGCAACGGGCGGCTGTTCATGATTCCTAGTTCGGGGCGTGACACACATCCCCATTCGATGTCAAATTTATGTTAGTCATTTTATCAAACACTGACATCATATTAACAAATTTTGAGTTCATCACCCAGAAGTGAATTGCTCTCATAAGAATTCGATTCCATCCAATTAGCCACAACTTGCATTATCAATTTCCAACATCAAAGGCAATTCACCGACACTATATACCACTAGAATGTATCATGTATGAAAAATTACGTTAAACAAGATAGAACAAAAAGGAAATAATAAAACTCTAAAATGGAGATATGGGGTATCGATCTCCATTCCTCTCGCATGCTAAGCGAGTGTTGTACCATCTAAGCTATATCCCTATACCATGTCAAATTTTTGTTAGGCATTTTATCATACACCAACATCATATTAACAAATTTTGAGTTAATCACCCTGAAGCTAATTGCCCTCGTAGGAATCTAACTCCATCCCATTTACCAGAACAACATCATGAATTTCCAACATCAAATGAAACAACTCACTCCAACTATAGACCACTAGAACAATGATTCTTGTGAAATTATTAGTATGAAACAATATATGATATTAAAAGGGCATACATTTAAAATTATTTTAGCATGTAAATTTTTATCAATTTTTAAAGGATTTCACAAAAGAACAAACAAAAAGGAAAGATTAAAACACTAAAATGGAGATGTGGTGTATTCATCCCCATACCTCTCGCATGCAAAGAGAGCGCTCTACCATGTGAGCTACACCCCCATACAATGTTGAATTTTTGGTAAGCATTTTATTAAATACCAGCCTCATGTTAACAATTTTGAGTTTATCACCTTGGAGCAATTGCATTATAAAATCCAAGTCTAACCAATTAACCAAAACTTTATAATGAATATCCAACATCAAATGAAACAACTCACCGAAACTAAAGTCTACACGAACAATCAAGCATGTAAAATTACCAGTATTGAAGAACTTGTGGTATTAAATGGGGACACATTTTCTATCATTACAAAATGTAAATTTTTATCATTTTAGATCGATTTCTTGAAAGAAGAAGGACTAAAAGGGAAAGATGAAAACTTTGAAATGGAGATGCAGGGTATACATCAATGTGCCTCTCGTAAGCACTACGAGCACTCTACCACGTGACCTACACCCCAAAACGATATCAAGTATATGTTAGACATTTATCAAATATTGATGTCAGATTAACGAATTTTCAATTCATCACCCTGAAATGAATTGCCCTCTCAAGAATCCAATTCAAACCAATTGGCGATAACTTCATTATGAATTTCCAACATCAAACGCAATTCGCTGCCATGATAGATTGCTAGAATAATCATGTGTGTAAAATTATGTTAAAGAAAAAAGAATGAAAAAGAAATAACAAAGCTCTAAAATGGAGATGTGGGGTATCGATCCCCATACCTCTCACATGCTAAGTGAGCACTCTACCATCTGAGCTATATCCTCAAACAATGTCAAATTTTTATTAGGACATTTAACAAACACCAACGTCATATTAACAAATTTTGATTTCAACATGCCGAAGTTATTTGCCATAGAAAGGATCTGAGTCCAACATATTAACCATATCTATATCATGAATTTCCCAAATCAAATGAAGCTACTCACTGCTACTATAGACCAATAGAAGAATAACACATGTGAAATTATCAGTATGAAACAACATATGGCATTGATGGGGGGCACATTTGAAATCATTTTAGCATATGGATTTTTATCCTTTCTTGAAAGATTTCGTAAAAGAAGAACAAACAAAATGGAAAGATTAAAACACATAAATGGAGATGTGGGGTATTGATCCTTGTACCTCTTGGAGTGCTCTACCATGTGAGCTACATCCCCATACAATGTGAAATCACTCGAGGATGTGAGTTTTTATCATTTTGGCTATTGATCCTCGTGTTTCTCGTATCCTAAGCAAGCGCCTCCTAATTTGATGTCAAATTTCTATTAGGAATTTTATCAAACACCGACATCATATTAATAAATTTTGAGTTCATCACCCAGAAGTGAATTGCTCTTGTAAGAATTCGATTCTATCCATTTAGCCACAACTTCATTATCAATTTCCAACATCAAACGCAATTCACTGCCACTATTGACCACTAGAATGTATCATGTACGAAAAATTACGTTAAAGAAGACAAAACAAAAAGGAAATAATAAAACTCTAAAATAGAGATGTGGGGCATCGATCTACGTTCCTCTCGAATGCTAAGTGAGTGCAGTACCAACGAAGCTATATCCCTATACAATGTCAAATTTTTGTTAGGCATTTTGTCATATAACAATATCATATTAACGAATTTTGAGTTAATCAACCAGAAGCGAATTGACCTCGTAGGAATCTGACTCCAACCCATTCACCACAATTGCATCATGAATTTCTAACATCTAACGAAACAACTCACTCCAACTATGAACCACTAGAACAATGATGCTTGTGAAATTATTAGTATGAAAAAATATATGGTATTAAAAGGGCATACATTTGAAATCATTTTAACATGTAAATTTTTACACTTTTTCAAAGGATTTCATGAAAGAACAAAGAAAAAGGAATGATTATAACATTTAAATGGAGATGTGGGGTATCGATCCCCGTGCTCTTGCATGCAAAGCGAGCACTCTATCATATGAGCTACACCCCCATACAACATCGAATTTCTGCTAAGCATTTTATCAAATATCGGCCTCATGTTAACAATTTTGAGTTCATCACCCTGAAAGGAATTGCCCTTATAAGATCCAACTCTAACCAATTAACCATAACTTTATAATAAGTATCCAACATCAAATGAAACAACTCAACGGACCTACAGACCCCAAGAACAATCAAGCATGTAAAATTACCGGTACAGAAGAACTTGTGGTATTAAAAGGGGATACATTTTCTATCATTACAATATGTAAACTTTTATCCTTTTTAATCGATTTCTTGAAAGAAGAAGGACTAAAATGGAAAGATGAAAACTTTGAAATAGAGATGTAGGGTATCGATCAATGTGCCTCTCGTAAGCACAACGAGCACATTACTATGTGACTTACACCCCAAAATGATATCAAATTTATGTTAGACATTTTATTAAATACCAAACTCATATGAATTTTCAGCTCATCACCCTAAAATGAATTGCTCTATTAAGAATCTGATTCAAACTAATTGGCAACAACTTCATTATGATTTCCAACATCAAATGCAATTCACGGCCACTATAGACTGCTAGAATAATCATGCATGTAAAATTACATTAAAGAAGAAAGAAAAAAAAGGAAATAACAAAGTTCTAAAATGGAGATGTGGGGTATCAATCCCTGTATCTCTCACATGCTAAGCGAGTGCTCTACCATCTGAGCTACATCCCCATACAATGACAAATTTTTGTTAGGCAATTTATCAAACACCAACATCATATTAAGAAATTTTGATTTCAACATCCTGAAGCAATTTAACCTAGAAAGAATTTGAGTCCAACCTGTTAACCATATCTACATCATGGATTTCCCAAATCAAACAAAGCAACTCACTACTACTATAGACTAATAGAAGAATGACGCATGTGAAATTATCAATATGAAACAACATATAGTATTCATTCTAAATCATTTTAGCATGTAATTTGTTAGCCTTTTTTGAAGCAATTTACCCTAGAAAGAAGCATATCTACATCATAAAGAATGACGCATGTGAAATTATCAATATGAAACAACATATGGCATTTATGGGGGCCAAATTTGAAAACATTTTGCAAAAGAAGAATAAACAAAAAGGAATGATTAAAACACATAAATGGAGATGCGGGGTATGGATCCCTGTACCTTTTGCATGTAAAGCGAGCACTCTACCATGCAAGTTACACCCCCATACGATGGGAAATCATTCGAGCATGTGAGTTTTTATCATTTTGGCAATTAATCCCCATGCATCTCATATCCTAAGAAAACACCTATCCATCTGAGCTACATCCCCGTTCGATGTCAAATTTCGACTAGACATTTTATCAAACACCGATATCATATTAACAAATTTTGAGTATAACACCCAGAAGGGAATTGCTCTCATAGGAATTTGATTCCATCCAATTAACCACAACTTCATCATCAATTTCCAACATCAAACGCAATTCGCCACCACTATAGACCACTAAAATGTCTCATGTATGAAAAATTGCGTTAAAGATGATAGAACAATAAGGAAATAATAATACTCTAAAATGGAGATTTGCGGTATTGATCTCCATACCTCTCCCATGCTAAGCGAGTGGTGTACCATCTGAGTTATATCCCGATATAATGTCAAATTTTTATTTTAGACATTTTATCATACACCAACATCATATTAACAAATTTTGAGTAATCACGCTGAAGTGAATTGCCCTTGTAGGAATCTGATTCCAACCCATTCACTACAACTACATCATGAATTTCCAACATCAAAGGAAACAACTCACTCTAACTATAGACCACTAGCACAATGATGCTTGTGAAATTATTAGTTTGAAACAATATATTGTATTAAAAGGGCATATATTTGAAATCATTTTAGCATGTAAAATTTTATCCTTTTTTGAAGGATTTCATGAAAGAACAAACAAAAAGGAAAGATTAAAATACTTAAATGGAGATGCGGGGTATCGATCCCCGTACCTCTCGCATGCAAAGCGAGCGCTCTACCATATGAGCTACACCCCCAAACAACGTCGAATTTCAGCTAAGCATTTTATCAAATAACGACCTCATGTTTATAATTTTGAGTTCATCACCCTAAAGCGAATTGCCCCTATAAGTTCCAACTCTAACGAATTAGCCATAACTTTATAATGAATATCTAATATCAAACAAAACAACTCGTCAAAACTATAGACCACAAGAACAATCAAGCATGTAAAATTACCACCATAGAATAACTTATGGTATTAAATGGGGACACATTTTTGATCATTACAGAATGTAAACTTTTATCCTTTTTGATTGATTTCTTGAAAGAAAAAGGACTAAAAGGGAAAGATGAAAACTTTGAAGTGGAGATGCAGGGTATCAATCAATGTGCCTCTCGTAAGCATAGTGAGCACTCAACCATGGGACCTACACCCAAAAATGATATCAAATTTATGTTAGACATTTTATCAAATACCGACCTCATATTAATGAATTTTCAGGTCAACACCTTGAAATGAATTTCCCTCTTAAGAATTTGATTCAAACCAATTGGTGACAACTTCATTATGAATTTCCAACATCAAATGCAATTCACCACCACTAAAGACCGCTAGAATAATCATGTATATAAAATTACATTAAAGAAGAAAGAGCAAAAAGGAAATAACAAAGCTCTAAAATCGAGATGCCCACGTATCTCTCACATGCTAAGCAAATGCTATACCATCTGAGCTACATCTCCAAAAAATATCAAATTTTTGTTAGGCAATTTATGAAACACCAATATTATATTAACAAATTTTGATTCCAACACCGTAAAGCGATTTGCCCTAGAAAGAACGTTAGACCAACCTATTAACCATATCTACATCATGAATTTCCCAAATCAAATGAAGCAACTCACTTCTACTATAGACTAATAAAAGAATGACGCATGTGAAATTATTAGTATGAAACAACATATGGTATTGATGGGGGGGCAAATTTGAAATCATTTTGGTATGTAAATTTTTATCCTTTTTTTGAAGGATTTCATGAAAGAAGAACAAACAAAAAGGAAAGATTCAAGCACATAAATGGAGATGTGGGGTATCGATCCTCTTACCTCGCATGCAAAACGAGCACTCTACCATGTGAACTACACCCCCATACAATATGAAATCATTCGAGCATGTGAATTTTATCATTTCAGCTATCGATGCCCATGCTTCTCACATCCTAAGCAAGCGCCTAGCCATCTGAGCTGCATCCCCATTTGATATCAAATTTCTATAAGGCATTTTATCAAACCCTGACATTATATTAACAAATTTTGAGTTCATCATCCAGAAGAGAATTGCTCTCATAAGAATTCGATTCCACCTAATTAGCCACAATTTCATTATCAATTTCCAACATCAAATGAAATTCACCGACACTATTGACCACTAGAATGTATCATGTATGAAAAATTGCATTAAAGATGATAGAACAATAAGGAAATAATAATACTCTAAAATGGTGATTTGGGGTATTGATCTCCACACCTCTCCCATGCTAAGCGAGTGGTGTACCATCTGAGTTATATCCCGATATATTGTCAATTTTTTTTTAGGCATTTTATGATACACCAACATCATATTAACAATTTTGAGTTAATCGCCCAGAAGCGAATTGCCCTCATTAGAATTTGACTCCAACCTATTCACCACAACTAATCATGAATTTCCAAAATCAAATGAAACAACTCACTCTAACTATAGACCACCAGAACAATGATGCATGTGAAATTCTTAGTATGAAACAGTATATTGTATTAAAAGGGCATACTTTTGAAATCATTTTAGCATGTAAATTTTTATCAATTTTTAAAGGATTTCACAAAAGAACAAACAAAAACAAAAGATTAGAACACTAAAATGGAGATGCGGGGTACCGATCCCTGTACCTCTCGCATGCAAAGCGAGCACTTTACCATGTGAGCTACACCCCCATACAAAGTTGAAATTTTGGTAAGCATTTTATCAAATACCAGCCTCATCTTAACAATTTTGAGTTTATCACCCTAGAGTGAATTACCTTATAAAATCCAACTCTAACTAGTTAACCACAACTTTATAATGAATATCCAACATCAAATGAAATAACTCACCAAAACTAAAGTCTACAAGAACAATCAAGCATGTAAAATTATCAGTATGGAAGAACTTGTGGTATTAAATGGGGACACATTTTCTATCATTACAAAATATAAATTTTTATCATTTTGATTGATTTCTTGAAAGAAGGACTAAAAGGGAAAGATAAAAACTTTGAAATGGAGATGTAAGGTATCGATCAATGTGCCTCATGTAAGCACGGTGAGCACTTAACCATGTGACCTACACCCCAAAATGATATTAAATTTAAGTTAGACATTTTATCAAATACAGACTTCATATTAACGAATTTTCAGTTCGTCACCCTGAAATGAATTGCCCTCTTTAGAATCTGATTCAAACCAATTTGCGACAATTTCATTTTGAATTTCCAAAATCAAATGCAATTCACCTCCACTAAAGACTACTAGAATAATCATGTATGTAAAATTATGTTAAAGAAGAAATAACAAAAAGGAAATAACAAAGCACTAAAATGGAGATGTAAGGTATCGATCCCCATACCTCTCGCATGCTAAGCGAGCGCTTTACCATTTGAGCCACATCCCCATACAATATCAATTTTTTGTTAGGCAATTTATCAAACACCAATATCATATTAACATATTTTGATTTCCACACCCAGAAGCGATTTGCCCTAGATGGAATCTAAGTGCAACTTATTAACTATATCTACATCATGAATTTCCCATGTCAAATGAGGCAACTCACTTCTATTGTAGACCAATAAGAGAATAATGCTAGTGAAATTATGAGTATGAAGCAACATATGGTATTGATGGGGGGCAAATTTGAAATCATTTTAGCATGTAAAATTTTATGCTTTTTTTGAAGGATTTCACGAGAGAAGAACAAGCAAAAAGGAGAGATTAAAACACATAAATGGAGAAATGGGGTATCGATCCCCGTACCTCTCGCATGCAAAGCAAGTGGTCTACCATGTGAGCTACACCCCCATACAATGTGAAATCATTCAAGCATGTGAATTTTTGTCATTTTTGTTATCGATTCCTATGCTTCTCACATCCTAAGAAGGTGCCCATCCATCTGAGCTACATCTCTATTCAATGTAAAATTTCTATTAGGCATTTTATCAAACACCAACATTATACTTACAAATTTTGAGTTCATCACCCACCAGAGAATTGCTCTCGTAAGAATTTGATTCCATCCACTCAACCACAATTTCATTATTAATGTCTAACATCAAATGCAATTCACTGCCACTATAGACCACTAGAATGTATCATGTATGAAAATTGCGTTAAAGAAGGCAAAACAAAAAGGAAATAATAATACTCTAAAAAGGGGATGTAGGTATCGATCTCCGTTACTCTCCCAGGCTAACCAAGTACCATATGAGCTATATCCCTATACAATGTCGAATTTTTGTTAGGCATTTTATGATATCGCAACATCATACTAGCAAATTTTGAGTTAATCACCCTGAAGTGAATTGCCTTCATAGGAATTTGACACCAACCCATTCACCACAACTATATCATGAATTTCCAACATCAAATAAAGCAACTCAGTCCAACTGTAGATAACTAAAACAATGACGTTTGTGAAATTATTAGTATGAAGCAATATATGTATTATAAAATTTTGGTTTTGTAATCCAAAGTTCGATGTAGGAATTAAAATAATGCAAAAACAAAATTGGAATCAAAAGAAAACTTGAACATAATATATGTAAAGAGAGAGAACAAGGTATTTTTATTTATTTCATTGATGTATCTCAAAAATGAGATTACAGTAAGGCCAATTTATAGGCATTTGGAAGGAATACAATAGGTCGCTCTTATTAAGTGTGTTAAACTAAAAGTTATACAATGAAAGGTTATATTCATTAAGTGTATTAACTCAAAAATCAAGAGTCATCTAGAAAAACTAAAAGCCAATGGACATCCATTTAAATTCCTTATCATTTATAACACTCTCCCTTGGATATCCATTGTATGAGGAATATGCCTTGTTAGAACCTTATTAGGGAAAAACTCAGTGGGATAAAAACCCTAGTGAAGGAAAAAGAGTACATCATTCCTTATACATGAAACCTTTCATATTATACTCTCCCTAATGAAAATGTCACATAATATCTTTAAAACATCACATCCCGATTGTATAAATCATTTCTTAAATATTATGGTGGGTAATGCTTTTGTGAACAAATCTACAGGATTTTCACTTCATGGAATATTCTGAATATCAATATCTTCATTTTGTGTTGATCATGTGTGAAAAAAATTTGGGAGGTATATACTTTGCTCGATCACTATTAACATATTCACCCTTTAATTAGGATATGCACACAACATTATCCTCATATAATTTTGCGGGAGTTTTCTTGATATTAGGTAAACCACATGATACTTGAATGTGATTAACCATTGATTTGATCCACACATATTCATGACTTACATCATGGATTAGCTAATATCTCAACATGTTCAATGATGTAACTATCATTATTTGGTTCGTAGATCTCCAAGATATGACAGTGTATATGCAGAGCCATTTGAGAACAAGTTTTATATGGATCAGACAAATATCCATCATCTACATATCCAATTTATTGTGTATTTGACCCGTTTACATAAAATAAACTCATTTCAATTATATTTTGGAGATATCATAGGATATTCTTAATTCCATTCAAATGTCTTCTGGTTGGAGCGGAACTACATCTTACTAATAAGTTTATAGCAAAATTATATCGGATCGAGTATCAATATATTAATTGCATTTAGGTATGATACTTCAGGACCAAAAATTTCCTCGTTATACTCTCGAGGTCGAAAAAGGATTCTTTTGTACATCAAGTGAACAAACTTCCATTGGCATGGTTAATGGATATCCATACTAAATCATTTTAAAACTTTCTTAGTATAAACAAACTAATGGATTAAAATTCCACCATTTTAATATTTGAACTGCTGGTCGAGACAAAATTTTGTTTTCCCAAATTCTTTCATTTCAAACATTTTCTTTGAATAATTTATTGTATCAGGGAGTTTTTCAAGAGTTCCAATGATATTTAAATCATCAACAAATCCATATTCGTGCTCCTTTATAAAAATACATGAGTAGATATTATTAACAAATATTCAGTGAGACGATTATACTATATACGCCCATATTGTTTTAATCCATATAAAAATCATTGCATTCTAATAGAAAATAATTCTCGAGAATTTGATTGTATGTTATAGGCATATTTAGTCCTTCTGGGACTTTCATGCATATATCACTATCTGGTGCACCATATAGATATGCAGTGACAATGTCCATTAATTACATATGCTTCAAATCAATAAGGTAGTGCAATGTAATTGTAACCATCACAAGGGATTATTTCTCTTCATAATCAATATTCGGTTTTTTACAAAAACCTTGTGCTACAAGTTAGGTTTTGTACCATACAATCTTATTTTTCACATAAATATTTATTTGTAATCTATTAGTTTAACACCTTTACGTGTTTTAACAATGGGACCAAAACCCATATGTTTTGAGAAAGACTCTAGTTAGGCCTGAATTGCATCATTCTATTTTAACCAATCATCTCTTGATTTATATTTCTTTATAGTCACGGGCCCAAAATCATTATTTTCATTCAAAACATCAACTGTCACATTAATAGTATTTTTCCAATCCCACGTTCTCATATAATTAATTCATATTTTTAGATTTTTCGTATTCTCATTCAATTGTTCAACTTCTTTAAGAAGATTATCACCGATTGAATCACAACTTCTTCAATATGGTTAATTTGACTATTTGTTCCCTTTTTGCTTTCGGGGCTTTTTGTTATCTTTAAAAACAAGTGATCTGCCACACTTCAGGTGTGGTTTAGATTCATTAATTGTTAAATGCCCTTTAGGGACATTAATTTTAATGGGAGCATTCTCAGCAGAAACATGTGATTTAGTTTTTCATTTCAAATTAGAAAAAGTATTTAATAGTTGGTTTGCAATTTGTTTCAAATGAATTATTCATTGAACCTATGGTTCACAATATTTTTGTACGAAAATCAAGATAAATTAAGGATGGAGTACTCCAGATAATCTTTGTTTTTCTAAGATGGATTGCTTCAGATAATCTCTTTTTCCAACTTTCTCTTTGCGTTATCTCCCCCTAAAGTTGGAAAAATTGTTTCATCAAAAGGACAATTAATAAATTGAGCTGTAAAAATATCCCCTGTGGATGACTCAAGGTATTTGATAATAAAAGGAGATTCATATATCTCTAATCTCTTTTGAGGTTCCATTTTGGTTCTATGTGGAGGGGATATATACAACACAATGAAAAGTATGTAAATAAGAAATATTTGGTTCTTGTCTAGAAACCAATTGTAAGAGAGAGAATTTTTGGTATTGCATGTCCCCAAGCATTTACATGAAGTTTTTATAAGAATGGTCTCGCAATTAATGGGGGACGTTTAATAAATAACTCTGCCAGGTCATTTTGGACATGAACATAAACAACAGGATGTTCAACCTTAAGTCTAATAGACATACAACAATCATTAAATGTTGGTGATGTAAATTGCTCAATATTATCAAAGCGAATAGTTTCAATAGTATAGAAAATTGAACTCGTAATTAGATTATTTGAACAAGTAACCTAGAAAATATCAAGTTCGAGTTGATAATATGCATATATATATGACCATCTTATAAACTCATCAATTAAACTCATAAAATATCTAAATGGTCTAAATGGTGGATGAATTAGTCTACATATATCACCATGTATTCGATTCAAAAAAAAAATATATAGGGGATTCAATCCCAATTTGTTGTCGATAGTTATTATCAGTTCGCCTTGATAACATGCAGCACATAAAAATTCATGAAATTGAAGAATCTTCAGGTTCTTCAATAGATGTTCAGTGAAAATTTTCAATAAGTTGTCGTTTCATTATATATCCACTATGAACCAATCGATCATGCTATAATAATAATGCATTTGAATTAGTAAACTTCTGGTTTACTATTGCATTTACTTCAATTGATCAAATATGTTTATAATAAAGATTAAAAAAACTAATAATCTCTCAAATATTTGTTGACGTCCAATTTGATGTCAGTAATATATAAATATTCAATATTTCCCACATTAGTTGTCTCTATATAACAACCATTGAGATGAATTCCTTGAAATTCAATAAATTTTTATGAAACTTGGATAAAAATAATGTATTATTGATCATAAAATTCGCCCCTCCTAGTACTAAAATATTTGCTCTTCCAGAGCCTTCAATCAAGGTTACACTACCGAATATAGTAGCTACATTTTGCTTTTCCATATTAAGATGAGAGAAGCATCTTTTGAGGATTGTATATGTAGTAGCACTGTCTTCAGGATAGAGATCCTCATCTTCGATGTTGGATTCAATGGTGGATTCAATAATATCCATAGATTTTCGTGAAATAAATAAATAATGAAATTTTTGCAATAAATAATAATTAGAAAATAAATATTCATTAATATCATCACTATAAAAAAATCACCGATATCTAAATAAGGCAAATTTATTGGGCTCTCAAAAATATTATCAAGGTCATAATTTTGATCCAAAAAGAATTGCCCCCATACGTTTATCCTTTTCTTTCAATAAGACTTGATAAAAAGTAACAAGATTCTTTGTGTATGACAGGTATACGACCAATGTATATTCACCCCACATTAATAGCACATGCTATCCATATTTTTCTGTTTGGATTATTTTTGTCATTTTGTCGTTTCTCCCACTTTAGGTGGTAAGATATATTCTAAGAATGATTGTCATAAAAATGGTCACTATCTCGACCATATTTACATTATAGTATCGGCCCATGTCGATGATTATATTCATAAAAATAATTATATCTTGTCACATTCAATTCAGGGAATGGATGAATATTTGACATTCAAAAGAATTAAATAAAATATCTGAAATATAAATATTTATATTGTTACTTTTGAATAAATCAATATGTATACAAGTTATGCGTATATATGATTGCCTTACAAATATTTACAATAATAATATGATTTTCCTTTATAAAATCAATTTATAAATAGCATTTACCCATAATAAATGAAAAAAATAACATCAATCATATTAAATTAAATGACCAATATTTAAAATAGTTCAAATTCATGATATAATTATTCCTTTGAAATTTCTCAAATATTTCATATATAGAAAGTAATCAATTATATCACATATAATGATATTCAGTCAAAATAAAATATGAAAAGTTAATTTGTGATGATAATATTTATTTCTCAAATCAATAATTTCACATTTTTGGGTATATTAGAATATCTACGGGGACATTGTTGGTCAATTTATCATTTTAGCAATCAATTAGGTTAAAGTATTTTAAATAGAGTAAAGCTGCTTCCAAAGACAAGGGGTTATAGTATTAGTAGTGTACGAGTGTGAAAATAATTAAAGTTTCTTTAGGAGAACCTTCAAGATCATATTGATGTCAACCACATGATTACATTGCCAATAACTATTAGGAGAAAAAATAATAGTTAGAAAAATCTTATTTCAATTAAAAATTTAGACCAATTAATGAACTATGATTACACTTATTATCACAAAAGAAAATGCCCTAAAAATTTCATATGCTATATAAAATTATTCATATGAATTTTTAATTATAAGTAAATTCATAAACATGGCTCTTCAGGAACACTGTGGATTAACAAGAATTGTAATTATTCTGAAACACCGATAAAAATGAGAATATTTTAAAATTTATGGTACGGCTCTTTGGGAGAACTAACAGTGTATTACATGGCTTTTCAAGTGCAGTTTAATATATGGCTCTTCGAGAGCACTAACAATTAGTGTAAATTCATTGCTCTTCAAGAGTACCAATTCTCATAAAAAAATGATATCTCTTCAGGAGAATCATTTGTATGTGGATGACTTTATATGGCCATAAAATAATTCATAGAACATTTCTTATCTTGAAAAATATTATAAACAAAATTCGTGTTAAATAAATATTACTTTAAGCAAATCGGAACTTCAAGAGTTGAAGCGATGAAATTCACCAATTCTCCTACTTGAGCAACTCACGCTAATAACGTATTATAAAACTTTGGTTTTGAGATCCAAAGTTCGATGTAGGAATTGAAATAATACAAAGACAAAATTGGAATCAAAAGAAAACTTGAACTCAATATATGTAAAGAGGGAGAGAGAAAGGTATTTTTATTTATTTTATTGATGTATCTCAAAAATGAGATTACAATAAGGCCAATTTATAGGCACGTGGAAGGAATACAATAGGTCACTCTTATTAAGTGTGATAAACTAAAAGTTATATAATGAAAGGTTATATTCATTAAGTGTATTAACTAAAAAATCAAGAGTCACCTAGAAAAACTAAAAGCCAATGGACATTTATTTAAATTCCTTATCATTTATAACAATATGGTATTAAAAGGGCAAAGTTTTGAAATCATTTTAACATGTAAATTTTTATCCTTTTTTGAATGATTTCATGAAAGAACAAACAAAAAGGAAAGACTAAAACACTTAGATGGAGATGTGGGGTATTGATCCCCGTACTTCTCGCAAGCAAAGTGAGCGCTTTACCATGTGAGTTGCACCCCCATACAACGTCTAATTTCTACTAAGCATTTTATCAAATTCGGGCCCCATGTTAACAATTTTGAGTTCATCACCCTGAAGCAAATTGCCCTTACAAGATCCAACTCTAACCAATTGGCCATAACTTTATAATGAATATCCAATATCAAACAAAACCACTCACTGAAACTACAGACCAAAGGAACAATCAAGCATGTAAAATTACTACAAAAAGGGAAAGATGAAAACTTTGAAATGGAGATGTAGGTTATCGATCAATGTGCCTCTCGTAAGCACAACGAGCACTCAACCATGTGACCAACACCCCAAAATGATATCAAATTTATGTTATACATTTTATCAAATACTGCCCTCATATTAATGAATTTTCAATTTATCACCTGAAATGAATTGCCCACTTAAGAATCCGATTCAAATCAATTTGCAACAATTTCATTAAGAATTTCCAAAAACAAACGCAATTCACGGCCACTAAAGATGCTAGAATAATCATGTATGTAAAATTACAATAAAGAAGAAATAAAAAAAGGAAATAACAAAGCATTAAAATTGAGATACAGGGTATCGATCCCCATACCTCTCGCATGCTAAGCGAGCACTCTACCATCTAAGCTACATCCCCATACAATATCAAATTTTTGTTAGACAATTTATCAAACACAAATATCATATTAACATACTTTGATTTTCAAACCCAGAAGCGATTTGCCCTAGATAGAATTTACATGTAACTTTTTAACTATATCTGCATCATGGATTTCCCATGTCAAATAAGGCAACTCACTTCTACTGTAGACCAATAAAAGAATGACGCAAGTGAAATTATCAGTATGAGGCAACATATGGTATTGATGGGGGCAAAGTTGAAATCATTTTAGCATGTAAAATTTTATCCATTTTTTACAAGATTTCGTGAGAGAAGAACAAGCAAAAAAGAGAGATTAAAACATATTAATGGAGACGTGGGGTATCGATCCCCGTACCTATCGCATGCAATGTGAGCGTTCTACCATGTGAGCTACACCCCCATACAATGTAAAATCATTCGAGTATGTGAATTTTTATTGTTTTCGCTCTCGATCCCTATGCTTCTCAATCCTAAGCAAGTGCACATCCATCTGAGCCACATCCTCATTTGATGTCAAATTTTAATTAGGCATTTTATCAAACACCAACATTATATTAACAAATTTTTAGTTCAACACCTAGTAGAGAAATGCTCCCGTAAGAATTTGAATCCATCCAATCCCACAAATTTATTATCAATGTCCAACATCAAATGCAATACACCGCCACTATAGACCACTAGAATGTATCATGTACGAAAAAATGCGTTAAAGAAGATGGAACAAAAAGGAAATAATAAAACTCTAAAAAGGCAATGTGGGGTATCGATCTCCGTTACTCTCGCATGCTAAGCAAGTGTTGTACCATTTGAGCTATGTCCCAAAACAATGTCAAATTTTTGTTAGGCATTTTATCAAATAGCAACATCAAATTAACAAATTTTTGAGTTAATCACCATGAAGCGAATTGCCCTCATAGGAATCTGACACCAACCTATTCACCACAACTACATCATGAATTTCCAACATCAAACGAAACATCTCAGTCCAACTATAGATGACTAGAACAATGATGCTTGTGAAATTATTAGTATGAAGCAATTTATGGCATTAAAAGGGCATAATTTTGAAATCATTTTAGCATGTAAATTTTTATCCATTTTTGAAAGATTTCATGAAAGAACAAACAAAAAGGAATGATTAAAACACTTAAATGGAGATGCGGGGTATCGATCCCTGTACCTCTCGCATGCAAAGCGAGCGCTCTACCATGTGAGCTACACCCCCATATAATGTCTAATTTTTACTGAGCATTCTACCAAATTCGGGCCCTATGTTAACAATTTTGAGCTCGTCACCCTGAAAAAAGTTGCCCTTATAAGATCCTACTCTAACCAATTGACAATAACTTTATAATGAATATCCAACATCAAACAAAACAACTCACTGAAACTACAGAGCACAAGAACAATCAAGCATGTAAAATTAACAGCATAGAAGAACTAGCGGTATTAAGTGGGGATACATTTTCTATCATTACAGCACGTAAACTTTTATGCATTTTGATCGATTTCTTGAAAGAAGAAGGGCTAGAAGGGAAATATGAAAACTTTGAAATGGAGATGCAGGTTATCAATCAATGTACCTCACGTAAGCACAACGAGCACTCAACCATGTGACCTACTCCCCAAAATGATATCAACTTTATGTTATACAATTTATCAAGTACCGACCCCATATTAATGAATTTTCAGTTCATCACCCTGAAATGAATTGCCCTCTTAAGAATCCGATTGAAACCGATTTGCAACAATTTCATTTTGAATTTCCAAAATCAAACGCAATTCACCACCACTAAAGACAGCTAGAATAATCATGTATGTAAAATTAAGTTAAAGAAGAAATAACAAAATGGAAATAACAAAGTACTAAAATGGAGATACGGGGTATTGATCCCCGTACCCTCGCATGCTAAGCGATCGCTCTACCATCTGAGCTACATCCCCATGCAATATTAGATTTTTGTTAGGCAATTTATCAAACACCAACATCATATTAACATATTTTGATTATCACACCCTGAAGCGATTTGCCCTAGATGGAATATAAGTGCAACTTATTAACTATATCTATATCATGAATTTTCCACGACAAATGAGGCAACTCACTACTACTGTAGACCAATAAAAGAATAACGAATGTCAAATTATTAGTATGAAGCAACATATGGTATTGATGGGGGGGAAATTTGAAATCATTTTAGTATGTAAAATTTTATCCTATTTTTGAAGGATTTTGCGAAAGAAGAACAAGCAAAAAGGGAGATTAAAACACATTAATGGAGTCCCGGGGTATGGATCCCCATACCTCTCGTATGCAAAGAGATTGCTCTACCATGTGAGCTACACCCCTATACAATGTGAAATTATTCGAGCATGTAAATTTTTATCATTTCTACTATCGATCCCTATGCTTCTCACATCCTAAGCAAGCGCTCATCCATCTGAGCTACATCCCCATTTGATGTCAAATTTCTATAAGGCATTTTATGAAACACCAACATTATATTAACAAAATTTGAGTTCATCATCCACGAGAGAATTGCCCTAGCATGAATTTGATTCCATCCAGTCAGCCACAACTTCATTAGCAATGTCCATCATAAAACGTAATTCACTGCCACTACAGACCACTAGAATGTATCATGCACAAAAAATTGCATTAAAGAAGACAGAACAAAAAGGAAATAATAAAACTCTAAAAAGGCGATGTGGCGTATCAATCTCCGTTACTCTCGGATGCTGAGTGAGTGCAGTACTATTTGAGCTATGTATTTATACATTGTCCAATTTTTGTTAGGCATTTTATCATATAGCAACATCATATTACCAAATTCTGAGTTAATCACCATGAAGCGAATTGCCCTCATAGGAATCTAACACCATCCCATTCACCACAACAACATCATAAATTTCCAACATCAAATGAAACCACTCTATCCAACTATAGATGACTAGAACAATGATGCTTGTGAAATTATTAGTATGAAGCAATATATGGTATTAAAAGGGCATAGTTTTGAAATCATTTTGCCATGTAAGTTTTTATACTTTTTTGAAGGATTTCATGAAAGAACAAACAAAAAGGAATGAACATAACACTTAAATGGAGATGAGGGGTATCGATCCCCGTACCTCTCGCATGCAAAGTGAGCGCTCTACCATGTGAGTTACACCCCCATACAACGTCTAATTTCTACTAAGCATTTTACCAAATTCGGGCTCCATGTTAACAATTTTGAGTTCATCACCCTGAAGCAAATTGCCCTTATAAGATCCAACTCTAACCAATTGACCGTAACTTTAAAATGAAAATCCAATATCAAACAAAACAACTCATTGAAACTACAGACCATAGAAACAATCAAGCAAGTAAAATTACCAGCATAGAAGAACTAGCAGTATTAAGTGGGGAAACATTTGCTATCATTAGAGCACGAAAACTTTTATCCATTTTTACCGATTTCTTGAAAGTAGAAGGACTAAAAGGGAAAGATGAAAACTTTGAAATGGAGATACAGGTTATCGATCAATGTACCTCTCGTAAGCACAACGAGCACTCAACCTTCTGACCTGCACCCCAAAATGATATCAAATTTATGTTATATATTTTATCAAGTATCGACCTCATATTAATGAATTTTCAGTTCATCAACCTGGAATGAATTGCCCTCTTAAGAATCCGATTCAAACCAATTTGCAACAATTTCATTTTGAATTTCCAAAATCAAACACAATTCACCACCACTAAAGACTGCTAGAATAATCATGTATTTAAAATTACATTAAAGAAGAAATAACAAAAAGAAAATAACAAAGCACTAAAATGGAGATGCAGGGTATTAATCCCTGTACCTCTCGCATGCTAAGCGAGCGCCCACCATCTAAGCTACATCGCCATGCAATATCAATTTTTTGTTAGGTAATTTATCAAACATCAACATTATATTAACATATTTTGATTTCCACACCTTGAAGCGATTTGCCCTAGATGGAATCTAAGTGCAACTTATTAACTATATCTACATCATGAATTCCCCACGTCAAATGAGGCAACTCACTTCTACTATAGACCAATAAAAGAATGTTGCATGCGAAATTATCAGTATGAAGCAACATATGGTATTGATAGGCGGTAAATTTGAAATCATTTTAGCATGTAAAATTTTATTCTATTTTTTAAGGATTTCACGAATGAAGAAAAAGCAAAAAGAGAGATTAAAACACATTAATGGAGACGTGGGGTATCGATCCCCGTACCTCTCGTATGCAAAGAGATTGCTCTACCATGTGAGCTACCCCCCCATACAATGTGAAATCATTCGAGCATGTGAATTTTTATCATTTCTGCTATCGATCCCTATGCTTCTCACATCTTAAGCCAGTGTTCATCCATCTGAGCTACATCCCCATTTGATGTCAAATTTCTATTAGATATTTTATCAAACACTAACATTATATTAACAAATTTTGAGTTCATCACCTATCAGAGAATTCCTCTTGTAAGAATTTGATTCTATCCAATCAGCTACAACTTCATTGTCAATGTCCAATATCAAACGCAATTCACTGCAACTATAGACGACTAGATTGTATCATGTACGAATAATTGCATTAAAGAAGACAGAACAAAAAGGAAATAATTAAACTCTAAAAGGGGACGCGGGGTATCGATCTCCATTACTCTCGCATTCTAAGTGAGTGCTATACCATTTGAGCTATATCCCTATACAACGTCAAATTTTTGTTAGGCATTTTATCATATAGCAACATCACATTAAAAAATTTTGAATTAATCACCATGAAGCGAATTGCTCTCGTAGGACCCTGATACTAGCCTATTCACCACAACTACATCATGAATTTCCAACATCAGACGAAACAACTCAGTCCAGCTATAGATGACTAGAACAATGATGCTTGTGAAATTATTAGTATGAATCAATATACGGTATTAAATAGTTTTGAAATCATTTTAGCATGTAAATTTTTATCTTTTTTTGAAGGATTTTAAGAAAGAACAAACAAAAAGGAATGGTTAAAACACTTAAATAGAGATATGGGGTATCGATCTCCGTGCCTCTCGCATACAAAGTGAGCGCTTTACCGTGTGAGCTACACCCCTATGCAACGTCTAATTTCTACTAAGCATTTTACGAAATTCGGGCCCCATGTTAACAGTTTTGAGTTCATCATGCTGAAGCAAATTGCCCTTATAAGATCCAACTCTAATCATTTGACAACAACTTTATAATAAATGTCCAACATCAAATGAAACAACTCACTGAAACTACAGACCACTGAACAATACAGCATGTAAAATTAGCAACATAGAAGAACTTGTGGTATTAAGTGGGGATACATTTTCTATCATTACAACATGTAAACTTTTAACCTTTTTGATCAATTTCTTGAAAGAAAAGGGACTAAAAGGGAAAGATAAAAACTTTGAAATGGAGACGCAGGTTATTGATCAATATGCCTCTCGAAAGCACAACGAGCACTCAACCAAGTAACCTATACCCCAAAATGATATCAAATTTATGTTATACAATTTATGAAGTACCGGCCTCATATTAATGAATTTTCTGTTCATCACCCTAAAATGAATTACCCTCTTAAGAATCTGTTTCAAACCAATTTGTAACAATTTCATTTTGAATTACCAAAAACAAATGCAATTCATTGCCACTAAAGATTGCTAGAATAATCATGTATGTAAAATTACGTTAAAGAAGAAATAACAAAAAGGAAATAACAAAGCACTAAAATGGAGATGCGGGGTATCAATCCCTGTACCTCTCGCATGCTAAACAAGCGCTCTACCATCTAAGCTACATTTTAATCCAATATCAAATTTTTGTCAGAAAATTTATCAAGCACAAACATCATATTAACATACTTTGATTTCCACACCCAGAAGCGATTTGCCCTAGCAACTTTTTAACTATATCTGCATCATGAATTTCCTATGTCAAATTAGGCAACTCACTTCTACTGTAGACCAATAAAAGAATGACGCTTGTGAAATTATCAGTATGAAGCAACATATGGTACTGATGGGGGGCAAATTTGAAATCATTTTAGCATGTAAAATTTTATCCGTTTTTTCCAGGATTTCGTGAGAGAAGAACAAGCAAAAAGGAGAGATTAAAACACATTAATAGAGACGTGGGGTATCGATCCCCGCATCTTTCGCATGCAATGTCTGCGCTCTACCAAGTGAGCTACACTCCACATACAATGTGAAATCATTCGAGCATGTGAATTTTTATCATTTCTGCTATCGATCCCTATGCTTCTCACATCCTAAGCAAGAGTGCATCCATCTGAGCCACACCCCCATTTGATGTCAAATTTCAATTAAGCAATTTTTTAAACACCAACATTATATTAACAAATTTTGAGTTCAACTCCCAGTAGAGAAACGCTCTCGTAAGAATTCGAATCCATCCAATCTGCCACAACTTTATTATCAATGTCCAACATCAAATGCAATGCACCGCCACTATAGACCACAAGAATGTATCATGTACGAAAAATTACGTTAAAGAAGATGGAACAAAAAGGAAATAGTAAAACTTTAAAAAGGGGATGTGGGGTATCGATCTCCGTTACTCTCGCATGCTAAGCGAGTGCTATACCATTTGTGCTATTTCCCAAAACAATGTCAAATTTTTTTTAGGCATCTTATCAGATAGCGACATCATATTAACAAATTCTGAGTTAATCACCATGAAGCGAATTGCCAATGTAGGAATCAGACACCAACCCATTCACCACAACTATATCATGAGTTTCCAATATCAAAACGAAACAACTCAGTCTAACTATAGATGACTAGAACAATAATGCATTTGAAATTATTAGTATCAAGCAATCTATGGTATTAAAGGGCATAGTTTTGAAAACATTTTAGTATGTAAATTTTTATCCTTTTTCGAAGGATTTCATGAAAGAACAAACACAAAGGAATGATTAAAACACTTAAATGGAGATGCGGGGTATCGATCCCCGTACCTCTCGCATGCAAAGCGAGCGCTCTACCATGTGAGCTACACCCCCATACAATGTCTAATTTCTACTAAGCATTCTACCAAATTCGGGCCCCATGTTAACAATTTTGAGCTCGTCACCCTGAAAAATGTTGCCCTTATGAGATCCTACTCTAACCAATCGACAATAACTTTATAATGAATATCCAACATCAAACAAAACAACTCACTGAAACTACAGAGCACAAGAACAATCAAGCATGTAAAATTAACAGCATAGAAGAACTAGCGGTATTAAGTGGGGATACATTTTCTATCATTACAGCACGTAAACTTTTATGCTTTTTGATCGATTTCTTGAAAGAAGAAGGGCTAGAAGGGAAATATGAAAACGTTGAAATGGAGATGCAGGTTATCGATCAATGTACCTCACGTAAGCACAACGAGCACTCAACCATGTGACCTACTCCCCAAAATGATATCAAATTTATGTTATACAATTTATCAAGTACCGACCCCATATTAATGAATTTTCAGTTCATCACCCTGAAATGAATTGCGCTCTTAAGAATCCGATTCAAACCAATTTGCGACAATTTCATTTTGAATTTCCAAAGTCAAACGCAATTCACCACCACTAAAGACTGCTAGAATAATAATGTATGTAAATTTAAGTTAAAGAAGAAATAACAAAATGGAAATAACAAGGCACGTAAACTTTTATGCTTTTTTGATCGATTTCTTGAAAGAAGAAGGGCTAGAAGGGAAATACGAAAACTTTGAAATGGAGATGCAGGTTATCGATCAATGTACCTCACGTAAGCCCAACGAGCACTCAACCATGTGACCTACTCCCCAAAATGATATCAAATTTATGTTATACAATTTATCAAGTACCGACCCCATATTAATGAATTTTCAGTTCATCACCTTGAAATGAAATGCGCTCTTAGGAATCCGATTCAAGCCAATTTGCGACAATTTCATTTTGAATTTCCAAAATCAAATGCAATTCACCACCACTAAAGACTGCTAGAATAATAATGTATGTAAATTTAAGTTAAAGAAGAAATAACAAAATGGAAATAACAAAGCACTAAAATGGAGATGCGGGGTATCGATCCCCGTACCTCTCGCATGCTAAGCGAGCGCTCTACCATCTGAGCTACATCCCCATGTAATATCAGATTTTTATAGGCAATTTATCGAACACCGACATCATATTAACATATTTTGATTTCCACACCCTGAAGCAGTTTGCCCTAGATGGAATCTAAGTGTAACTTATTGACTATATCTGCGTCATGAATTTTCCACTGCAAATGAGGCATCTCACTTCTACTGTAGACTAATAAAAGAATGACGAATGTGAAATTATCATAATGAACCACTATGTGGTATTGATGGGGGGCAAATTTGAAATCATTTTGGCATGTAAAATTTTTTCCTATTTCTGAAGGATTTTGCTAAAGAAGAACAAGCAAAAAGAGAGATTAAAACACATTAATGGAGGCATAGGGTATCAATCCCCATACCTCTCGTATGCAAAGCGATTGCTCTACCATGTGAGCTACACCCCCATACAATGTGAAATCATTCGAGCATGTGAATTTTTATCATTTCTACTATCGATCCCTTTCTTCTCACATCCTAAGTAAGCGCTCATCCATCTGAGCTACATCCCCATTTGATGTCAAATTTCTATTAGGCATTTTATCAAACACCAACATTATATTAACAAATTTTGAGTTCATCACCCACCGGGAGAATTGCTCTTGTAAGAATTCGATTCCCTCCAATCAGCCACAACTTCATTATCAATGTCCAACATAAAACACAATTCATTGCCACTATAGATCACTAGAGTGTATCATGTACGAAAAATTGCGTTAAAGAAGATAGAACAAAAAAGGAAATAACAAAACTGTAAAAAGCCGATGTGGGGCATCGATCTCATTACTCTCGCATGCTAAGCGAGTGCTTTGTACCATTTGAGCTATTTCCCTATACAATATCAAATTTTTTTTTAGGCATCTTATCGATAGCAACATCATATTAACAAATTTTGAGTTAAGCAGCATGAAGCGAATTGCCCATGTAGGAATCAGACACCAACCCATTCACCACGACTATATCATGAGTTTCCAATATCAAAACGAAACAACTCAGTCTAACTATAGATGACTAGAACAATAATGCATTTGAAATTATTAGTATCAAGCAATCTATGGTATTAAAGGGCATAGTTTTGAAAACATTTTAGTATGTAAATTTTTATCCTTTTTCGAAGGATTTCATGAAAGAACAAACAAAAAGGAATGATTAAAACACTTAAATGGAGATGCGGGGTATCGATCCCCGTACCTCTCGCATGCAAAGCGAGCGCTCTACCATGTGAGCTACACCCCCATACAATGTCTAATTTCTACTAAGCATTCTACCAAATTTGTCACGCCCCGAACCGAGAATCGTGAACAGTCGCCCGTTGCCCTGGATGTCGACTGTATTTCTACAAAAATCGGACAGAGCCTCCCCATAAATCGGAGGTCTCCCAATGTACAATTAACCTGTATAAACCTGTATAATTTAAAATCATTCTAAAAATAAATCAAATGGCCATCCCGGCCTAAAAACAATCCACCAATCACCCAACCGACATCCAGACAACGCAAGGCTAACACATCACCAACAGTCCTAACCACAGACCTCTACTGTCATGCCCAACTAGAGCATGAACAGCCGCCACACCGAGCGGACCTAAATTTATACAATTATTTTACAAATTCCCAAGTCAATACTTTAAATGTTTACAAATGCCTCAATGCAAGTAAAATGAGAGTTTCGCAAACAGAAGTCCAAAAATTATACAATCATCCCAAAATACGTACACGGTCAATTACGGACCTCATCAAGACCACGCAGGGTCGACAATAAAATACGAAATTCGTAATTTCAATTTAAAACTTAATCTCACCGTCTCGAATCACCAAATCCGTCAACGAGCTATCAAGCCCTCAAGCCAAATACATCGCCCTAGCACCACAATCCTGTCTGGGGAGGGAAAAAGGAGGGGTGAGTATTCAGGGAAGAATACTCAGTGAGTGAGTGGGTCAATGTAATCGTGTAATATGGGGTGTGGAAACTTGGAGTGTCAAAGTATAAGTATACAATTCATATTTCAAATCATCATGCTTTTCATTTCAACCATATATCATTTACACGCATCAACAAACCAAATATGCATCCAAAATACTTTCATCAAAATCATAGAGCTGCCAGCCGTAAAACTCCTGGCAGAGGTCTACCACGACCTATGACAGGCGCACCGGGGGTGTTATATGCGATTTTATTTAAAGTGCTCTCTACCCCGGCGTTGGCGACGGACCTCGTCCAGGTGCTAGACTTGACTAGCAGCCAAGTCCTCCCCCTTTCGGGTTCAACCTGCCTAGTTCCGTGTAGTAAATATCATCTCATCTCGACATCTCGTGGGATACCCCAGGCCTAGGCATATCCGGACGCTACCAAAGCGCCTCTCACGGTGTCCTTCGTAGCTACGGAACAATACATATCCAGGCCCTCAAGGCCAATATCAATATCATCAATACAAATCACAGCCCTCAAGGCCAAAATCAATATCATATCAAACATGTGCCGTAAATCAGGTTCACAAACCAAATGCAACATATTTCATAAAATGGCACATTTTACATTTCAATCCCATGGATGCATATTTCATAATTCAACCACATTTTCAGACACTCCATCGGTTCACAAAAATCATTTTCAAAGCCAGTCAAAACATTTTAAGCATACGATAAATCATGCTTATTTATCAAACTGTTGTAAAACAGAGTTTGCATATTAAACGAAAACATTTCAATAAAACCCACCAACAAGTATACGGGAGGGTCAATCACTCCCTACAATGCACAAGTGTCGAAATCGTGCTCCCCTCGATCAGTCTCCAATCAAGTCACTACAATTATAACACATCATATATTTCTCACACCTCAACCTCAATTGTATCTATGTACATTTACAATATCACACTATTCAGTCCTTATAGACTTGCATATACTTACAATTCAATCAATTAAAATTTTACTCGATCCTCGATTGACCTTCCTAATACAAAATCATAATTAAGTCATCAATTTCCATTTTCTCTAATTTTTTGTACAAGTCTCAATTCTTCAATTCATGAATACACTCTAATGTCATCAATTTCATTTCATTTATAATTAAGTAACACATTCAAAACCAAGTCTAATTCAACTCCAAAACCACTCAAAGTCGGAAACATGCATAAATTAATAACTTGTCTACAAAATAGAAAAATCTTTGAAAAATCATATATTTTTCAATTCTCATCCGATTTCTTCAAATCTTATGTCATTTTAAAGGTATTGAAACCTATTTTCATAATATAGAGTGTATTTGACTTACCTATATGCAATACCAACTATAATGTAAAACATGCATCAATCCTTAGGCTCAAATCCCAAATTTCAACTAGTTTTCATACATTCGTCAAATTAAACTCTAAAAGCAATCATTCAAATCAAATCAACATGATTCTCTCCTCCGGAACATTCCAATTCATATAAAATTTCTATAATTGACCTGAATAATTACTTATAATGTCACACAAAGCATTAAAATCAAATCTAACATACTTCCAACACATATATAACACTTTTGATCCTAATTTACCCTAATTGCATCCAAATAATTCAAATGAGTTAGAAATCCCTCACCTAGGGTTCACTGCGATCCAAAACCCTAACGTCCATGCGACATTCGATTCATTCCAAAACCTGCAATGTCTCCAAATTGAAGCAAATTTTAGCAATTAGACTTAATCACTATGGAACTCAAACCCTAGAACTAAGATCTAACTCAACCCTTACCTATGCAGTGAAATGGTCGCAGTGGGCTCTCGAAGGAGCGCAGAAGCGTGCGAGCAAGGGGCGCTGCAGCCGCGTGCGCAGGAGCTGTCGCACGCACAGGGCTAGCGTGCGCTGGAGCCATCGCGCTGCACAGGTTGGAACCATCGCGCGCTGCACGGGCTAAGCTGTCGCGCGAGCGCTGGGCCGCGCGCTGTCGCGCGAGCAACACCGCGAGCAGTCGCGCGCGCGAGCGGGAGAGGGAGCAGAGCGAGGGAGACTGAGGGAGACAGTGAGTGAGAGAGCGAAACAGAGAGGGACAGAGCAAGAGAGACTGAAGGAGACTGAGGGATGGCGACCCGCGGCGGTCGCGGTGGCTGTGGGTGGCGGTGGTTGCGCCGAGTCGCGGCGGAGAACCGCGAGAGATAGAGAGGGAAAGAGAGCGACGGGGAGAGAGAGAGAGAGCTGCGGGAAAGAGAGAAACCGAGAGGGAAGCCGAAGAAAGAAGGAGAGAGAGTGGTGGTGACCCGCGGCCGTTCGCGGCGGCGATGGGTGGCGAAAGCCAGAGGCGGCGGCGGTGGGTTGGCTGCGGGAAGGTGAAAAGTCGTGGGAAAGAGAGGAGAGGGGAATGGGGAAGAAGGAAATTAGGGCTTAGCCCTAATTTCGACCCCCCCTTTTCTTTTCTTTTTTTTTTTTTTTTTTTTTTTATATATATATATATATTATTATTATTATATTTCTTTTTGTAAATAAATTTATAATTAATTAAATGAGTAATGTATAAATAATTAAATGAATAATAATAATAAAAAAAATCATCTATATATTTTTATACCCACTTTACTTTACAAATCGGAAATACGGATACTTTAAATATCCCAAAAATTTCAAATTACATACATCAAAATCGAAAATCAATATAATTAAAAATTTCTCTCTCTATATATAAACTACGAATTATTTTATTTAATTTCGTGAACAGGATACTTGTACGGACACCGCAGTGTCGGTGTTACATTTTCTAACCCCCTAAAAATAAGTTTCGTCCTCGAAACTTCAAATGCAGTTTATACATAAAATGGAGGGTGTTGCTTCACATTGTTCCTTAAATCTCCCAAATTTCTTTGTCAAGTAAAATCTGGTTATTAAACTAGCAACATTTTACTTCCATAAAATTGGATCCATTGTTTTCATTCCTTGTCATTTATACATTACTATCCACTAAGATTTCCACTCATAAAACTACCAACTTATGTCTTAGTCTCCTTTCCTTAATCTTGGATAACTTCTTATTGGAAAATATTATACCATGTGGATCTCATTCTCGCTGCACTCGTTATCCTCAATACTTGTCATTTAACCTTCTAATACCCTTCCATGGGTGCTTCAAACCCTCTTCAATATGATTGCCTTAATTAAAAACACAAGGTTTTCACTATTTTAGGGCTCTAAAATGAAAACCCTAAAATTCAAAATTTAATTTCCCGAACTACGAGTGAAATCAAAATACATATATTCCTTGAGGTAATATTAGTCAAAACTCAATAGTCTCCATCAAGATGGTGCATATAGCAGCCACAGTTTTAAGACTTAGTGTAAGATATATACAATTCCCTATATCATTAAACTTGTGTATGGTGCAATGTAGGTCAATACCAAGATAGCCTAGACTACGTAAGAAAACTTAATCCACTTTTAATATTTGAACCTTTCCACGTTTCAAATCTCAAATCCTTAATTGGATAACTTTTCAATCAAAGTACTTCTATCATAATCATTTTCAATCAACTTTAGTATCATACAATATCACTGATATTTTATACATATCAACTCAAGCACATATCACCACATATCACCCGGGGTATTGCATTATTACTCCCAACTTATTAAGATTTAGAGATAATAAATATATACCTCATTACACCGAACTCTATCGTCACAAGAGACATCATTTCCAACTTCAAGACCCAAAAGGCATAGACTCAAACTCTCTCTATATTACTTTATTTAATGATCCACATAAAATGATCATGAATAAATAACGAGAATACTAATCTCCAAACAGAAAAATCCAATAACTAAATATTAAGTTTCCCATTTCCATTGGAAATTCAATAATAGAGCACAAGTCACCTTTAGTTCAATTTCCTATCAAATTCATAAACTCCATGTCGATAATTGTATGAGCATCAATACTTTAACGATTTATTCCTGCAGACAATATACAATGTTTCACTACCTCTTTAATTTTCCCAAGTCTCTAGCGATATTATATGTTTAAGGGCTAATAATCTCTCAGTAGACTCATAGTTTTGTACAATAAAATCCTTTATATCACAATACTTTTCCATGTGGAATTTCATTCTTCTATCACATAGGCCTAGCTTCAAATTTACTTTCCTTAAAGTAATCAACACCCACTAAGTATCAAACCACCAAGAAGTATTTTCAATCCAAAAATATACATATAATAATGCATATACGCTCAAATTTCTATTATAAACTGAAGTTTATGATTGTATCTTCATGTAAATATTATTCATTAATTTGTCAATCTTCTCCATTTTCAAGTGATGAGTAAAAGAAACTTATACAAAAAGGATGGCCTAAGAAAGTCAAACCCAACATGGGCTCTATAAATAAAAATTCCCATATGATATAGTTTCAAAAAATCTTGAATTCATAAAATATACAAAATAATCAAAGCTCAAATTTGATAACACTTATGGATAGTATTATAACTTTACTATCTAACGGAAAAGATACTAATATACTTTTCATACCCTCATTCCCTTAGACCTTTGTCCATAATACCTCGGGCAAATAGAATACATACATGTCATATGTATCTAAGAACAGTTACAAGCAACGTAACATAATTGCAAATGCAAATTGCTAAATTATCTCTAACTAAACTTTACACATTTTCCCATCTAATTGCAGTCTTGAATCACAGAATTGGCTAACCTCGCCAAATAATATAAAGAACAAAGAAATACTATGAATTCTATAATAGTGTCATCAAGAATTAAACCCCTACCTTCTTTTGGTCCCTACAGGACTAATTGAAAACTTTAAGAATTTCTCCTCAGTAAAAGAGAATAGTCTCAACTCTCATATTCTTCCAATACAATGACATTCAAAAGTCCTTTGTCAAGAGAAGTCAAGATCGATTAAAGTGCTAAACAAACTCTATACTCATAAACGAGTTGTTAAACTCCATGAAAATGAACACCCGTGAAATCAACTCAAACGTGTTCATCGTAGCTAACCAAATAAAACAAGAGAACATTCATCAAGCCCCAACATCCACTCACAATATCAATTTCTCAATAGCATTTTACTCTATATCTTAATCATAAACAATCATATATTGTCATGCCTATTACACAAAATATCAAACTTTTAACATCAATTGTCAATCCAAAATGATTACTACAAGAGTACTTACCATTCAGCCAAACAATTCAAGGAAAATCTTCAATCACAATTAAATATACATATACACACACTAAGTATCTCTGACTCCTTTATTAACAACCTCATTTCCATTTTATTTATACTCAACACCAATTCAAGTTTTGTACACACGAATTTCTCGAGATGTTTCAATTCTGAAGTTATATATAGCTTGCTTCCTTCAAAAGTAAAATAAACCTAACTACCAAATTTGTAATCTTTTCCTATCCCCAGAATTTCTTCATCAATTTATAAAGTTAAAGCCTCTTTAGTAAGAAAATGTTACTAGTAATCTAGAAATCCATTTGGTATTCATTATTTAATTCCAAGGGGATCCATCGATCCATGAGTATACCATATACAAGAATCCTAGGACTGAAATATGTTAACTGAACAAAGTCCTACTAAAACTTCATAAAATATCGGTGGTCAAATTTCCTCAAGAAATCTTCCTATTGCAATAGATCTGTAATTTCATCACCAATAGCCTCCCACTAATTGAGGGCATCACCATGTAACAATCTCTCTGTTACTCGTAGACTCTATAGACTGTATCTCGAATGATATGCTTGCCAAAATGAGTGACTACCATAATCTTCCCATCAAGTGACGAGAGAGGCCTATCAAAATGGCAAGCGAATGTGTCGCTCACATATAAAAGCTTCGACCCGATATCTATGAGAATACGGGCGTCAATACCAAATATTTGTATGGTACTTAAAGATAAGAAGAGATTAAAACATTTAAACTATTAAGAAAAGTAGCCATATATATATATCAAACTAGTTAAGCTTCAAAAGCTTTAACTAGACAAAATTGTACATCAATATCGTGATATACTAGATCCCATAAGGAGCGTACAACAAAAGCGCTACGCTGAGGGGTCCGCGAGAGAATCCCCATAATAACACTGGGGTTTGCCGGTGCATTCTCCTGGGTCGTCGCAAACACACAAGCCTGGGCCCTAGGCTACTGTCGCGACGGTCCTGACACTGTACTACTCCCGGATGCAGTCCGAGGAGCGGTAAGAGCTGAGTGCACAGGTGCCCCCTGCTGGCCTATGCCAGAAGTACCAGTATGACTCCGTAAAGTCGATCCTCGACCTAAATCCAGACAGGCACTCATAATATGACCTTGCTTCCCACACTGGCAGCAAGTAACCCTTATTCTTCATGCCCCATATGCATGGTGGTTGCCGCATTTGCGGCAGAAAGGCTATCTCTATGCCGTAAACTGTGTAGTGACACTAGGGGCTGGTGCCTCAAATTTCTGTGGTCGAAGTGATAACATCTGCACCAAATGGGAGGTGCACTAGTCATACACCTGTCTAAACGCATCAAATGATGGTGATAGAACCATGGCTATAATAGTCGGCTGAGAAGCTGCTAAAATGATACACATAATGAGGAAACATCCTCGGATATTCTAAGTGTCTCAGGTACAAATCTAGTACCTCGCCTAAAAATCAAAATCTTACAAATAAAGAGCGTAAATTAGATATGATTTAAAGGTTAGGGTTAGTTACGAAGTAACTACCCCCTAAATGAATAAACTTAACAGTTTAAGAACTGATAGAACCATTTTACTAGGTTAGATACGCACCGTATCTAACCCCCTAAAAAGAATAACTCATATGCCTAAGACCATGTACTGGGATCACATGACGGTAATGAAACTCTCATATGCATTGAGGACTTTAAATCATACTTGGGAATGTTTTCAAGACTCTCTTCCTACATAACACTCAACCTAGAGCTCTGATACCACCCGAACTGTCACGCCCCGAACCGAGAATCGTGAACAGTCGCCCGTTGCCCTGGATGTCGGCTGTATTTCTACAAAAATCGGACAGAGCCTCCCCATAAATCGGAGGTCTCCCAATGTACAATTAACCTGTATAAACCTGTATAATTTAAAATCATTCTAAAAATAAATCAAATGGCCATCCCGGCCTAAAAACAATCCACCAATCACCCAACCGACATCCAGACAACGCAAGGCTAACACATCACCAACAGTCCTAACCACAGACCTCTACTGTCATGCCCAACTAGAGCATGAACAGCCGCCACACCGAGCGGACCTAAATTTATACAATTATTTTACAAATTCCCAAGTCAATACTTTAAATGTTTACAAATGCCTCAATGCAAGTAAAATGAGAGTTTCGCAAACAGAAGTCCAAAAATTATACAATCATCCCAAAATACGTACACGGTCAATTACGGACCTCATCAAGACCACGCAGGGTCGACAATAAAATACGAAATTCGTAATTTCAATTTAAAACTTAATCTCACCGTCTCGAATCACCAAATCCGTCAACGAGCTATCAAGCCCTCAAGCCAAATACATCGCCCTAGCACCACAATCCTGTCTGGGGAGGGAAAAAGGAGGGGTGAGTATTCAGGGAAGAATACTCAGTGAGTGAGTGGGTCAATGTAATCGTGTAATATGGGGTGTGAAACTGGAGTGTCAAAGTATAAGTATACAATTCATATTTCAAATCATCATGCTTTTCATTTCAACCATATATCATTTACACGCATCAACAAACCAAATATGCATCCAAAATACTTTCATCAAAATCATAGAGTGCGCACCGTAAAACTCCCGGCAGAGGTCTACCACGACCTATGACAGGCGCACCGGGGGTGTTTTATGCGATTTTATTTAAAGTGCTCTCTACCCCGGCGTTGGCGACGGACCTCGTCCAGGTGCTAGACTTGACTAGCAGCCAAGTCCTCCCCCTTTCGGGTTCAACCTGCCTAGTTCCGTAGTAAATATCATCTCATCTCGACATCTCGTGGGATACCCCAGGCCTAGGCATATCCGGACGCTACCAAAGCGCCTCTCACGGTGTCCTTCGTAGCTACGGAACAATACATATCCAGGCCCTCAAGGCCAATATCAATATCATCAATACAAATCACAGCCCTCAAGGCCAAAATCAATATCATATCAAACATGTGCCGTAAATCAGGTTCACAAACCAAATGCAACATATTTCATAAAATGGCACATTTTACATTTCAATCCCATGGATGCATATTTCATAATTCAACCACATTTTCAGACACTCCATCGGTTCACAAAAATCATTTTCAAAGCCAGTCAAAACATTTTAAGCATACGATAAATCATGCTTATTTATCAAACTGTTGTAAAACAGAGTTTGCATATTAAACGAAAACATTTCAATAAAACCCACTCACAGTATACGGGAGGGTCAATCACTCCCTACAATGCACAAGTGTCGAAATCGTGCTCCCCTCGATCAGTCTCCAATCAAGTCACTACAATTATAACACATCATATATTTCTCACACCTCAACCTCAATTGTATCTATGTACATTTACAATATCACACTATTCAGTCCTTATAGACTTGCATATACTTACAATTCAATCAATTAAAATTTTACTCGATCCTCGATTGACCTTCCTAATACAAAATCATAATTAAGTCATCAATTTCCATTTTCTCTAATTTTTTGTACAAGTCTCAATTCTTCAATTCATGAATACACTCTAATGTCATCAATTTCATTTCATTTATAATTAAGTAACACATTCAAAACCAAGTCTAATTCAACTCCAAAACCACTCAAAGTCGGAAACATGCATAAATTAATAACTTGTCTACAAAATAGAAAAATCTTTGAAAAATCATATATTTTTCAATTCTCATCCGATTTCTTCAAATCTTATGTCATTTTAAAGGTATTGAAACCTATTTTCATAATATAGAGTGTATTTGACTTACCTATATGCAATACCAACTATAATGTAAAACATGCATCAATCCTTAGGCTCAAATCCCAAATTTCAACTAGTTTTCATACATTCGTCAAATTAAACTCTAAAAGCAATCATTCAAATCAAATCAACATGATTCTCTCCTCCGGAACATTCCAATTCATATAAAATTTCTATAATTGACCTGAATAATTACTTATAATGTCACACAAAGCATTAAAATCAAATCTAACATACTTCCAACACATATATAACACTTTTTGATCCTAATTTACCCTAATTGCATCCAAATAATTCAAATGAGTTAGAAATCCCTCACCTAGGGTTCACTGCGATCCAAAACCCTAACGTCCATGCGACATTCGATTCATTCCAAAACCTGCAATGTCTCCAAATTGAAGCAAATTTTAGCAATTAGACTTAATCACTATGGAACTCAAACCCTAGAACTAAGATCTAACTCAACCCTTACCTATGCAGTGAAAGGGTCGCAGTGGGCTCTCGAAGGAGCTGGAAGCGTGCGAGCAAGGGCGCTGCACCCGCGTGCGCAGGAGCTGTCGCACGCACAGGGCTAGCGTGCGCTGGAGCCATCGCGCTGCACAGGTTGGAACCATCGCGCGCTGCACGGGCTAAGCTGTCGCGCGAGCAACACCGCGCGCAGTCGCGCGAGCGAGCAGCACCGCGCGCAGTCGCGCGCGAGCAGAAGAGGGAGCAGAGCGAGGGAGACTGAGGGAGACAGTGAGTGAGAGAGCGAAACAGAGAGGGACAGAGCAAGAGAGACTGAAGGAGACTGAGGGATGGCGACCCGCGGCGGTCGCGGTGGCTGTGGGTGGCGGTGGTTGCGCCGAGTCGCGGCGGAGAACCGCGAGAGATAGAGAGGGAAAGAGAGCGACGGGGAGAGAGAGAGAGAGAGCTGCGGGAAAGAGAGAAACCGAGAGGGAAGCCGAAGAAAGAAGGAGAGAGAGTGGTGGTGACCCGCGGCCGTTCGCGGCGGCGATGGGTGGCGAAAGCCAGAGGCGGCGGCGGTGGGTTGGCTGCGGGAAGGTGAAAAGTCGTGGGAAAGAGAGGAGAGGGGAATGGGGAAGAAGGAAATTAGGGCTTAGCCCTAATTTCGACCCCCCCCTTTTCTTTTCTTTTTTCTTTTTTTTTTTTTTTTTTTTATATATATATATATATATATTATTATTATTATATTTCTTTTTGTAAATAAATTTATAATTAATTAAATGAGTAATGTATAAATAATTAAATGAATAATAATAATAAAAAAAAATCATCTATATATTTTTATACCCACTTTACTTTACAAATCGGAAATACGGATACTTTAAATATCCCAAAAATTTCAAATTACATACATCAAAATCGAAAATCAATATAATTAAAAATTTCTCTCTCTATATATAAACTACGAATTATTTTATTTAATTTCGTGAACAGGATACTTGTACGGACACCGCAGTGTCGGTGTTACAAAATTCGGGCCCCATGTTAACAATTTTGAGCTCGTCACCCTGAAAAATGTTGCCCTTATGAGATCCTACTCTAACCAATCGACAATAACTTTATAATGAATATCCAACATCAAACAAAACAACTCACTGAAACTACAGAGCACAAGAACAATCAAGCATGTAAAATTAACAGCATAGAAGAACTAGCGGTATTAAGCGGGGATACATTTTCTATCATTACAGCACGTAAACTTTTATGCTTTTTGATCGATTTCTTGAAAGAAGAAGGGCTAGAAGGGAAATATGAAAACGTTGAAATGGAGATGCAGGTTATCGATCAATGTACCTCACGTAAGCACAACGAGCACTCAACCATGTGACCTACTCCCCAAAATGATATCAAATTTATGTTATACAATTTATCAAGTACCGACCCCATATTAATGAATTTTCAGTTCATCACCCTGAAATGAATTGCGCTCTTAAGAATCCGATTCAAACCAATTTGCGACAATTTCATTTTGAATTTCCAAAGTCAAACGCAATTGACCACCACTAAAGACTGCTAGAATAATAATGTATGTAAATTTAAGTTAAAGAAGAAATAACAAAATGGAAATAACAAGGCACGTAAACTTTTATGCTTTTTGATCGATTTCTTGAAAGAAGAAGGGCTAGAAGGGAAATACGAAAACTTTGAAATGGAGATGCTGCTTATCGATCAATGTACCTCACGTAAGCCCAACGAGCACTCAACCATGTGACCTACTCCCCAAAATGATATCAAATTTATGTTATACAATTTATCAAGTACCGACCCCATATTAATGAATTTTCAGTTCATCACCTTGAAATGAAATGCGCTCTTAGGAATCCGATTCAAGCCAATTTGCGACAATTTCATTTTGAATTTCCAAAATCAAACGCAATTCACCACCACTAAAGACTGCTAGAATAATAATGTATGTAAATTTAAGTTAAAGAAGAAATAACAAAATGGAAATAACAAAGCACTAAAATGGAGATGCGGGGTATCGATCCCCGTACCTCTCGCATGCTAAGTTTAGCGCTCTACCATCCGAGCTACATCCCCATGTAATATCAGATTTTTTTTAGGCAATTTATCGAACACCGACATCATATTAACATATTTTGATTTCCACACCCCGAAGCGTTTGCCCTAGATGGAATCTAAGTGTAACTTATTGACTATATCTCGTCATGAATTTTCCACTGCAAATGAGGCATCTCACTTCTCTTTGTAGACTAATAAAAGAATGACGAATGTGAAATTATCATAATGAACCACTATGTGGTATTGATGGGGGGCAAATTTGAAATCATTTTGGCATGTAAAATTTTTTCCTATTTTTGAAGGATTTTGCTAAAGAAGAACAAGCAAAAAGAGAGATTAAAACACATTAATGGAGGCATAGGGTATCAATCCCCATACCTCTCGTATGCAAAGCGATTGCTCTACCATGTGAGCTACACCCCCATACAATGTGAAATCATTCGAGCATGTGAATTTTTATCATTTCTACTATCGATCCCTTTCTTCTCACATCCTAAGTAAGCGCTCATCCATCTGAGCTACATCCCCATTTGATGTCAAATTTCTATTAGGCATTTTATCAAACACCAACATTATATTAACAAATTTTGAGTTCATCACCCACCAGAGAATTGCTCTTGTAAGAATTCGATTCCCTCCAATCAGCCACAACTTCATTATCAATGTCCAACATAAAACACAATTCATTGCCACTATAGATCACTAGAGTGTATCATGTACGAAAAATTGCGTTAAAGAAGATAGAACAAAAAGGAAATAACAAAACTCTAAAAAGGCGATGTGGGGCATCGATCTCTGTTACTCTCGCATGCTAAGCGAGTGCTGTACCATTTGAGCTATTTCCCTATACAATATCAAATTTTTTTTAGGCATCTTATCAGATAGCGACATCATATTAACAAATTCTGAGTTAACCACCATGAAGCGAATTGCCCATGTAGGAATCAGACACCAACCCATTCACCACGACTATATCATGAGTTTCCAATATCAAAACGAAACAACTCAGTCTAACTATAGATGACTAGAACAATAATGCATTTGAAATTATTAGTATCAAGCAATCTATGGTATTAAAGGGCATAGTTTTGAAAACATTTTAGTATGTAAATTTTTATCCTTTTTCGAAGGATTTCATGAAAGAACAAACAAAAAGGAATGATTAAAACACTTAAATGGAGATGCGGGGTATCGATCCCCGTACCTCTCGCATGCAAAGCGAGCGCTCTACCATGTGAGCTACACCCCCATACAATGTCTAATTTCTACTAAGCATTCTACCAAATTCGGGCCCCATGTTAACAATTTTGAGCTCGTCACCCTGAAAAATGTTGCCCTTATGAGATCCTACTCTAACCAATCGACAATAACTTTATAATGAATATCCAACATCAAACAAAACAACTCACTGAAACTACAGAGCACAAGAACAATCAAGCATGTAAAATTAACAGCATAGAAGAACTAGCGGTATTAAGCGGGGATACATTTTCTATCATTACAGCACGTAAACTTTTATGCTTTTTGATCGATTTCTTGAAAGAAGAAGGGCTAGAAGGGAAATATGAAAACGTTGAAATGGAGATGCAGGTTATCGATCAATGTACCTCACGTAAGCACAACGAGCACTCAACCATGTGACCTACTCCCCAAAATGATATCAAATTTATGTTATACAATTTATCAAGTACCGACCCCATATTAATGAATTTTCCGTTCATCACCCCCGAAATGAATTGCGCTCTTAAGAATCCGATTCAAACCAATTTGCGACAATTTCATTTTGAATTTCCAAAGTCAAACGCAATTGACCACCACTAAAGACTGCTAGAATAATAATGTATGTAAATTTAAGTTAAAGAAGAAATAACAAAATGGAAATAACAAGGCACGTAAACTTTTATGCTTTTTGATCGATTTCTTGAAAGAAGAAGGGCTAGAAGGGAAATACGAAAACTTTGAAATGGAGATGCAGGTTATCGATCAATGTACCTCACGTAAGCCCAACGAGCACTCAACCATGTGACCTACTCCCCAAAATGATATCAAATTTATGTTATACAATTTATCAAGTACCGACCCCATATTAATGAATTTTCAGTTCATCACCTTGAAATGAAATGCGCTCTTAGGAATCCGATTCAAGCCAATTTGCGACAATTTCATTTTGAATTTCCAAAATCAAACGCAATTCACCACCACTAAAGACTGCTAGAATAATAGTGTATGTAAATTTAAGTTAAAGAAGAAATAACAAAATGGAAATAACAAAGCACTAAAATGGAGATGCGGGGTATCGATCCCCGTACCTCTCGCATGCTAAGCGGCGCGCTACCATCTGAGCTACATCCCCATGTAATATCAGATTTTTTTTAGGCAATTTATCGAACACCGACATCATATTAACATATTTTGATTTCCACACCCTGAAGCAGTTTGCCCTAGATGGAATCTAAGTGTAACTTATTGACTATATCTGCGTCATGAATTTTCCACTGCAAATGAGGCATCTCACTTCTACTGTAGACTAATAAAAGAATGACGAATGTGAAATTATCATAATGAACCACTATGTGGTATTGATGGGGGGCAAATTTGAAATCATTTTGGCATGTAAAATTTTTTCCTATTTTTGAAGGATTTTGCTAAAGAAGAACAAGCAAAAAGAGAGATTAAAACACATTAATGGAGGCATAGGGTATCAATCCCCATACCTCTCGTATGCAAAGCGATTGCTCTACCATGTGAGCTACACCCCCATACAATGTGAAATCATTCGAGCATGTGAATTTTTATCATTTCTACTATCGATCCCTTTCTTCTCACATCCTAAGTAAGCGCTCATCCATCTGAGCTACATCCCCATTTGATGTCAAATTTCTATTAGGCATTTTATCAAACACCAACATTATATTAACAAATTTTGAGTTCATCACCCACCAGAGAATTGCTCTTGTAAGAATTCGATTCCCTCCAATCAGCCACAACTTCATTATCAATGTCCAACATAAAACACAATTCATTGCCACTATAGATCACTAGAGTGTATCATGTACGAAAAATTGCGTTAAAGAAGATAGAACAAAAAGGAAATAACAAAACTCTAAAAAGGCGATGTGGGGCATCGATCTCTGTTACTCTCGCATGCTAAGCGAGTGCTGTACCATTTGAGCTATTTCCCTATACAATATCAAATTTTTTTTAGGCATCTTATCAGATAGCGACATCATATTAACAAATTCTGAGTTAACCACCATGAAGCGAATTGCCCATGTAGGAATCAGACACCAACCCATTCACCACAACTATATCATGAGTTTCCAATATCAAAACGAAACAACTCAGTCTAACTATAGATGACTAGAACAATAATGCATTTGAAATTATTAGTATCAAGCAATCTATGGTATTAAAGGGCATAGTTTTGAAAACATTTTAGTATGTAAATTTTTATCCTTTTTCGAAGGATTTCATGAAAGAACAAACAAAAAGGAATGATTAAAACACTTAAATGGAGATGCGGGGTATCGATCCCCGTACCTCTCGCATGCAAAGCGAGCGCTCTACCATGTGAGCTACACCCCCATACAATGTCTAATTTCTACTAAGCATTCTACCAAATTTGGGCCCCATGTTAACAATTTTGAGCTCGTCACCCTGAAAAATGTTGCCCTTATGAGATCCTACTCTAACCAATCGACAATAACTTTATAATGAATATCCAACATCAAACAAAACAACTCACTGAAACTACAGAGCACAAGAACAATCAAGCATGTAAAATTAACAGCATAGAAGAACTAGCGGTATTAAGTGGGGATACATTTTCTATCATTACAAAGACGTAAACTTTTATGCTTTTTGATCGATTTCTTGAAAGAAGAAGGGCTAGAAGGGAAATATGAAAACGTTGAAATGGAGATGCAGGTTATCGATCAATGTACCTCACGTAAGCACAACGAGCACTCAACCATGTGACCTACTCCCCAAAATGATATCAAATTTATGTTATACAATTTATCAAGTACCGACCCCATATTAATGAATTTTCAGTTCATCACCCCTGAAATGAATTGCTCTTAAGAATCCGATTCAAACCAATTTGCGACAATTTCATTTTGAATTTCCAAAGTCAAACGCAATTGACCACCACTAAAGACTGCTAGAATAATAATGTATGTAAATTTAAGTTAAAGAAGAAATAACAAAATGGAAATAACAAGGCACGTAAACTTTTATGCTTTTTTGATCGATTTCTTGAAAGAAGAAGGGCTAGAAGGGAAATACGAAAACTTTGAAATGGAGATGCAGGTTATCGATCAATGTACCTCACGTAAGCCCAACGAGCACTCAACCATGTGACCTACTCCCCAAAATGATATCAAATTTATGTTATACAATTTATCAAGTACCGACCCCATATTAATGAATTTTCAGTTCATCACCTTGAAATGAAATGCGCTCTTAGGAATCCGATTCAAGCCAATTTGCGACAATTTCATTTTGAATTTCCAAAATCAAACGCAATTCACCACCACTAAAGACTGCTAGAATAATAATGTATGTAAATTTAAGTTAAAGAAGAAATAACAAAATGGAAATAACAAAGCACTAAAATGGAGATGCGGGGTATCGATCCCCGTACCTCTCGCATGCTAAGCGAGCGCTCTACCATCTGAGCTACATCCCCATGTAATATCAGATTTTTTTTAGGCAATTTATCGAACACCGACATCATATTAACATATTTTGATTTCCACACCCTGAAGCAGTTTGCCCTAGATGGAATCTAAGTGTAACTTATTGACTATATCTGCGTCATGAATTTTCCACTGCAAATGAGGCATCTCACTTCTACTGTAGACTAATAAAAGAATGACGAATGTGAAATTATCATAATGAACCACTATGTGGTATTGATGGGGGGCAAATTTGAAATCATTTTGGCATGTAAAATTTTTTCCTATTTTTGAAGGATTTTGCTAAAGAAGAACAAGCAAAAAGAGAGATTAAAACACATTAATGGAGGCATAGGGTATCAATCCCCATACCTCTCGTATGCAAAGCGATTGCTCTACCATGTGAGCTACACCCCCATACAATGTGAAATCATTCGAGCATGTGAATTTTTATCATTTCTACTATCGATCCCTTTCTTCTCACATCCTAAGTAAGCGCTCATCCATCTGAGCTACATCCCCATTTGATGTCAAATTTCTATTAGGCATTTTATCAAACACCAACATTATATTAACAAATTTTGAGTTCATCACCCACCAGAGAATTGCTCTTGTAAGAATTCGATTCCCTCCAATCAGCCACAACTTCATTATCAATGTCCAACATAAAACACAATTCATTGCCACTATAGATCACTAGAGTGTATCATGTACGAAAAATTGCGTTAAAGAAGATAGAACAAAAAGGAAATAACAAAACTCTAAAAAGGCGATGTGGGGCATCGATCTCTGTTACTCTCGCATGCTAAGCGAGTGCTGTACCATTTGAGCTATTTCCCTATACAATATCAAATTTTTTTTAGGCATCTTATCAGATAGCGACATCATATTAACAAATTCTGAGTTAACCACCATGAAGCGAATTGCCCATGTAGGAATCAGACACCAACCCATTCACCACGACTATATCATGAGTTTCCAATATCAAAACGAAACAACTCAGTCTAACTATAGATGACTAGAACAATAATGCATTTGAAATTATTAGTATCAAGCAATCTATGGTATTAAAGGGCATAGTTTTGAAAACATTTTAGTATGTAAATTTTTATCCTTTTTCGAAGGATTTCATGAAAGAACAAACAAAAAGGAATGATTAAAACACTTAAATGGAGATGCGGGGTATCGATCCCCGTACCTCTCGCATGCAAAGCGGCTCTACCATGTGAGCTACACCCCCATACAATGTCTAATTTCTACTAAGCATTCTACCAAATTCGGGCCCCATGTTAACAATTTTGAGCTCGTCACCCTGAAAAATGTTGCCCTTATGAGATCCTACTCTAACCAATCGACAATAACTTTATAATGAATATCCAACATCAAACAAAACAACTCACTGAAACTACAGAGCACAAGAACAATCAAGCATGTAAAATTAACAGCATAGAAGAACTAGCGGTATTAAGTGGGGATACATTTTCTATCATTACAGCACGTAAACTTTTATGCTTTTTGATCGATTTCTTGAAAGAAGAAGGGCTAGAAGGGAAATATGAAAACGTTTAAATGGAGATGCAGGTTATCGATCAATGTACCTCACGTAAGCACAACGAGCACTCAACCATGTGACCTACTCCCCAAAATGATATCAAATTTATGTTATACAATTTATCAAGTACCGACCCCATATTAATGAATTTTCAGTTCATCACCCTGAAATGAATTGCGCTCTTAAGAATCCGATTCAAACCAATTTGCGACAATTTCATTTTGAATTTCCAAAATCAAACGCAATTCACCACCACTAAAGACTGCTAGAATAATAATGTATGTAAATTTAAGTTAAAGAAGAAATAACAAAATGGAAATAACAAAGCACGTAAACTTTTATGCTTTTTGATCGATTTCTTGAAAGAAGAAGGGCTAGAAGGGAAATATGAAAACTTTGAAATGGAGATGCAGGTTATCGATCAATGTACCTCACGTAAGCCCAACGAGCACTCAACCATGTGACCTACTCCCCAAAATGATATCCAATTTATGTCATACAATTTATCAAGTACCGACCCCATATTAATGAATTTTCAGTTCATCACCTTGAAATGAAATGCGCTCTTAAGAATCCGATTCAAGCCAATTTGCGACAATTTCATTTTGAATTTCCAAAATCAAACGCAATTCACCGCCACTAAAGACTGCTAGAATAATAATGTATGTAAATTTAAGTTAAAGAAGAAATAACAAAATGGAAATAACAAAGCACTAAAATGGAGATGCGGGGTATCGATCCCCGTACCTCTCGCATGCTAAGCGAGCGCTCTACCATCTGAGCTACATCCCCATGTTATATCAGATTTTTTTTAGGCAATTTATCGAACACCGACATCATATTAACATATTTTGATTTCCACACCCTGAAGGCTTGCCCTAGATGGAATCTAAGTGTAACTTATTGACTATATCTGCGTCATGAATTTTCCACCTTGCAAATGAGGCATCTCACTTCTCTTGTAGACTAATAAAAGAATGACGAATGTGAAATTATCATAATGAACCACTATGTGGTATTGATGGGGGGGCAAATTTGAAATCATTTTGGCATGTAAAATTTTTTCCTATTTTTGAAGGATTTTGCTAAAGAAGAACAAGCAAAAAGAGAGATTAAAACACATTAATGGAGGCATAGGGTATCAATCCCCATACCTCTCGTATGCAAAGCGATTGCTCTACCATGTGAGCTACACCCCCATACAATGTGAAATCATTCGAGCATGTGAATTTTTATCATTTCTACTATCGATCCCTTTCTTCTCACATCCTAAGTAAGCGCTCATCCATCTGAGCTACATCCCCATTTGATGTCAAATTTCTATTAGGCATTTTATCAAACACCAACATTATATTAACAAATTTTGAGTTCATCACCCACCAGAGAATTGCTCTTGTAAGAATTCGATTCCCTCCAATCAGCCACAACTTCATTATCAATGTCCAACATAAAACACAATTCATTGCCACTATAGATCACTAGAGTGTATCATGTACGAAATATTGCGTTAAAGAAGATAGAACAAAAAGGAAATAACAAAACTCTAAAAAGGCGATGTGGGGCATCGATCTACATTACTCTCGCATGCTAAGCGAGTGCTGTACCATTTGAGCTATTTCCCTATACAATATCAAATTTTTTTTTAGGCATCTTATCAGATAGCGACATCATATTAACAAATTCTGAGTTAACCACCATGAAGCGAATTGCCCATGTAGGAATCAGACACCAACCCATTCACCACGACTATATCATGAGTTTCCAATATCAAAACGAAACAACTCAGTCTAACTATAGATGACTAGAACAATAATGCATTTGAAATTATTAGTAACAAGCAATCTATGGTATTAAAGGGCATAGTTTTGAAAACATTTTAGTATGTAAATTTTTATCCTTTTTCGAAGGATTTCATGAAAGAACAAACAAAAAGGAATGATTAAAACACTTAAATGGAGATGCGGGGTATCGATCCCCGTACCTCTCGCATGCAAAGCGAGCGCTCTACCATGTGAGCTACACCCCCATACAATGTCTAATTTCTACTAAGCATTCTACCAAATTCGGGCCCCATGTTAACAATTTTGAGCTCGTCACCCTGAAAAATGTTGCCCTTATGAGATCCTACTCTAACCAATCGACAATAACTTTATAATGAATATCCAACATCAAACAAAACAACTCACTGAAACTACAGAGCACAAGAACAATCAAGCATGTAAAATTAACAGCATAGAAGAACTAGCGGTATTAAGCGGGGATACATTTTCTATCATTACAGCACGTAAACTTTTATGCTTTTTGATCGATTTCTTGAAAGAAGAAGGGCTAGAAGGGAAATATGAAAACGTTGAAATGGAGATGCAGGTTATCGATCAATGTACCTCACGTAAGCACAACGAGCACTCAACCATGTGACCTACTCCCCAAAATGATATCAAATTTATGTTATACAATTTATCAAGTACCGACCCCATATTAATGAATTTTCAGTTCATCACCCTGAAATGAATTGCGCTCTTAAGAATCCGATTCAAACCAATTTGCGACAATTTCATTTTGAATTTCCAAAGTCAAACGCAATTCACCACCACTAAAGACTGCTAGAATAATAATGTATGTAAATTTAAGTTAAAGAAGAAATAACAAAATGGAAATAACAAGGCACGTAAACTTTTATGCTTTTTGATCGATTTCTTGAAAGAAGAAGGGCTAGAAGGGAAATACGAAAACTTTGAAATGGAGATGCAGGTTATCGATCAATGTACCTCACGTAAGCCCAACGAGCACTCAACCATGTGACCTACTCCCCAAAATGATATCAAATTTATGTTATACAATTTATCAAGTACCGACCCCATATTAATGAATTTTCAGTTCATCACCTTGAAATGAAATGCGCTCTTAGGAATCCGATTCAAGCCAATTTGCGACAATTTCATTTTGAATTTCCAAAATCAAACGCAATTCACCACCACTAAAGACTGCTAGAATAATAATGTATGTAAATTTAAGTTAAAGAAGAAATAACAAAATGGAAATAACAAAGCACTAAAATGGAGATGCGGGGTATCGATCCCCGTACCTCTCGCATGCTAGCGGCGCTCTACCATCCGAGCTACATCCCCATGTAATATCAGATTTTTTTTAGGCAATTTATCGAACACCGACATCATATTAACATATTTTGATTTCCACACCCTGGAGGCGGGTTGCCCTAGATGGAATCTAAGTGTAACTTATTGACTATATCTCGGTCATGAATTTTCCACTGCAAATGAGGCATCTCACTTCTCATCGTAGACTAATAAAAGAATGACGAATGTGAAATTATCATAATGAACCACTATGTGGTATTGATGGGGGGCAAATTTGAAATCATTTTGGCATGTAAAATTTTTTTCCTATTTTTGAAGGATTTTGCTAAAGAAGAACAAGCAAAAAGAGAGATTAAAACACATTAATGGAGGCATAGGGTATCAATCCCCATACCTCTCGTATGCAAAGCGATTGCTCTACCATGTGAGCTACACCCCCATACAATGTGAAATCATTCGAGCATGTGAATTTTTATCATTTCTACTATCGATCCCTTTCTTCTCACATCCTAAGTAAGCGCTCATCCATCTGAGCTACATCCCCATTTGATGTCAAATTTCTATTAGGCATTTTATCAAACACCAACATTATATTAACAAATTTTGAGTTCATCACCCACCAGAGAATTGCTCTTGTAAGAATTCGATTCCCTCCAATCAGCCACAACTTCATTATCAATGTCCAACATAAAACACAATTCATTGCCACTATAGATCACTAGAGTGTATCATGTACGAAATATTGCGTTAAAGAAGATAGAACAAAAAGGAAATAACAAAACTCTAAAAAGGCGATGTGGGGCATCGATCTCTGTTACTCTCGCATGCTAAGCGAGTGCTGTACCATTTGAGCTATTTCCCTATACAATATCAAATTTTTTTTAGGCATCTTATCAGATAGCGACATCATATTAACAAATTCTGAGTTAACCACCATGAAGCGAATTGCCCATGTAGGAATCAGACACCAACCCATTCACCACAACTATATCATGAGTTTCCAATATCAAAACGAAACAACTCAGTCTAACTATAGATGACTAGAACAATAATGCATTTGAAATTATTAGTAACAAGCAATCTATGGTATTAAAGGGCATAGTTTTGAAAACATTTTAGTATGTAAATTTTTATCATTTTTCGAAGGATTTCATGAAAGAACAAACAAAAAGGAATGATTAAAACACTTAAATGGAGATGCGGGGTATCGATCCCCGTACCTCTCGCATGCAAAGCGAGCGCTCTACCATGTGAGCTACACCCCCATACAATGTCTAATTTCTACTAAGCATTCTACCAAATTCGGGCCCCATGTTAACAATTTTGAGCTCGTCACCCTGAAAAATGTTGCCCTTATGAGATCCTACTCTAACCAATCGACAATAACTTTATAATGAATATCCAACATCAAACAAAACAACTCACTGAAACTACAGAGCACAAGAACAATCAAGCATGTAAAATTAACAGCATAGAAGAACTAGCGGTATTAAGCGCGGGATACATTTTCTATCATTACAAAGACGTAAACTTTTATGCTTTTTGATCGATTTCTTGAAAGAAGAAGGGCTAGAAGGGAAATATGAAAACGTTGAAATGGAGATGCAGGTTATCGATCAATGTACCTCACGTAAGCACAACGAGCACTCAACCATGTGACCTACTCCCCAAAATGATATCAAATTTATGTTATACAATTTATCAAGTACCGACCCCATATTAATGAATTTTCAGTTCATCACCCTGAAATGAATTGCGCTCTTAAGAATCCGATTCAAACCAATTTGCGACAATTTCATTTTGAATTTCCAAAGTCAAACGCAATTCACCACCACTAAAGACTGCTAGAATAATAATGTATGTAAATTTAAGTTAAAGAAGAAATAACAAAATGGAAATAACAAGGCACGTAAACTTTTATGCTTTTTGATCGATTTCTTGAAAGAAGAAGGGCTAGAAGGGAAATACGAAAACTTTGAAATGGAGATGCAGGTTATCGATCAATGTACCTCACGTAAGCCCAACGAGCACTCAACCATGTGACCTACTCCCCAAAATGATATCAAATTTATGTTATACAATTTATCAAGTACCGACCCCATATTAATGAATTTTCAGTTCATCACCTTGAAATGAAATGCGCTCTTAGGAATCCGATTCAAGCCAATTTGCGACAATTTCATTTTGAATTTCCAAAATCAAACGCAATTCACCACCACTAAAGACTGCTAGAATAATAATGTATGTAAATTTAAGTTAAAGAAGAAATAACAAAATGGAAATAACAAAGCACTAAAATGGAGATGCGGGGTATCGATCCCCGTACCTCTCGCATGCTAAGCGAGCGCTCTACCATCTGAGCTACATCCCCATGTTATATCAGATTTTTTTTAGGCAATTTATCGAACACCGACATCATATTAACATATTTTGATTTCCACACCCTGAAGCAATTTGCCCTAGATGGAATCTAAGTGTAACTTATTGACTATATCTGGCCATGAATTTTCCACTGCAAATGAGGCATCTCACTTCTACTGTAGACTAATAAAAGAATGACGAATGTGAAATTATCATAACGAACCACTATATGGTATTGATGGGGGGCAAATTTGAAATCATTTTGGCATGTAAAATTTTTTCCTATTTTTGAAGGATTTCGCTAAAGAAGAACAAGCAAAAAGAGAGATTAAAACACATTAATGGAGGCATAGGGTATCAATCCCCATACCTCTCGTATGCAAAGCGATTGCTCTACCATGTGAGCTACACCCCCATACAATGTGAAATCATTCGAGCATGTGAATTTTTATCAATTCTACTATCGATCCCTTTCTTCTCACATCCTAAGTAAGCGCTCATCCATCTGAGCTACATCCCCATTTGATGTCAAATTTCTATTAGGCATTTTATCAAACACCAACATTATATTAACAAATTTTGAGTTCATCACCCACCAGAGAATTGCTCTTGTAAGAATTCGATTCCCTCCAATCAGCCACAACTTCATTATCAATGTCCAACATAAAACACAATTCATTGCCACTATAGATCACTAGAGTGTATCATGTACGAAAAATTGCGTTAAAGAAGATAGAACAAAAAAGGAAATAACAAAACTCTAAAAAGGCGATGTGGGGCATCGATCTTCATTACTCTCGCATGCTAAGCGAGTGCTGTACCATTTGAGCTATTTCCCTATACAATATCAAATTTTTTTTAGGCATTTTATCGGGATAGCGACATCATATTAACAAATTCCGAGTTAACCACCATGAAGCGAATTGCCCATGTAGGAATCGGACACCAACCCATTCACCACAACTATATCATGAGTTTCCAATATCAAAACGAAACAACTCAGTCTAACTATAGATGACTAGAACAATAATGCATTTGAAATTATTAGTATCAAGCAATCTATGGTATTAAAGGGCATAGTTTTGAAATCATTTTAGTATGTAAATTTTTATCCTTTTTCAAGGATTTCATGAAAGAACAAACAAAAAGGAATGATTAAAACACTTCAATGGAGATGCGGGATATCAATCCCCGTACCTCTTGCATGCAAAGCAAGCGCTCTACCATGTGAGCTACACCCCCATACAATGTCTAATTTCTACTAAGCATTCTACCAAATTCGGGCCCCATGTTAACAATTTTGAGCTCGTCACCCCGAAAAAATGTTGCCCTTATGAGATCCTACTCTAACCAATCGACAATAACTTTATAATGAATATCCAACATCAAACAAAACAACTCACTGAAACTACAGAGCACAAGAACAATCAAGCATGTAAAATTAACAGCATAGAAGAATTAGCGGTATTAAGTGGGGATACATTTTCCATTATTACATCACGTAAACTTTTATCCTTTTTGATCGATTTCTTGGAAGAAAAAGGGCTAAAGGGGTAATATGAAAACATTGAAATGGAGATGCAGGTTATCGATCAATGTACCTCACGTAAGCACAACGAGCACTCAACCATGTGACCTACTCCCCAAAATGATATCAAATTTATGTTATACAATTTATCAAGTACCGACCCCATATTAATGAATTTTCAGTTCATCACCCTGAAATGAATTGCGCTCTTAAGAATCCGATTCAAACCAATTTGCGACAATTTCATTTTGAATTTCCAAAGTCAAACGCAATTCACCACCACTAAAGACTGCTAGAATAATAATGTATGTAAATTTAAGTTAAAGAAGAAATAACAAAATGGAAATAACAAGGCACGTAAACTTTTATGCTTTTTTGATCGATTTCTTGAAAGAAGAAGGGCTAGAAGGGAAATACGAAAACTTTGAAATGGAGATGCAGGTTATCGATCAATGTACCTCACGTAAGCCCAACGAGCACTCAACCATGTGACCTACTCCCCAAAATGATATCAAATTTATGTTATACAATTTATCAAGTACCGACCCCATATTAATGAATTTTCAGTTCATCACCTTGAAATGAAATGCGCTCTTAGGAATCCGATTCAAGCCAATTTGCGACAATTTCATTTTGAATTTCCAAAATCAAACGCAATTCACCACCACTAAAGACTGCTAGAATAATAATGTATGTAAATTTAAGTTAAAGAAGAAATAACAAAATGGAAATAACAAAGCACTAAAATGGAGATGCGGGGTATCGATCCCCGTACCTCTCGCATGCTAAGCGAGCTCTACCATCTGAGCTACATCCCCATGTAATATCAGATTTTTTTTAGGCAATTTATCGAACACCGACATCATATTAACATATTTTGATTTCCACACCCTGAAGCAGTTTGCCCTAGATGGAATCTAAGTGTAACTTATTGACTATATCTGCGTCATGAATTTTCCACTGCAAATGAGGCATCTCACTTCTACTGTAGACTAATAAAAGAATGACGAATGTGAAATTATCATAATGAACCACTATGTGGTATTGATGGGGGGCAAATTTGAAATCATTTTGGCATGTAAAATTTTTTCCTATTTTTGAAGGATTTTGCTAAAGAAGAACAAGCAAAAAGAGAGATTAAAACACATTAATGGAGGCATAGGGTATCAATCCCCATACCTCTCGTATGCAAAGCGATTGCTCTACCATGTGAGCTACACCCCCATACAATGTGAAATCATTCGAGCATGTGAATTTTTATCATTTCTACTATCGATCCCTTTCTTCTCACATCCTAAGTAAGCGCTCATCCATCTGAGCTACATCCCCATTTGATGTCAAATTTCTATTAGGCATTTTATCAAACACCAACATTATATTAACAAATTTTGAGTTCATCACCCACCGAGAGATTGCTCTTGTAAGAATTCGATTCCCTCCAATCAGCCACAACTTCATTATCAATGTCCAACATAAAACACAATTCATTGCCACTATAGATCACTAGAGTGTATCATGTACGAAAAATTGCGTTAAAGAAGATAGAACAAAAAAGGAAATAACAAAACTCTAAAAAGGCGATGTGGGGCATCGATCTACATTACTCTCGCATGCTAAGCGAGTGCTTGTACCATTTGAGCTATTTCCCTATACAATATCAAATTTTTTTTTAGGCATCTTATCGGATAGCAACATCATATTAACAAATTTTGAGTTAATCAGCATGAAGCGAATTGTCCTTGTAGGTATCTGACACCAACCCATTCATCACAACTACATCATGAATTTCCAACATCAAACGAAACATCTCAGTCCAACTATAGATGTCTAGAACAATAATGCATTTGAAATTATTAGTATCAAGCAATCTATGGTATTAAAGGGCATAGTCTTGAAATCATTTTAGCATGTAAATTTTTATCCTTTTTTGAAGGATTTCATGAAGGAACAAACAAAAAGGAATGATTAAAACACTTAAATGGAGATGCGGGGTATCGATCCCCGTACCTCTCGCATGCAAAGCGAGCGCTCTACCATGTGAGCTACACCCCCATACAATGTCTAATTTCTACTAAGCATTCTACCAAATTCGGGCCCCATGTTAACAATTTTGAGCTCGTCACCCTAAAGCGAGTTGCCCTTATAAGATCCAACTCTAACCAATTGACAACAACTTTATAATGAATATCCAACATCAAACAAAACAACTCACTGAAACTACAGAGCACAAGAACAATCAAGCATGTAAAATTAACAGCATAGAAGAACTAGCGGTATTAAGCGGCGGGGATACATTTTCTATCATTACAAAGACGTAAACTTTTATCCTTTTTGATCGATTTCTTGAAAGAAGAAGGGCTAGAAGGGAAATATGAAAACGTTGAAATGGAGATGCAGGTTATCGATCAATGTACCTCACGTAAGCACAACGAGCACTCAACCATGTGACCTACTCCCCAAAATGATATCAAATTTATGTTATACAATTTATCAAGTACCGACCCCATATTAATGAATTTTCAGTTCATCACCCTGAAATGAATTGCGCTCTTAAGAATCCGATTCAAACCAATTTGCGACAATTTCATTTTGAATTTCCAAAGTCAAACGCAATTCACCACCACTAAAGACTGCTAGAATAATAATGTATGTAAATTTAAGTTAAAGAAGAAATAACAAAATGGAAATAACAAGGCACGTAAACTTTTATGCTTTTTTGATCGATTTCTTGAAAGAAGAAGGGCTAGAAGGGAAATACGAAAACTTTGAAATGGAGATGCAGGTTATCGATCAATGTACCTCACGTAAGCCCAACGAGCACTCAACCATGTGACCTACTCCCCAAAATGATATCAAATTTATGTTATACAATTTATCAAGTACCGACCCCATATTAATGAATTTTCAGTTCATCACCTTGAAATGAAATGCGCTCTTAGGAATCCGATTCAAGCCAATTTGCGACAATTTCATTTTGAATTTCCAAAATCAAACGCAATTCACCACCACTAAAGACTGCTAGAATAATAATGTATGTAAATTTAAGTTAAAGAAGAAATAACAAAATGGAAATAACAAAGCACTAAAATGGAGATGCGGGGTATCGATCCCCGTACCTCTCGCATGCTAAGCGAGCGCCTACCATCTGAGCTACATCCCCATGTAATATCAGATTTTTTTTAGGCAATTTATCGAACACCAACATCATATTAACATATTTTGATTTCCACACCCTGAAGCTTTGCCCTAGATGGAATCTAAGTGTAACTTATTGACTATATCTGCGGGCATGAATTTTCCACTGCAAATGAGGCATCTCACTTCTACTGTAGACTAATAAAAGAATGACGAATGTGAAATTATCATAATGAACCACTATGTGGTATTGATGGGGGGCAAATTTGAAATCATTTTGGCATGTAAAATTTTTTCCTATTTCTGAAGGATTTTGCTAAAGAAGAACAAGCAAAAAGAGAGATTAAAACACATTAATGGAGGCATAGGGTATCAATCCCCATACCTCTCGTATGCAAAGCGATTGCTCTACCATGTGAGCTACACCCCCATACAATGTGAAATCATTCGAGCATGTGAATTTTTATCATTTCTACTATCGATCCCTTTCTTCTCACATCCTAAGTAAGCGCTCATCCATCTGAGCTACATCCCCATTTGATGTCAAATTTCTATTAGGCATTTTATCAAACACCAACATTATATTAACAAATTTTGAGTTCATCACCCACCAGAGAATTGCTCTTGTAAGAATTCGATTCCCTCCAATCAGCCACAACTTCATTATCAATGTCCAACATAAAACACAATTCATTGCCACTATAGATCACTAGAGTGTATCATGTACGAAAAAATTGCGTTAAAGAAGATAGAACAAAAAGGAAATAACAAAACTCTAAAAAGGCGATGTGGGGCATCGATCTCATTACTCTCGCATGCTAAGCGAGTGCTTGTACCATTTGAGCTATTTCCCTATACAATATCAAATTTTTTTTAGGCATCTTATCAGATAGCGACATCATATTAACAAATTCTGAGTTAACCACCATGAAGCGAATTGCCCATGTAGGAATCAGACACCAACCCATTCACCACAACTATATCATGAGTTTCCAATATCAAAACGAAACAACTCAGTCTAACTATAGATGACTAGAACAATAATGCATTTGAAATTATTAGTATCAAGCAATCTATGGTATTAAAGGGCATAGTTTTGAAAACATTTTAGTATGTAAATTTTTATCCTTTTTCGAAGGATTTCATGAAAGAACAAACAAAAAGGAATGATTAAAACACTTAAATGGAGATGCGGGGTATCGATCCCCGTACCTCTCGCATGCAAAGCGACGCTCTACCATGTGAGCTACACCCCCATACAATGTCTAATTTCTACTAAGCATTCTACCAAATTCGGGCCCCATGTTAACAATTTTGAGCTCGTCACCCTGAAAAATGTTGCCCTTATGAGATCCTACTCTAACCAATCGACAATAACTTTATAATGAATATCCAACATCAAACAAAACAACTCACTGAAACTACAGAGCACAAGAACAATCAAGCATGTAAAATTAACAAAGCATAGAAGAACTAGCGGTATTAAGTGGGGATACATTTTCTATCATTACAGCACGTAAACTTTTATGCTTTTTGATCGATTTCTTGAAAGAAGAAGGGCTAGAAGGGAAATATGAAAACGTTGAAATGGAGATGCAGGTTATCGATCAATGTACCTCACGTAAGCACAACGAGCACTCAACCATGTGACCTACTCCCCAAAATGATATCAAATTTATGTTATACAATTTATCAAGTACCGACCCCATATTAATGAATTTTCAGTTCATCACCCTGAAATGAATTGCGCTCTTAAGAATCCGATTCAAACCAATTTGCGACAATTTCATTTTGAATTTCCAAAGTCAAACGCAATTCACCACCACTAAAGACTGCTAGAATAATAATGTATGTAAATTTAAGTTAAAGAAGAAATAACAAAATGGAAATAACAAGGCACGTAAACTTTTATGCTTTTTTGATCGATTTCTTGAAAGAAGAAGGGCTAGAAGGGAAATACGAAAACTTTGAAATGGAGATGCAGTTATCGATCAATGTACCTCACGTAAGCCCAACGAGCACTCAACCATGTGACCTACTCCCCAAAATGATATCAAATTTATGTTATACAATTTATCAAGTACCGACCCCATATTAATGAATTTTCAGTTCATCACCTTGAAATGAAATGCGCTCTTAGGAATCCGATTCAAGCCAATTTGCGACAATTTCATTTTGAATTTCCAAAATCAAACGCAATTCACCACCACTAAAGACTGCTAGAATAATAATGTATGTAAATTTAAGTTAAAGAAGAAATAACAAAATGGAAATAACAAAGCACTAAAATGGAGATGCGGGGTATCGATCCCCGTACCTCTCGCATGCTAAGCGGCTCTACCATCCGAGCTACATCCCCATGTAATATCAGATTTTTTTTAGGCAATTTATCGAACACCGACATCATATTAACATATTTTGATTTCCACACCCCGAAGGTTTGCCCTAGATGGAATCTAAGTGTAACTTATTGACTATATCTACATCATGAATTTTCCACTGCAAATGAGGCATCTCACTTCTCATCGTAGACTAATAAAAGAATGACGAATGTGAAATTATCATAATGAACCACTATGTGGTATTGATGGGGGGCAAATTTGAAATCATTTTGGCATGTAAAATTTTTTCCTATTTCCCGAAGGATTTCGCTAAAGAAGAACAAGCAAAAAGAGAGATTAAAACACATTAATGGAGGCATAGGGTATCAATCCCCATACCTCTCGTATGCAAAGCGATTGCTCTACCATGTGAGCTACACCCCCATACAATGTGAAATCATTCGAGCATGTGAATTTTTATCAATTCTACTATCGATCCCTTTCTTCTCACATCCTAAGTAAGCGCTCATCCATCTGAGCTACATCCCCATTTGATGTCAAATTTCTATTAGGCATTTTATCAAACACCAACATTATATTAACAAATTTTGAGTTCATCACCCACCAGAGAATTGCTCTTGTAAGAATTCGATTCCCTCCAATCAGCCACAACTTCATTATCAATGTCCAACATAAAACACAATTCATTGCCACTATAGATCACTAGAGTGTATCACGTACGAAAAATTGCGTTAAAGAAGATAGAACAAAAAGGAAATAACAAAACTCTAAAAAGGCGATGTGGGGTATCGATCTCTGTTACTCTCGCATGCTAAGCGAGTGCTGTACCATTTGAGCTATTTCCCTATAGAATATCAAATTTTTTTTAGGCATCTTATCAGATAGCGACATCATATTAACAAATTCTAAGTTAATCACCATGAAGCGAATTGCCCATGTAGGAATCAGACACCAACCCATTCACCACAACTATATCATGAATTTCCAATATCAAAACGTAACAACTCAGTCTAACTATAGATGACTAGAACAATAATAATGCATTTGAAATTATTAGTATCAAGCAATCTATGGTATTAAAGGGCATAGTCTTGAAATCATTTTAGCATGTAAATTTTTATCCTTTTTTGAAGGATTTCATGAAAGAACAAACAAAAAGGAATGATTAAAACACTTAAATGGAGATGCGGGGTATCGATCCCCGTACCTCTCGCATGCAAAGCGAGCGCTCTACCATGTGAGCTACACCCCCATACAATGTCTAATTTCTACTAAGCATTCTACCAAATTCGGGCCCCATGTTAACAATTTTGAGCTCGTCACCCTGAAAAATGTTGCCCTTATGAGATCCTACTCTAACCAATCGACAATAACTTTATAATGAATATCCAACATCAAACAAAACAACTCACTGAAACTACAGAGCACAAGAACAATCAAGCATGTAAAATTAACAGCATAGAAGAACTAGCGGTATTAAGCGGCGGGGATACATTTTCTATCATTACAGCACGTAAACTTTTATGCTTTTTGATCGATTTCTTGAAAGAAGAAGGGCTAGAAGGGAAATATGAAAACGTTGAAATGGAGATGCAGGTTATCGATCAATGTACCTCACGTAAGCACAACGAGCACTCAACCATGTGACCTACTCCCCAAAATGATATCAAATTTATGTTATACAATTTATCAAGTACCGACCCCATATTAATGAATTTTCAGTTCATCACCCTGAAATGAATTGCGCTCTTAAGAATCCGATTCAAACCAATTTGCGACAATTTCATTTTGAATTTCCAAAGTCAAACGCAATTCACCACCACTAAAGACTGCTAGAATAATAATGTATGTAAATTTAAGTTAAAGAAGAAATAACAAAATGGAAATAACAAGGCACGTAAACTTTTATGCTTTTTGATCGATTTCTTGAAAGAAGAAGGGCTAGAAGGGAAATACGAAAACTTTGAAATGGAGATGCAGGTTATCGATCAATGTACCTCACGTAAGCCCAACGAGCACTCAACCATGTGACCTACTCCCCAAAATGATATCAAATTTATGTTATACAATTTATCAAGTACCGACCCCATATTAATGAATTTTCAGTTCATCACCTTGAAATGAAATGCGCTCTTAGGAATCCGATTCAAGCCAATTTGCGACAATTTCATTTTGAATTTCCAAAATCAAACGCAATTCACCACCACTAAAGACTGCTAGAATAATAATGTATGTAAATTTAAGTTAAAGAAGAAATAACAAAATGGAAATAACAAAGCACTAAAATGGAGATGCGGGGTATCGATCCCCGTACCTCTCGCATGCTAAGCGAGCGCTCTACCATCTGAGCTACATCCCCATGTAATATCAGATTTTTTTTAGGCAATTTATCGAACACCGACATCATATTAACATATTTTGATTTCCACACCCTGAAGCAATTTGCCCTAGATGGAATCTAAGTGTAACTTATTGACTATATCTACATCATGAATTTTCCACTGCAAATGAGGCATCTCACTTCTACTGTAGACTAATAAAAGAATGACGAATGTGAAATTATCATAATGAACCACTATGTGGTATTGATGGGGGGCAAATTTGAAATCATTTTGGCATGTAAAATTTTTTCCTATTTTTGAAGGATTTTGCTAAAGAAGAACAAGCAAAAAGAGAGATTAAAACACATTAATGGAGGCATAGGGTATCAATCCCCATACCTCTCGTATGCAAAGCGATTGCTCTACCATGTGAGCTACACCCCCATACAATGTGAAATCATTCGAGCATGTGAATTTTTATCATTTCTACTATCGATCCCTTTCTTCTCACATCCTAAGTAAGCGCTCATCCATCTGAGCTACATCCCCATTTGATGTCAAATTTCTATTAGGCATTTTATCAAACACCAACATTATATTAACAAATTTTGAGTTCATCACCCACCAGAGAATTGCTCTTGTAAGAATTCGATTCCCTCCAATCAGCCACAACTTCATTATCAATGTCCAACATAAAACACAATTCATTGCCACTATAGATCACTAGAGTGTATCACGTACGAAAAATTGCGTTAAAGAAGATAGAACAAAAAGGAAATAACAAAACTCTAAAAAGGCGATGTGGGGTATCGATCTCTGTTACTCTCGCATGCTAAGCGAGTGCTGTACCATTTGAGCTATTTCCCTATATAATATCAAATTTTTTTTAGGCATCTTATCAGATAGCGACATCATATTAACAAATTCTAAGTTAATCACCATGAAGCGAATTGCCCATGTAGGAATCAGACACCAACCCATTCACCACAACTATATCATGAATTTCCAATATCAAAACGTAACAACTCAGTCTAACTATAGATGACTAGAACAATAATAATGCATTTGAAATTATTAGTATCAAGCAATCTATGGTATTAAAGGGCATAGTCTTGAAATCATTTTAGCATGTAAATTTTTATCCTTTTTTGAAGGATTTCATGAAGGAACAAACAAAAAGGAATGATTAAAACACTTAAATGGAGATGCGGGGTATCGATCCCCGTACCTCTCGCATGCAAAGCGAGCGCTCTACCATGTGAGCTACACCCCCATACAATGTCTAATTTCTACTAAGCATTCTACCAAATTCGGGCCCCATGTCAACAATTTTGAGCTCGTCACCCTGAAAAAAGTTGCCCTTATAAGATCCTACTCTAACCAATTGACAATAACTTTATAATGAATATCCAACATCAAACAAAACAACTCACTGAAACTACAGAGCACAAGAACAATCAAGCATGTAAAATTAACAGCATAGAAGAACTAGCGGTATTAAGTGGGGATACATTTTCTATCATTACAGCACGTAAACTTTTATGCTTTTTGATCGATTTCTTGAAAGAAGAAGGGCTAGAAGGGAAATATGAAAACTTTGAAATTGAGATGCAGGTTATCGATCAATGTACCTCACGTAAGCACAACGAGCACTCAACCATGTGACCTACTCCCCAAAATGATATCAAATTTATGTTATACAATTTATCAAGTACCGACCCCATATTAATGAATTTTCAGTTCATCACCCTGAAATGAATTGCGCTCTTAAGAATCCGATTCAAACCAATTTGCGACAATTTCATTTTGAATTTCCAAAATCAAACACAATTCACCACCACTAAAGACTGCTAGAATAATAATGTATGTAAATTTAAGTTAAAGAAGAAATAACAAAATGGAAATAACAAAGCACTAAAATGGAGATGCGGGGTATCGATTCCCAAACCTCTCGCATGCTAAGCGAGTGCTCTACCATCTGAACTATATCCCCATGCAATATCAGATTTTTGTTAGGTAATTGATCGAACACCAACATCATATTAACATATTTTTATTTCCATACCTTGAAGCAATTTGCCCTTGATGGAGTCTAAGTGTAACTTATTATCATGTGATGTACACCCTATATATTGTCAAATTTCTACTATACATTTTATCAAACACTGACCTCTTGTTAACAATTTTGAGTTCATCACCCGAAAGCGAATTGTTCTCATAAAAATCTGACTTCGATCCATTAACCACAACTTTATTATGAATATCTAATATCAAATGAAACAACTTACGACAACTATAGACCATGAGAACAATCATGCATGTAAAATTACTAGTATAGAAAAACTTGGGTATTGAAAGGGGACACATTTTCAACCATTACAACATGTAAATTTTTATCTTATTTTAACAATTTCATGGAAGAAGGAATAAAAAGGAAAGATAAAAAATTTGAATTGCAGATGTAGGGTATCGATCAACATGTCTCTCGCAAACACTACGAGTGCTATACCATGTAAACGATGCTCCAAAATGATGTTAAATTTTTGTTAGGCATTTTGTCAAACTGATCTCATATTAATGAATTTTGAGTTCATCACCCTGTGGTGAATTTCCCTCTTAAGAATTTGACTCCAAATCATTAACCTCAACTTCATCATAAATTTACGACATGAAGCTAAATAACTCACTGCAACTACAGACCAATAGAACAATCATGTGAAATCATTCGAGCGTGTGAATTTTTATCATTTTGGGTATCGATCCCTGTACTTCTTGCACCATCTGAGCTATATCCCCATACGATATCAAATTTTTGATAGCAATTTTATCAAACACCGACCTTATATTAACAAATTTTGAGTTCATCACCCTGAAGTGAATTGCTCTCATAAGAATCCAATTCCAACCAATTAGCCATAACTTTTAATTAATTTCCAGTATGAAACACAATTCCCTACCACTCTTGACCACTAGAATAATCATGTATATAAAATTACGCTAAAGAAGAAAGAATAAAAGGGAAATAATAAAATTCTAAAATAAAGATGTGGGGCATCAATCCCCGTACCTCTCACATGTTAAGTGAGCACTTCACCATCTGAGCCATATTCCTATACAATGTCAAATTTTTGTTAGGCATTTTATTAAAATCCAACATTATATTAACAAATTTTGATTTTATCACCATAAAGCGAATTGCCCTCATAAGAATTTGACTCCAACGCAATAACCACAACTAGACCATGAATTTCCAACATGAAATGACACAACTCACTACTACTCTAGACAACTAGAACAATCAAACATGTGAAATTATCAGTATGAAACAAAATATGGAACGAAAAAGTGACACATTTGAAATCATTTTATCATGTAAATTTTTATCATTTTTTTTAAAAGATTTCATGAAAGAAGAAAGATAAAAAAAGGAAATATTAAAACACTTAATGGAGATCCAAAGTATTGATCCCATGCCTCTTGCATGCAAAGCGAATGCTTTGCAATGTGAGCTACTCCACCATACAATGTCAAATTTATGTTAAGCATTTTGTAAAACACTAACCTCATGTTAAAAAATTTTGAGCTCATCATCCTGAAGTGAATTGCCCTCGAAAGAATCCGATGCCAATCCTTTAGTCACAACTTCATTATGAATATCCAACATCAAACGAAACAACTCATCGCGACTACAAACCTCAAGACCAATCATGCATGTAAAATTATCAGTATAGAACAACATATGGCATTAAAAAGGAGACATATTTTCAATCTTTACATCTTGTAAATTTTTATCCTTTCTAAATGATTTCATGAAAAAAGGTGTTAAAAAAATTCTTGTCGAACCCTAATATTTTGATAATAATAAAACTCTATAAATGTTACTAATCAATTTACTAAGTGTGTAGGTTTTTAGAATATTAATTTTTTAAGTAACACAATTTTCTATAAGTAGAAAATATCACTAAATTGAAAAATTACTCTATGCTTGCTTATCTCAAACTCAAGACCTAACTCAGCAAATTAAGTACAGATTATGAGCAATACTTAATCTCAAATATGTCTAAATGAGCTATTCAAGATCCAAGCAGTTGCAGAACTTCAAATTCAAATATCTACTAAAGGTCAAATCAAAGTCCAAAATTTAAAATATGATTTCCAGAAGATAAAGGCTGATTTTTAGGAGTTGTCCTCTCAAGTGTAACTTTTTCATCAACCATAGGTTTTCAAATTTGAAAATTCCACATTTTAAACTGATTGTTGGACTTCAAATTTGAATAGTTATAATAGTAAAAATCAGAGCACAAGATGGAGAAAATTAAGCACAAAATCAACATAAGCAGATAGTTACAGCAGTAAAAGTTGGTTGGAAAGTCATCTTTGCAGCTTTAAATCTTCTTGATGGTGAATAGTTTTGAAGAGTTAAAGAACTCTTCCCGAGATTTAAAATTCAATATATGACGAATACTCAGCATCTTTTATGAAGTTATTTCAATACTTTGGTAGTGAGATATTAGTTCTAAAAGTTGGCTACTTGAACAACTTGTAAATCTATCTGCTGGAGTCTCTTTGAGATTATTTTGTGTTTGCTTGTGTTTTCTTGTGTTTGTAAAGTCTTAGAAGTTTAGGGAGAGTGTGAGAAATATTTTGTTTGGTTGATAGGCTAGTTGGGCGAGAGTTAAAACCATTTCCTTGTTGAACTAAGCCATCTTCAAAAGGGGGAAGTGCAGATCGTCAACAAAGAAAGATTACTCTCATATTTGTAATTCTCTTTGCATAGCGAAAACTAGCTATCATTAGACCCTAGCTTACTGAGCTGGAAGAGTTGGTGTAGCCACAAGGTCAAACCATTATAAATCGGGCTTGTTTTCTTCCCCCTTACTTTTATTTTTCCTACACATTGCATGCACTTTTGGCCTTAGAATTACTTAGGTTAATCAGAGACTAATCAAAGTCTTTTTTTAAAAAAGAAAACAATCAATTTAACTCTTTTTTTTGATTGCCATAGGGACCAGCAAGTGGTATCAGAGTTAGTGCACTTTTTCTTAAAAGTGTTCACTTTTGAGCCAAATATCCAATGACATCACACTTTACATTTGGCCAATCCACCAATAGGTCTCCTCACTTTGATAGAGTGTATTTTTCTAAATATAAGTGTAGGATAGAAATCTTCATTGAAGTCATGGATTATGAGGCATGTAAAGTCATAGCCTCTGGAAATTTAGAAGTAAAAATTTCCAAAATAACTAAGGATGACAAGAGAAAAATATCCATTAACTCAAGTGCCAAACATTTACTTTTATTTGCTATTTCTCCCACTGAATTTAACATTGCTTCCTTTTGTGCTATAGCTAAGGATATATGAGATAAATTATGTACCGTTCATGAAGGTACAAGGACCATAAAAGACACAGGAATTTTAAAGCAGGAGTATGAACTCTTCAAATTTTAGCTAGAAGTGTCGATAAAAGACATATTCAACAGGTTTACAACCATCATGAATAAGTTAGATTCACTACAGAAAACCTTTTTAGATGCAAACTTTGTTAGAAAAATCCTTTGAGTCCACAGAGCTTGGGATACCGAGAAAATAACAATTGAGAAAGCTCAAGACTTGTCAAAATTATCTTTAAATGAGCTGGGAGGAAAGCTAAAAGCTTATGAAGTAGAAGTCCATCATTCTACAAAAAATGAAGAGAAGAAAAATATCATTGCATTAGTGCAAAGAGGGAGGCAAAATCTAAAGAAGACATTAGCAAAAATGAGATAAATTTATTGGCTAAAAGGCTATCTTGACTACTTCGAAGAGATGTAAAAATCTATAAAATTTTAAAAAGCTCATATCTTTTGAAAGTTCAAAAATGATGCAGATAAAAGCACCAAAATAAAGGAAGAAAAGGACGAATTGATCTGCTACGAATGAAAAAAACCTGGACACATCAAATATGAATGTCCAGTCTAAAAAAAAAAAGATAATGATGGCTACCTAGAGTGATTTGGAGGAGTCTAATCCAGATTCAGAGTTTGAGGATTCTAAAAATGCAAAAAAGACTAACTTCTGTTTCATGACAGACACACAAGTGAATTCTAATCTTTCTACATGTTTTAATTTTAAATCTAATGAATTGTTGAAGGCTAACTCTAAGTTAATATGTGGATTCCTGGATTTGGAAAATGAAAAAGAGGTTTTGAAACAAAGAAATTTAGTTTTGAACTCTGAATTAATAAGAGTTAAATCTAAAAATATTGTTTTAAAAGACGAAGTTAGTTGTTTGAAAACCAAATAGAGGATCTATCAGAATCTATAAAAACTACCTTCTAAAAATTTAATAAAATTGATAAAAAAATTGACTAGACTTCTTGCAATTCAAAAACATGACTTTTTTCTAAAAATGGTTTGAGGTATATTTTAGATGTTGGAAGTGGTTTACAATCTAATAAAATTGTTTTTGTTGGTACAGAAAACAAGAAGTTAAAAAACAAAGAAATCAAAAACACATAAACTATAAAACCCACTCATAGAAGCAGAGGTTATAGAAACACAGCTTTTAGGGTAGAAGAAATCATGAACCTGCTTATTTTCATAAGAATTTCAGAAATTTTTCTAAAAATCAAAAATCTATTTTTTCACGTATAAAATATAGATATAGGGATAATTATTAGAAAATAGAAAATAATTTTTCATGCTATATTTGAAATAAATTTGGTCATATTACTAAAAAATTGTTTTATGAACAAATTTAGTTCTCATCAAGAAAATTTTAAATCCAACACAAGCATGTTTTCTAGAGGACACAAACTTGTTTGGATTCCTAAGAATAGATGATGCTATACTTTGTTATGCAAGAACATGAGGCAAAAGTCAGTGGAAAATAGTATGTGGATAGTAGATGTTCAAGACACATGACGGGAGATGACTCATTGTTCAAAGAGCTAGAAAAGAAAGATCATGGAGTGGTTACATTTGGTGATAATAAAAAAGGAAAGATCATTGGCAAAGGTATAATCGATATAAATTTTACATATATTAAAAATATTTTATTTGTAGATAAATTTATGCATAATCTTTTAAGTGTGAGTGAATTGAGTGACATGGGCTATGATGTGTTATTTAAAAGAAACAAGTGCATTGTTTTATAATAGTGAAACACATAAAAAGATTTTTAAAGGAATTAGGATAGGAATTGTCTATATAGTAGATTTGACAATTTTAGATAATCTAAAGGAAAATTGCTTAATCACCTTAAGTAATGACATTTTTACTTGGCATAAAAAATTAGGACATATAAATTATAAGCAATTAGAAGAATTGTCAAAAGAAAAATTAATAAGAGGTATTCCAGAAATTTCTTTAAAAGAATACATAAATTGTAATGCATGTTCATTTAATAAACAAATAAAATATCATTTAAAAAAAGATTATATTTACACTTATAGGTCTTTAGAAATTTTACATATGGATTTACTTGGACCTATTAGAAACCTAAGTTTGGGAGGAAATAAATATGAACGAGTAATTGTAGATGATTTTTCTAGATTTATATGGATTTTATTTTTAGCCCATAAAAATGATACATTTGAGTCAATTAAAATTTTTGTTAAAAAAATACAAAATGAAAAATGTTTAAAAATAGCCATTTAAGAACGAACTATGGTAAAGAATTTAACAACATAGAATTTTTAGAATATTATAATAAAAGGGAATTAATCAAAAATTTTCAGCTGGCTATTCGTCTTAAGAAAATGGAGTAGTTGAACAAAAAAAAAAGGATAATTCAAGAAATGACTATGACTATGCTAAATGATAGTGGTATCGAAAAATATTTTTAGATCAAAACTGCTTCTACGGCTTGTTATATAATTAGTAGAATTTATATAAGACCTATAACAAACAAAGCCCCTTACGAAATTTTTAAAGGTAGAAAACTTAGTGTTTTATATTTTTTCTAGGCTTTTTATTAAATAGAAAAACATTTAAGAGTGTTTAATAAAGAATCAAAGGTTGTAAAACAAACAATTAATGTTAAGTTTCATGAAAATGAATTTCAAGACTTAAAAAATAAAGAAAATAATGAAAATATAAAATTACAAGAACTCTCCCATGAAAATGATAAAAATAAAGATGTAGAAATTGAAAATGAACCTAGAGAGGAAATCATGAAAAGCTGATCTAGTCACTCATAAGATGATATTATTGGTGATATAGATAAAGATATAAGAACAAGGTCAAATTATAAAAATATAGAGAACAAATTTGTCACGCCTGGACCCGCCCCCGAGCCGAGCATGCAACAACCGCCGCGGTACCTCGATACACGAGCACAACGTCCCGCATATCAAGACACCGTAAGGCTATTAACAACATCAAATCTAATGTATCTCAGACCAAATCAATTCCCAAGTCATCGCAATGTACCTCAATACATCAATATATCAAATCAAATGAGAGATATCCTTTTCACAAGTCATCATAAGTATAATACAGTCATCCAGGTATATAAATACAATGGTCAACTAAATGCTCCAAATATAACAATAACCTCAAATGATTTCCGCGGAAGAGTGGGTAACTGTATCCAAGCCCAGTGTCTCCAAAATGCCCAATGAAATCGAAGCTCTGCTAGCTCTCAGTCCAAGACTAAACCTGTAAGATGGGAATGTGAGGGGTGAGTACCTAAAAGGGGGGATGGTACTCAGCAAGTGAGGGGATTGACATCGTACTATTAATATCGGTGTGAACTTGGAGTGTCAAAGCATAAGGTAATAAATATCCATAGTGTGCAAACCAATCATGTCATTTCAAAACCATATATCATACGCACACATCAGAAATCAAGATATGCATCCAATATTTACATCAATGTCATGAAGAGCTAGCCAATGAAATATTCCCGGCAAGGATCTACCTCGACCAATGACGGACGCATTGGGGGTTTTCACAATGCATGTATGTAAAAACAATAGCTCTCTACCCCAATATTGGCCGCAGGCTGATCCAACGAGCCCGCAAAATATCACAAGCACAATCATCAACATAGATCCAACATTTGGGGGATAGCTCTGGCCAAAGCGTATCCGGGCACAATGGGTGCCTCTGCCAAATGTCCTTCATAGCTACGGAACATTGCTATACAGCAAAGAAATGGGGGGCACCAAGCCCAAAGCGTGGAATCATCACAGGGCATCCAACCCAATCACATGTTCAAATCCAGGTTATATGAAACCATGTGTCAATAGTTATGAAAATCGTATAAATATCACATGTTATGAAAATATGACACAATATCATTTGTGAAAGCTCATGGATGCATATCAAACAAGTCAAGTGATTGGGACACTCCAATTGTCACAAAAATATGTGTAAAGCATATATAAAAATCCAAAAGTTCAGTTCATCACACATTTGAAATCATGCTATATTTATAAAAACATTTAAAACAGGATTTTCCAATCAGTAGTAGACGTCAAAGTCCCATTGACAGTTTGGGGGAGGGTAATGCACTCCCCAATATTACCACAAAGCGTAAATCAAGTGCTCCCCTTGTTCAAATCAAATAACTCTTGTGAAGAAAAATCAGTCCGCAGATTTTCAATCCTGCGCAGTCATGGGAAATAAGATATAACTTTTTCTATATAGCTTGGAATTGAGTGATTAAATTTGCTACCTAAAGCTAAGACATTTACCCACATGTTTAATGTTTATCTCATCTTCAGATTCTCACTATATGAATTTATGAAAATTTATCTTTGGACTGATTCGGATTTTTATAACTCAACTTGCACAGTTTCAGTAGATTTCTCACATCTCCTTAAATATAACTCCAAATTGATTAATTCCAGTCCCATATGAAAGATAAGAGACAGTACTATGACTTTCATTTTGAGCATTTTCTCAGATTTGAAACACAAAATTTCGGAATTTCAATTCTTTTTCTCAGTTTTGTTTCAAACTCAAGCTCTATCCGGTTTCAGTGAAAGTGCTATAACTCCTTGCAAAAAAACTCCATTCCAAGTGCAATTTTGATATATTGTAGGTAACTTCATGGCCTATAACTTTCATTTTATACACTTTCTGAAATTCACATCACAGAATTCCCAGAAATCCTCAATTTGTTTCTGTCACATTCTAATTTCAGCTTCTGTCCAAATTTAGTGCAGAAGCTATAACTTTTATTCTACTTATCAAAACTTAATGAAATTTTAACATGTCATTCCCAAGACATAGATCTACAATTTTTGTGTTTTTAGCTTCACCAAATTATGCCGATAAAGGGATTGAAATAAATCATGATCAGAACAGGCAGTTTTCAGTTGGAAACAAAATTTCTGTCAACACATCTTTAGGAAAAAGGATATAACTTTTGATTCCATCGTTCGTTTCGGCTGAAATTTTAATATATGGTAGCAAAGAAAGATAGCTACAACTTTTATGTTTTGTGTTTCTCCAAAATAGAGATGGAAATGGTTCGTTTGTACACACTGATTTTATAGTCCGAAACAGAACAACTTTCTGTCATGTTTCAGGAAAAATGCCATAACTTTTGGTACAGGTATCTGATTAAGATGGTTCTTATCTCGTTGGAAAGATAAGACTTGGATCTACAATTTACTTAACTAGAGCATTTTCAAATTCTGACTGTAAGATATCTTAAAACAAAGGTAAATTCACGGACAGAAATAAAATCTAAAGCAAGACATGACAGAATCTTTCTTTACCTCAATTTCTTTGCCTTCCAAACTCAAGCATGCTTTCCACTTAGTCCCAGCCTTTGATCACCCTATGTACACCAAATTAAGAGTGTCCCTTTGGGTTCAAAAACAGAAATATAGTATTCTAGGATGCAAAAGAAGACCTTACCTTGTTTTTTTTCAAATGTGTCTAGAGATTTGAAGAAAATTTTCCAACAAAATCTTCTCCTCCTAGATTGGACTCACTCATTTTCACTCTTGGCTCTTGAAGGAATGAAGAAAGCTCCACATTTTTCTTTCTTCTTCCTCTCACTCATGTCCACTTTATGGTGCAACAAATGAAAGGGTTGATACATTTTAATTATCACAAGCACACTTCATTTTCCCAAAAGTCAATGTTTGTACATAATCAACATATCTCAAATAAATGCTTGCTTTTCATTCCATACCACACCATACTTGTTTGTCTCAAAAGGTCAAGAATTTCTTTTCCTCCACATGCTTTTCATGTCCACAAGACTTCCTCACCATGCTTTGGCATTAAATGCTTGTCCAATTTGTCTCTTGTCTTGTTAAATCAATGGCTCAAACAATTTCATTAACTTTCCAATTTAATTTCCACCCTTGGATTGAAATTTCAAATTTTCAACACTCCATAACTTGCCCATACTTTGTTGCCTACCATCTTATTACATTGAAGTCCCTATCTTTTGAGAAATTGCTTCTAGGTTCTTATTAATTACAATTTGGTCCTTGGACTTATAAAAATTATAAATTGACCCCCAAAATTCTCAAACTTACACACTAGACCCAAAATCATGTATGAGACCCAATGGGACTGATTTCGAAATTTAATATGGTTGTCTCAACCCTGTTTGTCAAAATCGATCCGAATTAGGGTTTATGGATCAATTTCTGGACTTTTGCTGTTTTAACCCTAAAAATAATTATTTATTAAATTTAAAAATTTTCTCACTCTCAAAATCACATCTCAGGACCATTTGTGGCCCATTTCAAAATTATTCACTTATGCCTAAAAATTTGCGTAAAAATTATTTGGGAGAATTTTATCAAAAAAATTTTTGAGTGAAGTTTATAAATGGATTTATAAAAAAATCATCATATCTAAAGATGAAATAGGATACATGAGCATACACCGAGGGTCGATGTTACATTTTCTAACCCCCTAAAATAAGTTTCGTCCTCGAAACTAAAAGAAGGCTATACAGGGGAATGAAAAACTACTCAGTGAATAGATGGGAATACTGTCCCCTCATCGTTTGTTCAAGCTCCCAAGTCTCCTCCTCGACCTGGTTGCTACGCCACAAAACACGAACTAACAAGACTTCCTTGCTCCACAATCTCCTGATCTGTCTGTCAAGGATGGCCACGGGCTGTATAGGTAAGCTCAAATCCTCTCGTAGCTCAACTGGAGGAGGCTCCAATACATGTGAGGGATTCGACATATACTTCATAAGTACAGAGACATGGAATAAATCGTGAATACGCGACAACTTCTCTGGCAGCTCCAATTTATATGCCATACTTCCGATCCTCTCAAGAATACGGAAGGGCCCAACATACCTAGGGCTCAGCTTGCCCCGCTGCTTAAAACGGATCACCCCTTTCCAGGGTGAGATCCTCAAGAATACCATGTCTCCAACCTGAAACTCTTGTGGTCTCCGCCTATGGTCTGTATACATCTTCTGCCGATCCTGGGTGGCCCTCATCCTCTCACGGATGGTCCTCACCTTCTCCTTCGTCTCCTCAACAAGCTCTATGCTGCTGAGGCGCCTCTCACCAACCTCATACCAACATAGAGGTGTGCGGCATCGCCTCCCATACAATGCCTCATATGGAGGCATTCCGATACTTGCCTGGTAGCTATTATTGTATGCAAACTCCACAAGTGACAAGTGCCGATCCCAGCTACCATGAAAGTCAATCACGCATGCCCTAAGCATGTCCTCTAACGTCTGTATCGTCCTCTCTGATTGTCCATCCGTCTGAGGATGATATGCCGTGCTGAAGTTCAGTCTAGTGCCCAATGCCTCTTGCAACCTGGGCCAAAACTTAGACGTGAATCTGGGGTCCCTATCTGAAATAATTGACACAGGCACCCCGTGAAGCCGAACTATGGTATCAATATAGAGGTGTGCCAATGCCTCCAGAGGGTAATCGCCATGGATGGGGATAAAATGTGCAGATTTGGTGAGTCGATCGACAATCACCCAAATCGCATCGTGTCGTGCAGAAGTCCTCGGCAACCCCATCACAAAATCCATAGTAATATGTTCTCATTTCCACTCAGGAATGGGAAGAGACTGCAACGTACCAGCTGGTCACTGATGCTCGGCCTACACCTGCTGACACACCAAACATCGCGCCACAAACTCAGCTATCTCCCACTTCATGCCCGACCACCAATAACTATCTCTGATGGTCCGGTACATCTTTGTACCTCCGGGATGTATAGCATATGCTGATGAATGCGCCTCTTTGAGGATAGCACGCTTAAGATCATCATCAGCTAGGATACAAATCCGCTCTCTGAATACCACGAGTCCATCATCACGGACTCGAAAATCTCCGCCCTCTCCTCGACGGATCCTGTCGTGAATGCCCTGGAGCTCCTTGTCTAAACCCTGAAGCTCCCTGATACGATCGAATAGGGTCGGTCGCACCTCAAATCTGGCTAGCAGGGCACCTTGACTGTCACTAGCCAAACTGACTCCCAAAGTACGGAGTCCCACCAAGCAAGAGACATACGTTCTCTCTGCTGCCTGTGATGCAGAGGAAGAGGATGACTTCAGGCTTAAGGCGTCTACCACAACGTTTGCCTTGCCCGGGTGATAGTCAATAATCAGATCATAGTCTTTTAGCAATTCTAACCATCGCCTCTGCCTGAGGTTTAACTCTCTCTGAGTAAATAGGTACTTCAAGCTCTTGTGGTCCGTGAAAACTCTACAGGTCACTCCATAAAGATAATGCCGCCATATCTTCAATACGAAGACTATGGCTGCCAGCTCTAAATCATGAGTCGGGTAGTTCAACTCATGCTTCTTCAATTGCCTCGAAGCATACGCGATTACCCGTTCATCTTGCATCAATACACAGCCTAGCCCTTGCCGGCTGGCATCACTGTAAACCACATACTCTCTGCTGCTAGTAGGGAGAGCTAAGATTGGTGCCGTCGTCAATCACTGTTTGAGCTCTTGAAAGCTCGCCTCACAGCAATTGTCCCAAACGAACTTGACGTCCTTCTGCGTCAGTCTCGAGAGTGGAGCAGCGATCCGTGAAAAGCCCTCCACGAATTGCCGATAATACCCAGCCAGACCAAGGAAGCTCCGAACCTCGGTCACTGTCTGCGGCTGCTCCCATTTTAGTATGGCCTCAATATTCTGCGGATCAACGTAAATACCCTCCGCAGAGATAATATGTCCAAGAAATCCGATTTGTCTCAGCCAAAATTCACAATTGGTGAACTTGGCATACAACTGCTGCTCGCGGAGAATCTGTAGAACCACCCTAAGGTGCTGCGCATGCTCCTCATCGCTCCGCGAGTACACTAGGATGTCATCGATGAATACAATGACGAACCGATCCAGGTAGTCATGAAAAACCCGGTTCATCAGATCCATAAAGGCCGCTGGTGCATTGGTCAGCCCAAACGGCATGACCAGGAACTCATAGTGCCCATATCGAGTGCGGAATGCAGTCTTGGGCACATCCTCAGGCCTAATCTACAACTGATGATATCCAGGTCGAAGATCGATCTTCGAGAAAACCCTCGCACCCTGAAGCTGATCAAACAAGTCGTTAATCCACGGTAGTGGATATCGGTTCTTGATAGTGACCTTGTTCAGCTGCCGATAATCCACACAAAGCCGTAGGGTCCCGTCCTTCTTCTTTACAAACAACACCGGAGCACCCCAAGGCGAAGTGCTCGGATGGATAAAACCCTTGTCCAGCAACTCCTATAGCTGGACCTTGAGCTCTCTAAGCTCTGCTGGTGCCATTCTATACGACAGAATTGATATGGGAGCTATCCCTGGAGCTAGATCGATCTCGAAATCAAACTCCTGAACTGGTGGTAGTCCAGGTAGCTCGTCAGGGAATACATCTAAAAAATCCTGCACCACTAGGACATCCTCAAGCTTCGGGCCCTTAACGGTGGTGTCTATAATATGAGCCAGGTATGCCGTGCAGCCCCAACGTACAGTCTCCTGGCTTCCATCACCGATATCACACAGCGAGGTAACACTCGCCTCTCGCTGGAAAACTTTAGAAGTGATCCTTCTGATTTTCGAAACTCTACCTCCTTGGTGAAGCAATCAACGGAGGCTCGGTGCATGCTCAACCAGTCCATCCCTAAGATAGCATCAAAATCTGACATATCCAAGGGAATCAAGTTTGCCTCAAGTATCATGTCACCAATCATGACCTCGGTCCCTCTATAGACCGAGTCTCTAAGTAGCTGCTCACCGAGATGAGTGATAACCATTATCTCCTCATCAAGTGGTGACAGGGACTTACCCAATTGGTGAGCAAAAGTCGCTCTCACGTATGAATAATTCGACCCGGTGTCAATAAGAACACGAGCGTCGACTCCCCAAATTTTCATAACTCCTAATGTGAGAGAAATAAAAGAGATTAATAGTAATAGAAGAAAATAGATATCTGCTTATAGATATATCAAAATGCATATTCAACCAACATAGTAAGCCTCTAAAGCTTTACTATTGATGGTCTCAAAAGAAAGGATACATAAGAAATCTCTAAACAGGAGGATCAGTAGGAGGGGTACCAATAACCACGTCAAGATATGCCTATGCGTCCTCCTGAGTCATCGCGTACACTCGGGCCTGAGCCCTCGGCTGCTGCCTCGATGATCCCAGTGCCATGCTGCTCCCAGCTGTTGTACGGGGAGCTGTGTGACTAGAATGAGCATGTGCTCCCTGCTATCCTCCTCGTGGAATGCTCGACTGAACCAAGACTGTCTGACCACCCGTTCCCAGATCAGGGCACTGACTCCGTATGTGCCCTTGCTTCCTATACTGGAAATAGGTAACTGGGACTCTGCATGCTCCGAATGGGTGGTGCCCGCTGCATCGGTGACAAAAGGGATGCCGCGGAACTGTCGTCTGAGTGCTGGCGCTAGGGGCTGGTGCTCTGAACCCCTGGGATCGTGATCCCTGCCCAAACTGTGTCTGTCTCTGCTGAGAAGGACCTCCGTGAAATCCTGAGGTCCTACCTTTCTTTGAGCTCTGGCCCATAAAAGACCCGGGCCTCTTCTTCCTCTGCTCCTTGCTCTCCCGCTGTCGACCCTCGGCACGGACGATCCCCTCTGCCCGGTGTGCTAAGTCAACTATCTCTGCAAAGGTGAGACCAGGAGTAACTGTCATATACTTTCTGATAGTCAAGTTGAGGCCGTCCTCAAACTTGAACCGTAGCTGCTTTGGTGTCGCCAAGTCTGGGACAAATGCAGCTAGTCTCCTCAACTCGGTCTCGTACTCCGTGACCGATCGTGTGCCCTATCGTAAGTGCAAGAATTGTGCCCTCTTATGGTCTTCCTGAAACTCTGGAAAATATCTGCGGTCAAACTCTCGTAGGAAATCCTCCCAACTCAGGGGCTTAGTGGCATCATCACTGACCGCCTCCCACCAAGTGAGGGTGTCGCTCTAGCAACCTCTCTGCCACTCTTAATCTGAACTCCTCAGTCAAACCCAGATCAGTCAATACTCTGCGAGTACGGTTGATCAAATACTTCACTACTGTGGAATCATCCATCCCCGAAAACTCTGTGCAGCCTAACTGCCTCGTCTCCTTCACCAGTTGGGTCAGCTCGTGAATGCGTCTCAAGGTGGAGGAGGTAGTGTCAGTGGGTCCTGAAACAGTGGAAGGACCAACTGCTGGTGGTGGATCTGGTACAACTGGAGGTGGCACGGCCGTAGGAGTCAGCGCGACCATCGGTGCTGGTGGTGGAGGTGGCATCTGAATGCCACGTTCTGTGTACCACTCAAACACCTATCTGTAAGCGTCCATTGGTGGTGGTGGACCTGCGGCTATAGTAGCCGGTGGAGTAGGTACTGTAGGAGGAGCGTGCGAAGAAGACGCATCCTCCGGTGCGCTCGTGGGCTCAGTAGGACCAAAACATGTGCCTCGCCTAGTCATCATACTTCTGCGAGGAAAAAGGTACTGATCAGGCAGAAATGTAAGGATTAGAGTTAGTTATGGCACAACAAACCCCCTAAAATGAATGAAAAATAGGTTTAGAAACCAATGAAAATGATATGTTAGGTTAGATACGGCCTGTATCTAACCCCCTAATATTGGATGAACTCATCTACCTATAACCATGTACTGGGATTTCATGACTATAATGTAACTCTCTCATGCATTGAGTACTTTCATACCAAGTACTTGGGGGAATATTTTCAAAATCGTTCCACAAAACATCGCTCTAACCGAGAGCTCTGATACCAACCAAGTTGTCATGCCCCGACCCACCCCCGAGCCGAGCACGCAACAATTGCCGCGGTACCTCGATACACAAGTACAACGTCCCACATATCAAGACACCGTAAGGCTATTAACAACATCAAATCTAATGTATCACAGACCAAATCAATTCCCAAGTCATCACAATGTGCCTCAATGCATCAATATATCAAATCAAATGAGAGCTATCCTTTTCATAAGTCAACATAAGTTTAATACAGTCATCCCAGGTATATAAATACAATGGTCAAATAAATGCTCCAAATATAACAATAACCTCAAATGATTTCCGCGGAAGAGTGGGTAACCGTATCCAAGCCCAGTGTCTCCAAAATGCCCAATGAAATCGAAGCTCTACTAGCCCTCAGTCCAAGACTAAACCTGTAAGATGGGAATGTGAGGGGTGAGTACCTAAAAGGGGGGATGGTACTCAGCAAGTGAGGGGATTGACACCGTACTATTAATATCGGTGTGAACTTGGAGTGTCAAAGTATAAGGTAATAAATATCCATAGTGTGCAAACCAATCATGTCATTTCAAAACCATATATCATACTCACACATCAGAAATCAAGATATGCATCCAATATTTACATTAATGTCATGAAGAACCGGCCAATGAAATATTCCCTACAAGGATCTACCTCAACCAATGACGGGCACATTGTGGGTTTTCACAATGCATGTATGTAAAAACAATAGCTCTCTACCCCAATGTTGGTCGCAGGCTGATCCAACGAGCCCGCAAAATATCACAAGCACAATCATCAACATAGATCCAACATTTGAGGGATAGCTCTGGCCAAAGCGTATCCGGGCGCAATGGGTGCCTCTGTCAAATGTCCTTCGTAGCTATGGAACATTGCTATATAGCAGAGAAATGGTGGGCACCAAGCCCAAAGCGTGGAATCATCACAGGGCATCCAACCCAATCACATGTTCAAATCAAGGTTGTATGAAACCATGTGCCAATAGATATGAAAATCGTATAAATATCACATGTTATGAAAATATGACACAATATCATTTGTGAAAGCTCATGGATGCATATCAAACAAGTCAAGTGATTGGGACACTCCAATGGTCACAAAAATATGTGTAAAGCATATATAAAAATCCAAAAGTTCAGTTTATCACATATTTGAAATCATGCTATATATATAAAAACATTTAAAACAGGATTTTCCAATCAGTACTAGACGTCAAAGTCCCACTCACAGTTTGGGGGAGGGTAATGCACTCCCCAATATTACCACAAAGCGTAAATCAAGTGCTCCCCTTGTTCAAATCAAATAACTCTTGTGAAGAAAAATCAGTCCGCAGATTTTCAAACCTGTGTAGTCATGGGAAATAAGCTATAACTTTTTCTATATAGCTCAGAATTGAGTGATTCAAATTGCTACCTAAAGCTAAGACATTTACCCACATGTTTCATGTTTAGCTCATCTTCAGATTCGCACTATATGAATTTATGAAAATTTATCTTTGGACTGATTCGGATTTTTATAACTTAACTTGCACAGTTTCAGTAGATTTCTCACATCTCCTTACATATAACTCCAAATTGATTAATTCCAGTCCCATATGAAAGATAAGTGACAGTACTATGACTTTCATTTTGAGCATTTTCTCTGATTTTAAACAAAAAAATTCAGAATTTCAATTCTTTGTCTCAGTTTTGTTTCAAACTCAAGCTCTATCTGGTTTCAGTGAAAGTGCTATAACTACTTGCAAAAAACCTCCATTCGAAGTGAAATTTTGATATGTTGTAGGTAACTTCATGGCCTATAACTTTCATTTTATACACTTTCTGAAATTCACATCATAGAATTCCCAGAAATCCTCAATTTGTTTCTGTCACATTCTAATTTCAGCTTCTGTCCAAATTTAGTGTAGAAGCTATAACTTTTATTCTACTTACCAAAACTTAATGAAATTTTAACATGTCATTCCAAAGACATAGATATACAATTTTTGTGTTTTGAGTTTCACTAAATTATGCCGATAAAGGGATAGAAATAAATCATTATCAGAACAGGCAATTTTCAGTTGGAAACAAAATTTCTGTCAACACATCTTTAGGAAAAAGGATATAACTTTTGATTCCTTCGTGTTTTTCGGCTGAAATTTTAATATATGGTAGAAAAGAAAGATGGCTACAACTTTTATGTTTTGTGTTTTTCCAAAATAGAGCTGGAAATGGTTCGTTTGTACACACAGATTTTATAGTCCGAAACAGAACAACTTTCTGTCATGTTTCAGGAAAAATGCCATAACGTTTGGTACAGGTATCTGATTAAGATGGTTCTTATCTCGTTGGAAAGATAAGACTTGGATCTACAATTTACTTAACTTGAGAATTTTCAAATTCTGACTGTAAGATATCTTAAAACAAAGGTGAATTCACGGACAGAAATAAAATCTAAAGCAAGACATGACAGAATCTTTCTTTACCTCCATTTCTTTGCCTTCCAAACTCAAGCAAGCTTTCCACTTAGTCCCAGCCTTTGATCACCCTATGTACACCAAATTAAGAGTGTCCCTTTGGGTTCAAAAACAGAAATATAGTATTCTAGGATGCAAAAGAAGGCCTTACCTTGTTTTTTTTCAAATGTGTTTAGAGATTTGAAGAAAATTTTCTAACAAAATCTTCTCCTCCTAGATTGGACTCACTCATTTTCACTCTTGGCTCTTGAAGGAATGAAGAAAGCTTTACATTTTTCTTTCTTCTTCCTCTCACTCAAGTCCACTTCATGGTGCAACAAATGAAAGGGTTGAAACCTTTTAATTATCACAAGCACACTTCATTTCCCCAAAAGTCAATGTTTGTACATCATCAACATACCTTAAATAAATGCTTGTTTTTCATTCCATACCACACCATACTTGTTTATCTCAAAAATTCAAGAATTTCTTTTTCTCCACATGCTCTTCATGTCCACAAGACTTCCTCACCATGCTTTGGCATTAAATGCTTGTCCAATTTGTCTCTTACTTTGTTAAATCAATGGCTCAAATAATTTCATTAACTTTCCAATTTAATTTCTACCCTTGGATTGAAATTACAAATTTTCAACACTCCATAACTTGCCCATACTTTGTTGTCTACCATCTTATTACATTGAAGTCCCTATCTTTTGAGAAATTGCTTCTAGGTTCTTATTAATTACAATTTGGTCCTTGGACTTATAAAAATTATAAATTGACCCCAAAAATTCTCAAACTTACACACTAGGCCCAAAATCATATATGAGGCCCAATGGGACTGATTTCGAAATTTAATATGGTTGTCTCAACCCTATTTGTCAAAATCGATCCGAATTAGGGTTTATGGATCAATTTCTGGACTTTTGTCGTTTTAACCCCAAAAAATAATTATTTATTAAATTTAAAAATTTTCTCACTCTCAAAATCACATCTCAGAACCATTTGTGGCCCATTTCAAAAATTCTCTGGGAGAATTTTATCGGAAAAATTTCTGAGTGAAGTTTATAAAAGGATTTATAAAAAAATCATCATATCTAAAGATGAAATAGGATACATGAGCATACACTAAGGGTCGGTGTTGCACAATTTGCATTTTTGTCACACATAGAACCAAAAACTATAGAAAAAGCTATTAAAGATGAGAGTTGAATAGAAACAATATAAGATGAACTAAACTAATTTAAAAGATATAATGTATGGTCATTACTTTCTAAAACAAATAATAAGACAATAATTAGAAAAAAAATGGGTTTTTAGAAATGAAATGGATGAAAATGGAAATATACTAGAAACAAAGCAACATTGGCTGTTAAAGGATATTCACAAAAAAAAAGAATTGATTATGATGAAATATTTGTCCCAGTAGCTATGATAAAAGTAATGAACTGTTGAAACCTAGTTCGTTGAACAAAGCAAGGTGGTTTGAAGATTTGGCATTCCTGAGTCACAAGATTATTGAAAAATTAATCAAATCATTAGGTGCTTATGGAATTGACAACAACGGCTTAGTGTTGACAAAGTTCCTTCTATATTATCTAAAAACTGCAATCCAGAAGAAAGAGAAAAAGAAGACAACCCACATTGAGAATTTCAAGTCTAAGTATGAAGGGATTGTGGACACTACAGTATATGGTGTGATATTAATGGGAAAAACTGCATTTTCTTATAGAGGTTTGTTCTAGATTTTGAGAATCGTGTCCTATTTTGGTTTGAGCAAAGAGTGTAGGATTGGATTGGAGAAATTGATTGGAGAAATGCTTGATCAAGCAACATTGTATGACTTATTGGTGTCGGGTCATGATGGAAGAGGCGTTTATGATGTAAATTTGGTAATAAGATTGATTAGAGTGTTTGTGAATGATGATGGAGTTTGTGTGTTGAAAATAAAGAAAGTTGGAAAAGTGATTGATAAGTACTTGAGAGAGATATTTCCAGATCAAAACATTATGATCTCAGTTTCTTACTATTGCTGAGAGTTTGCCAGATTATGTTAGAGATAGCTTTGATGGGGTCTATAGGGTTATTGACATCTATCTTGAGAAATTTTGTTCTATGGCTTTAAAAGATAGGGATAGATTCTGGCGCAAGACTGGTGTCTCAGATTACAACATTCATAACTTCAACAAAAAAATTTTTTTTGGGCAAACATTGGGGCAACGGTTAGAGGTTATGGTTCGAGGCGTGGAAATAGTTTCTTTCTAAAAATGCAAGGGGAAAGCTATATACATATACGTCTACTCTCAAAGTTGACCCCAATTATTGAGACTAAGGCTCTGTTGTTATTGTTGTTATTGTTGTTGTTGTTGTTGTTGTTGTTGTTGTTGTTGTTGGTAGCTAGATTAAAAGTAATTAAATTACTTTTAAACTATGCATACTTTTGAAATTTTAAATTATTTCAAATGGAAGTAAAAAGTGTATTTTTGGATAGATATATAAAAGAAAAAGTATTGTTAGCCACCTCCGAATTTGAAAAATTTTAAAAGGAAAATTATGTTTATAAATTACAAAAAGTATTATATAGATTAAAACAATCACCTTGGGTATGGTATAAAAGATTAAGTGATTTTTTTTTTTTTGCGAAAAATAATTTTAATAAAGAAAATATTGATACTACTTTGTTTATTAAGCATATTGATGATGATATTTTGTTTGTACAAATTTATATTGATGATATTATTTTAGTACTACTAATGAATGTTTGTGTGATGATTTTAATAATATGATGAAAAATGAATTTGAAATATTTATGATTAGTGAATTGAATTTTTTTTAGATTTACAAATTAAATAAATGCTTGAAAGAATTTTTATAAGTAAGAAAACTATGCAAAAGAATTAATTAAGAAATTTGGTATGAAAAATTCAAAATATGTTAGTATTCCAATGTCTACCTCTATTAAGATAAATTTAGATAAAAAAGGGAAAGATGTAATTGAAAAATTTTATAGAAGTGTGATAGGATTTTTGTTATATTTAACCACTTTACATCCCAATATTTTGTATAGTCTATGTTTGTGTGTTAGGTTCTAAAGTAAATCTAAAGGATCACATTTAAAAACCACAAAAAGAATTTTATAATATGCAGTGGATACCTATAATTTAGGAATTTAGTATCCAAAAAATTCAAAATTTAAATTAATTGGATATTTGGATGCCGACTATGCTAGATACAAAATTGACCGAAAAAGTACCTCAAGTACTTGTCAATTTTTAGGAAGTGGGATTGTAAGTTGGGCATAAAAAACGCAAAATTCAATTATTTTATCTACGAAAGAGTTCAAATATGTGATATCGAAAATTGTTGTGCTCAAATTTTATGGATAAAACAATAACTAAAAGATTATGATTTAGATTATAAAAATATTTTGATAAAATATGATAATACAAGTGCTATGTATTAAAAAATCCCATAAATCATTTTAGATCTAAGCATATTAAAATTAGGCACCATTTGATAAGAGATCATGTTTTCAATGGAGATGTTGTTTTAGAATATATTGATACTAAAAATCAATTGATGGATATTTTCACAAAAAACCTTATATAGAGAATGGTTTGAGTTCATTAGGAATGAAGTTGGAACTTGCTTCCCCTTTTAGAAAGAGAAAAAAAAAAATCTACATAAGCGTGGGTAGAGGCAAAAAATACTGGTTATATGTTCAACATTAGTTTGATTGTTTTTATGTTTCACAAATGTCTACAATTTCTGAATCTAAATTTAAGTTTTCTTTTTTTTATGAAACAAAAATGGGGTGATATATTAAAAAAAATTGAGTGAAAAATTATCCATATATTAAGGGGGAGAAAACAAAATATTCATTAATAAAGAGGGAGCATGATCATGAGTATTAATGAGCATTTTACTTTCATTTTTTCTTACAGTTTTGTTGTCATCAAAAAGGGAGAGATTGTCAAGGAAATTATTGTCGAATCCTAATATTTTGATGATAACAAAACCCTACATATGTTACTAATTAATTTACCGAGTGAGCAGGTTTTTAAAATATTGATTTTTCAGAAACACAATTTTCTATAGGTAGAAGATATCGCTAAATTGAAAAATTACTCTATACATACTTATCTCAAATTCAAGATTTAGCTCAACAAATTAAGTACAGATTAGGAGTTGTACTTAATCTCAAATATTTTTAAATGAGTTGTTCAAAATCCAAACAATTGCAGAACTTCAAATTCAAATTTTTAGTAAAGGTAAAATCAAAGTTCAAAATTTGAAATATGATTTCCAAAAGATAAAGGCTGGTTTTTAGGAGCTGTTTTCTTAAGTATAACTTCTTCATTAACCCAAGGTTTTCAAATTTGAGAATTCTATACTTTGGAGTGATTGTTGGACTTCAAATTTGAATAATTACAGTGGTAAAAATTAGAGTATAAGGTGGAGAAAATCAAACACGAAATCAGCAATATAACAAGATTTTTACAACAGTAAAAGTTGGCAGGGAAGCCATCTTTGTAGCTTTAAATCTTCTTGATGGTGAATAGTTTTTGAGGAACTCTTCTTGGAATTTAAAGTTCAATATATGGAGAATACTCATCCTCTTTTATAGAGTTATTTCAATAGTTTGGTAGTGAGACATTAGTTTTAAAAGTAGACTAGTTAAACAACCTGTGAGTTTGTCTGCTGAAGTGTCTTTGAGATTGTTTTGTGTATGTTTATGTTTGTAAAGTCTCAAAAGTTTGGGAAGATTGTGAAAAACACATTGTTGGATAGATAAACTAGTTGGATGAGAGTTAAAACCATTTTCTTATTGGACTAAGCCATCTTTAAGAGGAATAGGTGCATATTGTTAACAAAGTGTTAGAATTTAAACATGACTCATACACGCAGCGGAAACGATAAATAAAATTTCAGAACCGTAAAAGATTAAGTTTGTGATATACCTCAATCAGTGATGCAGAAAATCTCCAGAACCACAAACTTAAGAAAATCCTCACGATCTACCTCGCTGCCGGGACGATAATCACAAATCAGAAAATCGTCACAAATCCACGACGTCTCAACTCCTAATCCGATGATATGAACGTCGTAGAAAAGTAATCCCTCTGTTTTCCCTTAGAATAGTTTTTCAGATCTCGTATAGGTTAATTCAAAACCTATTTTTAATTATGCCAAGCCATTCAATCTCCCATGATTAATTTTTGAAAAGTGATTTAACACCGAGAGGCAAATAAGGAAATCTTCCTTATTTTTAAAGATGCCCCAACGTGGGCATTCCTTATTTGGAAGATGCCCTAACGTGGGCATTGATTTCTTTCCTTCATCTCCCACTTGCACACGAGGGCATTCTTACGATTATCTCGAAATCATAACTTATGCGATCTCTACACATCACCCTACTGGATTTTTATACGGAGTTGGACGTCGTGCGACTAGCGAGTACACCTGCAAATAAAAGACTTCTCGATACACCTGTTAGAATGATCGAGTACGTCAATACAAAAATAAAGCTCGCAGTACCCCAGATCCAAGACTAATTACATCCATCGAGCTACTTTCCTCATCGAAAGTAATCCCCAGATATCGCTCGACTATGTATCCACTATTATGTTCAAATCCCTACATGGATGAACATAAAAGACCGGTCGGTGAATACAAAATAGTGATGCAATGTCAATTGGTCTTCCTTTTCCCAAACTCGAATCTATCAGTCCCAACTCAGCTACTTTCCTAGACCTGTCCCTCAGACCTCAATTTATCTTCCGGGCCATTGGTAAACAGACTAAAGTAGCAAACACTGAATCAGAATCTCAAGAAACGGCCGAAAGTAATAAGGGCATAAGAAATCCCACTCAATGGATCTCGGGTCTCACACAGTGGGGCTCGGGGATAAATATCAAGTTATTATCTCAAATAATATATAGCTCCCACTATCTCAAGTCGTCTTTTCATACATGGTATGAAACACGTGCCAGGGTGTTATTCCCCCATCTCTAAAAAAGGGCATATGTCAAATTTCTCTAACACTGTGCAAGTATGGGGACTCAGTCTACATATAAGACTTTACTCAGAGATCTCAAAGAGAGTACCTCATGGACTATCACAAATCGCAGGTGATATCCGAGATCTCAAACCTGGCTTCTCATAGGCAACATGGATGTGGGTACATCCATGTCGGTCATATCACATATAACCTCATCCTGAACACGTATCAGGGCGACTTATGTTCTAACAGGGCCACTCTCAAAGCCTCTTACAGCTAGAAACCGTCTCATCCCCGCTCACTCAGAGCCGGAGGTGGTCACTCATGTGAGAGAGTCAACCTCGCATGCCTGACATATCTATTATCACTTCACAGAATATATATGACAATAAAATCAAGTGCATTAAATGAAAATATAACACAAAAGTGACTGAATAATGTACTATAATCATATATAAAAAAAAAATCGATAAGCATCAATGTCATCAAAAAGTACAAACTGAGAAATATCAGAAAATACTCAAACCCAATAACTCTCTATGCCCTAGAAAAGAGTCTCTAGTAATGGGTTTGGTAAAGGGGTCAGCCACCATGTTGTGTGTCGAAATGTACTTGACGGTCACTTCACCCTTCTCGATGATGTCTCTAACGTAATGGTATCTGGTGTCAATGTGTTTGGTCCTACTATGAAACTTAGGGTCTCGAGTGTAAGCGATAGTGGCCTGATTATCACAATAAATCATTATTGGCCTCCCACTATCCGTTACAATCCCTAAGTCATCAAGTAGTCTCCAGAGCCAAACACACTTCTGAACTGCAACTAAGCATGCCACAAACTCAGCCTCCATTGTCGATAGAGCAACACAAGTTTGCTTCTTACTACTCCATGAAATGGCCCCGCCATTGAGCAAGAAAGCAAATCCCGATATCGATTTGCGCTTATCCAAATCGCCTCCCCAATCGGCATCCGAATAGCCCATAAGGCGCAAATCGCATCCCCCGTAACACAGAGAGAGGTTTGCAGTTCCCTTAAGATATCGGAGAATCCTTTTCACTGCTCTCCAGTGATCCCTTCCAGGATTCGCCTGATATCTGCTCACTAGACCGACTGCATAACATATGTCTGGTCTTGTATACAACATTGCATACATTAGACTTCCCACCGCACTGGAGTAAGGTACTTTATTCATTTCCATTACTTCTTCATGAGTTTTTGGACACATTTTTAGGCTCAGGCTTTCACCTTTGGCGATCGGAGTATTTATAGGATTACAGTCACTCATCCCAAAGCGCTCGAGAATTTTCCTAATATAGGTCTATTGTGAAAAAGTTAACATCTTTCTCGAGCGATCCCTCTGGATCTGAACTCCGAGGATGAACTCAGCTTCACCCATGTCTTTCATGTCGAAGCTGGATGACAACCACGCTTTGATGGTCATTAAATACTGAATGTCGTTCCCAACCAACATTATGTCATCCACATACAACGACAGGATCATAAAAGAGTTATTGGACCGAATTAGATAGACACAATGTCCTCCTCGACCATCATAAAACTGTAAGATATCACCTCCTCATGAAATCTTAGGTACCACCGCCTGGATAACTGCTTTAGGCCGTATATCGACTTCCGAAGTCGACAGACCTTGTCCTCCTGACCTATTAAAACAAACCAGGGGGCTGTTCCATGTAGATCTCCTCATCCAGGCTCCCGTTAAGGAAAGCAGTCTTAACGTCCATCTGGTGTAACTCTAGATCCAAACTGGTGACAATCGCCAAAAGTAAACGAATCAAAATAAACTTGACTACTGGGGAGAAATTCTCCTCATAGTCAATACCCTTAGTCTGTGTGTAACCCTTGGCTACCAGACGGGCCTTGTACCTCTCAATCGATCCGTCGGTCTTTCTTTTAATCTTGAGAACCCACTTGTTCCCAATGGTCTTTCTTTTCTCAGGTAAGTCAACTAGGTCCCAGACCCCATTGACCCTCACTGATTCCAATTCCTCATGCATGGCCTGTAACCATTGGTCCTTTGCTGAACCCTTGAGAGTCTCTTGTACGGTCCTCAGCTCTTCTTCGTCCTCAGGAGTCACGATGAGGATCTCATCCTCGATCGGGAAACGGCGACAAGGCACTTGTCCCCGACTACTCCTACGAGGAGGGAGAGCCTCCATACCTTCAGATGGACCGCTCCCACTAGGACCAAGATCCATAATCGGCTCTTGAGTCCCGCCACTGGGTTCGGCTTAGCCACTAGGCTCATCCATCTCATAGAAGGTGAAGTCTCGATCGATTTCTCCTCTCTTAGGGAAATCACTCTCGAGAAAAGTGGCATCATGAGACTCTATCTCAGTGACAGTACCGTCCGTATGTTCTCTTAGAAACACATGTCCCTTGGACTGTTCAGAGTATCTAATAAAGATACACTTCTTTTCTCGCGAGCCTAACTTGCCGTACTGATGCGAGGAATCATGAACATACGCGGTGCAACCCCATGGCCTCAAGTGGCTAAGGTCAGGCTGTCTCCCTGTCCAAATCTCGTATGGGGTGCTGACTACGGACTTCGTCGGATCACGGTTAAGGACGTAGGTTGCAGTCAATAAGGCATCCCCCCAATGGGAGATAGGTAAGTTGGCCTGCGCCATCATCGACCTCACCATCTCTAACAGAGTCATATTCCTTCTCTTGGCTACTCTGTTCTGCTGAGGAGTAGCAGGAATAGTCAACTGTCTCGTAATGCCTCTATCGGAACAGAGCTCTTTAAATTGCTCAGACAGATACTCGCGTCCCCGATCGGTTCTGAGAGTTTTCACCCTCAAGTCTAGCTGATTTTCAACCTCACTGATAAACCTCCTGAAGCACTCTAGTGCCTCAGACTAATGCGAGATTAGGTAGACGTAACCGAAACGCGTGTATTTGTCTATGAACGTAATAAAATACGTGGCTCCGTTTCGGGCTCTCACATTCATGGGTCCACAAATGTCGGAATGAACCAATTGCAATGGAGTCCCAGCTCTCATTGCTTTCCCAAATGATTTTCTAGTAGCTTTTCCCTCAAGGCAAAACTCACACATGGGCAACTAGACCTTGGTTAGCGGGCCCAACAAACCGCTCGTAGCTAACCGGGCCATCTTCTCTTGCCCTATATGGCCAAGCCTACTATGCCATACATTCACATCATCCACAACACTATCAGATGCGAAAGCAATAGGAGAAGAAAGAAAATTTTCATAGATGAGAATAGAGTCTAGTACATAAAGTCCGTCACGGACTAAATCAGAACAAATCAAAAGACTATCAATGTCATAAATGAAAACTTTTGAGTTTCCTAACAAAACAGGATATCCCAAATCATCTAAACAACGAACAGAAACGAGATTCCACCGAATCTCATGAGCATACAACACATCATGTAGATATAGGACTTGGTTGTTCCGCAGCATCAGCTTGCAAGTACCAATCCCTCTAACTTCTACAAATGCTCCGTTCCCTACATATAGCCTCCTCGCATGTGGACTCAACCGACGAAATTCTACGAACGTGCTCCTATCACGAGCTACATGGTCCGTGGCTCCTGAGTCTACAATCCACAAAGGAGAAGAGTTAGCGAGCATCACACTAGATGACACATAACTCCAACCATGTAAAGAAGAATGACATACCTTTCGCTCGTCACACTCGCGTGCGAAATGTCCATACTTGCCACACACATAGCATTGGACTTTGTTCTTGTCGAGCTCCTTCTTCTTGCTTTTCTGCCCTTTGTTCTCAGTCTTAGAAGATGGCTTCCTTTTGCCTTGATCCTTGGGCTTCTTCTCATGTTTGCGCCATTTGCATTTAATTCCCCGGGAGCCCTTACTCGACTCCGCGATATTAACATGAGTAGAAGTGGATTTTCCAATCTCCTGATGCTCCTCCTCGAGCTTACAGTGCCTACTCACGTCCCTGAAAGTACGAATGCTCTCAATGTGCGTGAGATAGGTTTTAACCACATCCCAGGAATCAGGCAAGGACTGGATCACACCCAGCACCTGAAGCTCATCAGTCATTGGCTCCCCCATACTCTTGAGAGAGGCGATCATGCTTGACATGTGCATCAAATGCTGTTTCATTGTATGATTGGGCCCCTTCTTGTATGTGATGAACTTATACGTCAACATCCTTAACTTAGGAGCTGACGCGAAGCCAAAGTGCTCTTTTAGAGCAAACCAGATCGATTTTGCAGTGAGATACTATTCATAAATCGAGATCAGCTCATCGTGCATGCAGCTAAGAAGGATTGCCCTAGCTTGGCCATCCTTCTTCTTCCATGCACGAAAAACCTCCTGATCCAGTTTTCCTTGTTCTGTTGGAACCTCCCCAGGGTCCTCCATCTCATGGCAAAGAACCTCCTCAAGTTCTTGCTCCTTGAAAACAAACTGAATTTTGCGGTATCAAATATCGTAATTATCACCATTCAGTTTCTCTCCCCTAACGAGATCCAAAATAACAGTCTTGGTAGCAGCCATGTCTCTGTCATACATAAAATAAGAGACGTTTGTGACATATTGATGCTTAATTCACAATTTTATATACCCTACGAATCACCAAAACCAAAATGACTCGAGTACAGATCCCAAGACGAGCGTATGAGTCAATGGATGCCGTACACCACAATTCGGGATTGCATCTCACCATTTGAAATAAGATTCGGTACATAAAAACCCACAATTAGTCACTTTTTATCACAAAACTCTCAAAAAATCAGAAAATTCCAATTTTAGGACGACCTACGTGCCGTCGGGAAGGTTCACGCGCCGCCAGGCTCCCGGCGGCATGTCTAACGTGCCCCCACACGCCGGGAAGGTGCCTGGGCGCGTGCAGGACGCACAGCACGTCAGGCACGCGCCTGCACGCACCCGGGGCACGTCCACAGATGCGCCTGAAGCGCGGGCGCGCGGGCGACGCGCGTACCTGCGCCCCTAGGTCGGATCTGGAAGCAGGTTCGGGTCGGGACCCGGAACCCCAGTCCGGATCCCCCGGTTATGGTCGGGTTTGAACCGGGTCAGGTTTGACCCGGTCATACCCCGACGTCTCATGCGCCTACGCACGCGTGAGTTGCATGCACCTGGGCACTGTGCACCGACGCGCCTTTCTCGCGCGTGTGGTGCACGCGCCCGCCTGCTCGGTGACACTCGCCTCCTCGCGCGTGTCTCGCCTGTTTCTTCTTCGCCCGAATGTCTGCAACTCGGATTTCTCTGACCCATTTCCGGAAAACTCAATTTTCGGTATAGAATATATGCAATATATATATATATATGAAAATGTAGATCTAACAGAAGAAAATATAGATCTACCATTTTTATGATCTGATTTGACCTAAATCTCGCCAAATCTTGGGTTGAATGGTTCGATCACTATTCATGGCCGAATGCTTCAACCGGAATTTTCATGGCCTAAACATGTTCAGAAAATTACGAAAAAATTATTTTCGTGTTCTACGTGAGTTGGGTAACACAGTGGTATAATTGGATTCACGAAACTCATCCGTGATCCGAACCTCAAATTTTATACCCTATATTTTTATACCCAAATTTTATTCCAAAAAATTATTTAAAATATTTCTAACATACTCTGATACCAATGTTAGAATTTAAACGTGACTCATACATGTAGCGGAAGCGATAAATAAAATTTCAGAACCGTAAAAGATTAAGTTTGCGATATACCTCAATCGGTGATGCAGAAAATTTCCGGAACCGTAAACTTAAGAAAATTCTCACGATCTACCTCGTTGCCGGGACGATAATCACAAATCGGAAAATCGTCACAAATCCACGACGTCTCGACTCCTAATCCGGTGATATGAACGTCGTAGAAAAGCAATCCCTCTATTTTCCCTTAGAATAGTTTTTCAGATCTTGTATAGGTTAATTCAAAACATATTTTTAATTATGTCAAGCCATTCAATCTCCCATGACTGATTTTTGGAAGGTGATTTAACACCGGGAGGCAAATAAGGAAATCTTCCTTATTTTTAAAGATGCCCCAACATGGGCATTCCTTATTTGGAAGATGCCCCAACGTGGGCATTGATTTCTTTCCTTCAGTAAGAATGTACTCATATTTATATAACTCATCGCATAGTGAAAATTAGCTATCACTAGACCCCCGGATTGCTGAGTTGAAAGAGTGGATACAGGTATAAGGCCGAACCACTATAAAACGGATTTGTTTTCTTCTCTTTTACTTTTTATTTTTCCTATATATTTGCAAGCAGAATTAATTAGGCTAATCGGAGACTAATCTAAGTTTTTTTTTTTAGAACAATCAATTCAATCCCCCATACAATATCAAATTTTTGCTAAGCATTTTATCAAACATCGACTTCATGTTAACAAATTTTGAGTTCATCACCCTATGACAAATCGCCCTCATAAGAATCCGACTCCAACACATTAACTATAACTTTATTTTAAATATTTAACATGAAACGAAACAACTCATTGAAACTACAGACCACAAGAACAAATAAGCATGTAAAATTATCAGTATAGAACAACATACGATATTAAAAGGGGACACATTTTCAGTCATTACAGCATGTAAAATTTATCCTTTTTGAACGATTTCATGAAAGAAACAAAAGGAAAGATTAAAACACTTAAATAGAGATGCGGGGTATTGTCCCTATACCTTTAGCGCGCAAAGCGAGTGCTTTACCATGTGAGCTACAACGCTATACAACATGAAATTTCAGCTAAGAATTTTATCAAACACCGAACTTATGTTAACAAATTTTGAATTCATCACCCTAAAGCAAATTACTCTCATAAGAATCCGACTCCAACCCATTAACCACAACTTTATTTTAAATATCCAACATGAAATGAAATAACTCACTAAAACTACAGACCATAAGAACAAATAAGCATGTAAAATTATTAGTATAGAACAACATATGTTATTAAAAGGGGACACATTTTCAATCGTTACGGCATGTAAATTTTTATCCCTTTTGAACAATTTCATAAAAGAAGAAGGAACAAAAAGGAAAGATTAAAACACTTAAATGGAGATGCAGATTATTGATCCTTGTACCTCTTGCATGCAAAGTGAGCACTCTACCATGGGAGCCACACCCCCTTACAATGCCAAATTTCTACTAAGCATTTTATCAAACACCGACCTCATGTTAATAAATTTTGAGTTCATCACCCTGAAGCGAATTGCCCTCATAAGACTTTGACTCCAACCCATTAACCACAACTTTATTTTAAATATCCAACATCAAACAAAACAAATCACCAAAACTACAAACCACAAGAACAATTATGCATGTAAAATTTTTAGTATAGAAAAAAAATATGGTACTAAAAGGGGACACAATTTCAATCATTACAGCATGTAAATTTTTATACATTTTAAATGATTTCATGAAAAAATAAGTAACAAAAAAGAAAGATTAAAACTCTTAAACAGAGATGTGAGGTATTGATCCTCGTACCTCTTGCATGCAAAGCAAGCGCACTATCATGTGAGTACACCACCATAAAATATCAAATTTCTGTGAAGCATTCTATCAAACACTGTCCTCATGTGAACAAATTTTGAGTTCATCACTCTGAAGCAAATTGCCCTCAAGTGAATTCGACTCTAACCCATTAAGCACAACTTCATTGTGAATATCCAACATCAAATGAAACAACTCACCACAAATACAGACCACGAGAAGAATCAAGCATGTAAAATTATCGGTGTAGAAGAACATATGGTATTAAAAGGGGACACATTTTTAATCTTTACAGCATGTAAATTTTTATCCTTTTTGAACAATTTCATGAAAGAAGAAGGAATAAAAAGGAAAAGCAAAAACTTTGACATGGAGATGCGGCGTGCTGATCAATATGCCTCTCACAAGCAAAGTGAGTGCTCTACAATGTGAGCTTCACCACAAAACAATGTCAAATTTCTATTAGACATTTTGTCAAATACTGGCCTCAAATTAACGAAGTTTGAGTTCATCACCCTAAAATGAAATGTACTCTTAAGAATTTGACACTAAACCATTAGCCACAACTTTATTGTGAACTCACATCATGAAACCAAATAACTCACCACAACTATAAACCAATAGAACAATCAAGTGAAATCATTTGAGCATTCGATCCCCTTATATCTCGCTTGCTAAGCAAGCGCTCTTCTATATGAGCTACATACCCATATGATGTCAAATTTTCATTAGGCATTTTATCAAATCTTGGCCTCATATTAACAAATTTTGAGTTTATTACCTTGAGGTGAACTGTTGTCGTAAGAATCTATTTCCAACCAATTAGCCACAACTTCATTATGAATTTCCAACATCAAACACAATTCACTGCCACTATAGCCCACTAGAATAATCATGTATGTAAAATTACATTAAAGAAGAAAGAATAAAAAGGAAATAATGAAACTCTAAAATAGAGATACAGGGTATCGATCTCCATACCTCTCGCTTGCTTAGTGAGTACTCTACCATCTAAGCTACATCCCCATACAATGTTAAATTTTTATTAGGTAATTAATCAAACACCAATATCATATTAACAAATTTTGATTTCAACACCCTAAAGTGATCTGCCCTCGAAAAAATCCAAGTCCAACCTATTAACCACAACTACATCATAAATTTCCCAAATCAAATAAAAGAACTCAATGCTACTATATAGACCAATAAAAGAATTTTGCATGTGAAATTATCAGTATGAAACAATATATAGTATGGATAGGGGGCACATTTGAAATCATTTTAGCGTATAAATTTTTATCCTTTTTTAAAGGTTTTCACGAAAGAAGAACGAATAGAAAGGAAAGATTAAAATACTTAAATGGAGATGTGGGGTATCGATCCCCATAACTCTCGCAAGCAAAGTGAGTGCTCTACCATATGAGCTACACCCCCATAAAATGTCAGATTTCTACTAAGCATTATATCAAATGCTAGCCTCATGTTAACAAATTTTGAGTTCATCACCCTAAAGCGAATTGCCCTTTTAAGATCTGATTCTAACCAATTAACAACAACTTTACAATGAACATCCAACATCAAATGAAATAACTTACCGAAACTGCAGATCACAAGAACACTCAAGCATGTAAAATTATCCACATAGAACAACATATGGTATTCAATGGGGACACATTTTCAATCATTACAACATGTAAATTTTTATCCTTTTTGATTAATTTCATGAAAGAATGACTAAAAAGGAAAGATAAAAACTTTAAAATGGAGATGCGGGGTATCGATCAATGTGACTCTCGCAAGCAAAGTGAGCACTCTACCATGTGACCTACACCCCAAAATGATATCAAATTTATGTTAGATATTTTTTCAAATACCGACCTCATATTAATGAATTTTGAATTCATCACTTTGAAATGAATTGCCTATTAAGAATATGATTCAAACCAATTGGGCGCAACTTCATAATGAATTTCTAACATCAAATACAATTCATCGATACTATAGACCACTAGAATAATCATGTATGTAAAATTATTTTAAAAAAGAAAGATCAAAAAGGAGATAATAAAACTTTTATATGGAGATGTAGGATATCGATCCCTATACCTCTCACATGCTACGCAAGCACGGTACCATCTGGGCTCCATCCCCATACATTATCAAAATTTTGTAAAGCAATTTATCAAATACCAACATCATATTTACAACTTTTGAGTTCATTACCCTATAGCGAATTGGCCTCGTAAAAATCCAACTCCAACCTATTAACTAAAACTACAACATGAATTTCCAACATAAAATAAAAAAACTAACTACAACTATAGACCACTGGAATAACAACGCATGTGAAATTATCAATATGAAACAACTTGTGGCATTAAAAGGGGACACATTTGAAATCATTTTAGCATGTAAATTTTTATCATTTTTTGAAGGATCTCGCGGAAGAAGAACGAACAAAAAGGAAAGATTAAAACACTTAAATGGAGATGCGGGCTATCGATCCTCATATCTCTTGCATGTAAAACGAGCGATCTACTATGTGAGCTATAACCCCATACAGTGTCAAATTTCTGCTAAGCATTTTATCAGACAACAATCTCATGTTAACAAATTTTGAGTTCATCACCCTGAAGCGAATTGCCCTCATAAGAACCCGTCTCCAGCCTATTAACCACACTTTTTTTTTTAAATATCCAACAAGAAACGAAACAACTTATTGAAACTACAAACAACAAGAACTAATAAGCGTGTAAAATTATCAATATAGAACAACATATTATATTAAAAGGGGAAACATTTTCAATCATTATAGCATGTAAAATTTTATCCCTTTTGAAGGATTTTTAAAAGAAGAAGGAAAAAAAAAAGGAGAGATTAAGACGCTTGAATGGACATGCGGGGTATCGATCCCCGTACATCTTACATACAAAGTGAGCACTCTACTATGTGAGCTACACACCAATAAAATGTCAAATTTGGCTAAGCGTTTTTTCAAACACCAACCTCATGTTAACAAATTTTGAGTTCGTCACCCTGAAGCGAATTGTCTTCATAAGAATCCGACTCCAAGCCATTAACCACAACTTTATTTTGAATATCTAGCATCAAACAAAACAACTCACTACAACTACAGACCACAAGAACAATCAAGCATATAAAGTTATCGGTATAGAAGAACATATGGTATTAAAAGGGGATACATTTTCAATCATTGAAGCATGTAAATTTTTATCCTTTTTGAACAATTTTGAGAATGAAAAAGGAATAAAAAGGAGAGATAAGAACTTTGAAATGGAGATGCAAGGTACCGATCAGCGTGCCTCTCGTAAGCATAGCAAGCTCTCTGCCATATGAACTACACTCCAAAACATTGTCAAATTTCTATTAGACATTTTGTCAAATACCAACCTTATATTAATATATTTTGAGTTCATCACCTGAAAGAATTGTCATCTTAAGAATCCAACACCAAACCATTAACCACAACTTCATTATGAATTCACAACATGAAACCAATTAACTGATCACAACTGCAAAATAGTAGAACAATCATGTGAAATCATTTAAGCATATGAATTTTTATCATTTTGTGTATTGATCCCCATGCTTCTCACATCTTATGGAAGCACTCATCTAGTTGAGCCCATTTGATGTTAAATTTCTGTTAGGTATTTTATCAAACACTGACCTCATATTAACAAATTTTGAGTTCATTACCCAAAAGTGAATTGCTCTCGCAAAACTTCGATTCCATCCAAGTAGCCACAACTTCATTATCAATTTTCCAATTTACCACATCAAACGCAATCCACCGCCACTATAGACTACTCGAATAATCATGTATGAAAAATTACGATAAAGAAGAAATAACAAAAAGGAAATAACAAAACTCTAAGATGGAGTACGGAGTATTGATTCCCGTTCCTCTCGCATGTTAAGCGAGCGCTGTACCATCTAAGTTATATCCCTATACAATATCAAATTTTTGTTGGGCAATTTATCAGACACCAACATCATATTAACAAATTTTGAGTTAATCAACTTGAAACTAATTGCCCTCATAGGAATCCGACACCAATCCATTCACCAAAACTACTTCATGAATTTCCAACATCAAACAAAACAACTCACCCCCACTACAGACTACTAGAACAATGATGCTTGTGAAATTATCAGTATGAAACAACATATGGTATTAAAAGTGCAAACATTTGAAATCATTTTAGTATGTAAATTTTTATCCTTTTTTAAAGGATTTCATGAAAGAGGAACAAATAAAAAGGAAAGATTAAAACACTTAAATGGAGATGTAGGATAACAATCCCTGTACCTCTCACATGCAATGCGAGTGCTCCACTATGTGAGCTGCACTCCCATACATTGTCAAATTTCTACTATGTATTTTATCAAACACTGACCTCATGTTAACAAATTTTGAGTTCATCATCCTGAAATGAATTACCCTTATAAGAATTTGACTCCAACTTTATTATGAAAATCCAACATCAAACGAAATAGCTCACCATAACTACAAACCGCAAGAACAATCATGCATTTAAAATTACCAATATAGAATAACATGTGGTGTTAAAAGGGAACACATTTTTTATAATAATATTTTTATACACTTGAATTATATATTTTTCAGCATTTATTTATGTGTTTTATGACTGATTTGAATCATATTTTATGAATTTATATTGATTTATTTTCGTGGTCATCGACTTAGGAAAAATAGAGCAAACTTGCTATTTTCGGATTGGACAGACAACATTTAGTATTTTAGCCATAACTTTTTGTTCTGATATCTGATTGAGGTGATTCTTATGGCGTTAGAAAGAAGACTTCGAGCTCTACAAATGAAGAGCTTCGAGACTGGGTCAGACTAGAAGATGTCTAAAAAATGAGTCAAAATTACTACAGTGCTGGAAAACGAAAACTGGGAATGAAAAAGGAAATAAGGTGCTATAATTTTGGAATTACCTTGATAGTAATTTCAAAAATTATCCAAATTGAAGAAAAGAGAGTTTTCAAGTGTTTGGAAAGTTAAAAATCATTACCAAACAAGAAGAAGAAGTTTTCAAGTCAAAACCAAAGACCAAACTTCCAAAAAACTCCATGTTTCCAATTCTTTCAAGCCTTTTTACTCTTATATATATATATATGCAGCCCCTAGCAGCCACGAAAATTTTTTCTTTTCTCCATTCATTCCCCACATTTTCCCTTTATTTTTTCTATCATTCCCTCTACCAATTACAAACCCTAGCAGCTGCCTTCATCCCAAGAGATTTCGACCTCCATGTTCGTGCAAATAAGGGTTATAATGTTCCTTTTTATATTCTTATTTTTCTTTTCAATGTCTAGCCAATATTCTTTTGTCCTAAGACTCAATCAATTCTATTTTTAATTAATTACATGAGTTGATTTCTTTCTTTTATTTAGGTTCCATTGACATGATTATTGTAACACTGACAATGCGGTGTCTGTACTATTGTACTCCTGTTCATGAAATATATAGAATATTCCGTAGTTACATATACAGAGAAACATTTTTATTTATATTTATTTTTGATTTTGGGATATTTAATTTGAATTTTTGGTATATTTTAAGTTGTCGTGTTCGCGAATTATAATAAACCCCATTTTTATGAAATTCGCATTCTAGTGAAATATGGGTGTGAAATTATATATATATATAATTATTTATTAAAAATAAATAAATAAATAAACAAAAGGAATGAATGAAGATGCAGTGTTTTGACCCAAAACGTTGCAACACCCCGAGAACATATGACTCTTGTGACGCCCCATATAAATGACTTCTGCATATCGAAGCCCAAGTACGTTCTTTAAGACCATACACTTGACACACAAGTCACAGGAAGACCAGCTCTCTCTCTCTCACTCTCACTCTCTTACTCTTAGTCTGTTTCTTTCCTATCGAAAACTACTCTTTCTGATTTTGCATCGGAGCCTCCCCCGCTGAAGCACCCTCCGGTGGTATTTTGCAGGTTTCAAACCACTTCTGTAACCAGCCGTTTGAGTCGAAAGGAATAAGAATCTGTGAAGTCAAAATCTACCTCTAATAGATTGGCGTTATCTGTCGGAAGCAGAATGATTTCCTAGACAAACATATCATCTGTCTTTTGTCACTACTTAGAATATGAGAACCATCAAAAGGAAAAGACTAATCATTGGCTTCAATAATGATGACTTAATCAGAGTCGATCCTAATCGCAATGATCCTCTGGTTATCACCACGAGGATGGAATCTTATATTGTCAAAAGAATCCTTGTCGACCAAAGGACAGACTATGATCTCCTCACTTGGGATGCTTTCCAACAAATGGGTCTCGATTCAGCTCACCTTCAAGCTCCTACCGAGTCCCTCAAAGGGCTCTCTGACGAATGCATCTTTCCAAAAGGTGTCATCCCTCTCACTATAACTCTAAGAACTCCTCCTAACCATGCAACCACTAACGTCATATTTCATGTGGTGAAATTGTTTTCGCCTTACAACACCATCCTCGATCACCCCAGTCTGGATGAATTGGAGGTGCTACCTAGTACTAGACACATGAGATAAAGTTCAGAATGCCGGAAGGAATCGCTACTCTTCGTAGCGACCCTGATCCTTTTGTCCTCCTCGCAACCAAAGGCGGGCAAGAGAACTTTTTGATCGACACTCTAGAATTCCGAGAAGATGTTGAGCCAATGACCAAACCTGAGCCTGTAGAAGAGACAATCAAGATCTCTCTAACTAATGACCCCAATTAGACCGTGCGAATCAGGGCCAACTTATCAGTATCCCTACAAGAAGCCATTACCGAGTGCCTACACAAGCATTCAAAGGTCTTTGCTTGGTCTCCCGAAGACATGTCGGGTATTCAGTCTTCAGTCATAACTCATAAATTAAAAGTTAATAGCGAGTACAAGTCCGTCAAATAGAAGAAGATGGCGTTTGCACTAGAGTGTCAATGGGCTATGCAAGAAGAAGTTTAAAAACTGCTGACCGGTATATTTTATTCATGAAGTCAAATATCTTGAATGGCTAGCCAATGTGATCCAGGTAAAGAAGGTTAACGGTAAATGGAGAATGTGCGTGAATTTTACAAACCTTAACAAGGCATACCCGAATGATAGTTATCCTCTCCCTAACATCGACAAACTGGTGGACAACTCTTCAGGTCATCAAATCCTAGGTTTTATAGACGTCTACTCTGATTATAATCAAATACAAATGGCACCGGAGGATGAAGAGAAGACAAGTTTCATCACTGAATTCGGCACGTACAGTTATCGAGTCATACCTATCAGCCAGAAGAACACTGGTGTAACCTTCCAACAGCTAGTCAATAAAGTCTTCAAAGACCAAATCGGTAGAAACATAAAGGCATACGTAGATAACATGCTTGTCAAAAGCACTGATGCAAAGTCTCATGTTACCAATCTCGAAGAAACCTTTCAAGCGCTAGAACGTTACAACATGTGACTGAATCCAACCAAGTGCACTTTTAGGATTGCATCTGGCAAATTTTTAGGTTTCATGTTTACCAAACGGGGAATTGAGGCGAACCCCAAAAAGATATAAACCATACTTGACATGTCACCACTGTAGACATTGAAAGAGGTACAATGCCTCACTGGTAAAATATCGACTCTAAACCGATTCATGTCGAAAGTTGGAAAAAAGTACAAATCCATCTTTGATGCCCTGAAAAGGTCTCAGAGGTTCATATGGACACCCGAGTGTTAAACGACCTTCGAACAACTTAAGAAATATCTCAAAACTCCTCCACTACTCTCTCGTCTGACTCCTGGTGAGAAACTATACTTATACCTTTCTATTTCTAACCAAGCAATTTGTTCTGTCTTCGTAAGATAGGACTTAACCGTATAGAAACCAGTCTACTACATCAGTAAGATATTCAAAGAGTTCGAGATCAACTATCGACTAATCTAGAAGATAGCACTACCTTAGTTATCTCGGCAAGGCAACTTCGGTCATACTTCTAAGAACACACTATTGTGGTACTTACCGATCAACCACTAAAGCAAATCCTTCAGAAAAGAGACACCTCTGGCTACCTCATCAAATAGAGCATAGAGTTGGGTGAATTCGATATTCAGTACTAGCCTAGACCTGTGATTAAAGGCCAAGCTCTTGCCGATTTCATCCTCGAATGTACCTCTCCAATCCTAGCTGAACGTGAGTCTATTGATAGCTAGGATGAATAGTTTCTACCAGATTGGATGATACACATAGATGGGTCATCAAATTTCTCAGGAAGTGGCACTAGACTCATACTGGTTGGCCCGGACAATTTTAAGGCTGAATATGTCGTTCGTTTTGACTTTCGGTCCACCGACAATCAGGCGGAGTATGAAACCTTGCTAACAAAACTTCGAATTGTAGTGAACATGGGAGCCTGAAGTGTTCGGGTATTTACTGATAGTTAGTTGGTCATCAAGCAAATCGAAAGGGTCTATGAGACGAAAGACCCGGGCATGGCCAGGTACTTGAGTAAACTGTGCGAGACAATGAGTAAACTAGACAAAATCGATATTCAACAAATCCCTCAGTCAGAGAATACATGAGCGGATCAACTCTCTAAGCTAGCCAGTTCAGATTCAGTCACCTTTAGCAGAATAGTTTACATCCAGAGTCTACCATACCCCAGCATAAACGAGCCCAAAAGGGTCCTAGCAGTGAACGAGTCCCTTAGTTAGAAAGATCTTATAAAGGCATATCTAAAATATCACTGACTGCCAGATTCACCATCAAAGGTAGCCAAACTGAAACGAAAAGCCTCTTATTACGCAATCATCGATGAAAACCTATATCGAAAGTCTTCCACCCATCTGTACTTGAGGTGTCTAACCCTACAAGAAGGAGACTATATCTTCAAGAGATCCACGAAGGGATATGCGGGGGTCATTTGGGGGCTTAGAACCTAGTTCACAAAGTCTTACGTCAAGAATACTATTGGTCAACTATAAAGACCGACTCCGATAATTACGTCAAAAGGTGTGACAAGTGCCAACGTTTCTCTTCGGTTCCATAACTGCCTTCGACCGAACTAAGCCCTATAACCAACCCATGATCGTTTGCCCAATGGGGAATGGACATCTTTGGACCATTCTGCCTAGCTACTGGACAATGAAAGTTTATCACAGTAGCAATGACTACTTTACCAAGTGGGTAGAAGCTGAACCTCTAGCCCGGATCACGGCAGCCAAAGCTCAATTATTTGTATGGACTCACATTATCACCAGATTCAGCATACCTCATATCCTTATCACAAACAATGAGAAGCAGTTTAATAATGTTGGCTTTCGAGAATTCTGCAGCAAACTAGACATTCACCACCGATTCTCATCAGTTGTTCATCCACAAACCAATGGACTTGCTGAGATAACTAACAGGACAATCTTACAATGACTCAAGATGGTGCTGATGAAGCCAAAGGACAATGCGCAAAAGAGCTTTACAACATACTTTGTTATACCACACTATACCTCGAAGGGTAACCGGTGAAGCAATGTTTAGTCTAACATATTGAAGTGAAGCCATCATATCCATGGAGATAGGAATCCATTCGCTCTGAGTGGCTTAGTAAAATGCCAAACGAAATTAACCTGCCTTATGAGAATAACTAGACTTACTCCCAGAGCTGCGGGAATCTGCATTTACTCAAATGGCTTCATACCAACAACAAATAGCTTAGTACTACAATCGAAGAATCAGAAGCCAAACATTTAAACCAAGTGAATTGGTACTAAGGAAAGTGGAAGCCGCCAATCTGTCCCAACCCAGTGGCAAATTGCCCCCAATTGAGAAGGTCCCTATCAGATATATTCTGTGGTTCACCCAAGAACCTATCGGCTAAGCAACCTAGACGGGTTAGTCGTGTCCAAGACCTGGAATTAAGAAAACCTATGCATCTATTATTAGTAAATCTCATCACCTCCCGAGATCAGAAGAGTCTCCCATTGAGTAAGACCCCTATGCTTTTCCTTTTAGATTATTCTATCAATCGTTTCCCACTAATGGGATCTATCTCCCTGAACAGGCCTGTGTCGTCCTGATCTACCGATGGGATCTATCTCCCCAAACGAGCGTGTGTCACTTTGACCTACCGATAGGATCTATCTCTCTAAATGGACTTGTGTCGCCCTAACCAACTGATGGGATCTATCTTCCCGAATGGGCCTATGTCGCCATGACCTACGGATGGGATCTATCTTCCCAAACGGACCTATATAGCCCTGATAGCCGATGCGATCTATCTCCTCAAATGGGCTTGTGTCGCTCTGACCTACAGATGGGATTCATCTCCCTGAATGGGCCTATGTCACCCTAATCAATTGATTGGAATCTCTTTGAGTTTGTGTCACCTTCACAGAATAAGATAAACACACTTTGTCTTACTAATCGAGCAGATATGAGTATCATCATTCGAATCATTCGTCGGTCTACCACATGCACATTCTGATGGTGATGCCATTCAGATGAGCACAAAAACATTATCAGAAAGAATTCAATCAGAGATAAAAACCAACAAGTAAATTAAAATTTCTCTTTTATTTCCATATGATGAATACATGAATAAACACACTTTACAAGTCCCTGAGTTGAACCGATTACATTAAAAGAAATACATAGAGAATCTACAGCATTATTCCCAGACAAAGAGGTTATAATGCCACGGCCATTCGACAATACTAGAGAGTACAAAAATGGTGAAAAGAGAAAATAGAAGAAGAAAACTTAAATCCTACATGCAGCTAAAGTTGGACAAAAAGACTACCAAAAAGGGATAAATAGGGAGAGACTGTGAGGATGCATCAGGATATCATCAGAGTTCAAATATTCTGCCATCTCCAGCACCCTACACTCAACCAATACCCCCTGTTGTTTGACTCAAGAGAACACGAGTCAGATAAAGAACTTAACGCTGTGTGGAGCATATCTGAAACTCCTCTCTAAAGTTGAGAACTTTTATGGAAATCTTAATGGAGCCCATCATGGCGTCTGAGGGTCAAACGACATGATGAGATCTCACATCCATAGCCCTATTTTTTATGAAACCTTGCAACCACAGGAACAATCTATACTACTGGGTCTTGCAAACAAAAGTACTCCATCGAAAGATCTCCCAAAAAAAGACAACTCTCGGTAGAAAAGAACTCTCACATAAAGGGGAATACACAAGTTCTTCTTGCGGCAACATGGGATCCAACTATCACTATTTATAACCGCAAGGGAGAAAGATCTTAGCGAATCACTAGACAGATGAAACGGTTCAGTGAGAATCGTGCGAAATAAATGAAGGTATTAAATCTCTTCAATTTCCCACGCTGCACTTACTTCGGAATTAAATCGTGGGAAGATGGAATGGTTTAGAAAATAGGGGGATTCACTTTAATTCCGCATCATAAAAAATGTACTGATGATCATTCACACCATCTGAGGTGACGCATGTAACATCAAAGGCTCTTGCATCTTTCCAACTCCTCATGAGCGTTCATCACTTACGACACCTTTCTTGCAAAACGACGCTATGAGTCAGGGGTAAATGATGGGGCATGATCCAAAGGATCATGGGGCAGTGCTCAAAGATCCGGGGACCCATATCAGGATTCACATCGATGAGAGATTTATCTCCCTGCTAGAGTGGCCGACAACTGGTCATTAGATTAGTTTCCGATGATAGCAGTTCGACCGATTCATAAAAGCGTTCGGCAAGTCTGAACCGATGTCCTTTTCTCCTTAGCTGATGCACAAGCGTTCTCTAAGGAACCGATTGCATTAGCTAAAGGTAATATTTGCTAAACCTTATGTCGACACTTTGTTTCCTATTTCGACACGAAACATATCTCCTAAATAAGAAAGAAAAATTTCAGAATCTAATCGATAAGGGAAGAGATCTCACCATATCACCGAATTTCCTAAGTGATAAAAATTATGAATCATCCGGAATATTTAACTATGGAATTCTAAAATCTTCGGATCTCCTCAAAAAGAAACTAGGATTGCAACACTCTGAGAATACACGACTCTTGCAGCGCCCTATATAAATGCCTTCAACATACCGAAATCCAGGTACGTTCTCTAAGACTCATATACTTAACCCAAAAGTTATAGGGAGATCAACTCTCTCTTACTCTCTTGCTCTCAATCTATTTCTTTCCTATCGAAAACCACTGCTTCTGACTTGAGGGTCGAAATCCCCCCCGCTGGAGTACTTTCTTGTAATCTTTTACAAATTTCAAATTATTTCTGCAATCAACCGTTCGAGTCGAAAGTCGTCTGAATTTATGGAGTCAAAATCTACCTCTAACAATGTTTATATCTATCATATTGGTGACAAGATTAAAACTGACATATTATAACACTACCATCTATTTTAATAGTTTAAATATTTGATAATATTTTACTTTTAATTCAATTATGAACTGATAATGGTATTTTAGTCTTTTTGTTATGTTTAATATTGATGTCCTATAATTTTTTTGTTCGAGATGGTATTGCTGTGGTTGGACACATCTTATCATTTGAATTGGTTATACATTTAATATAGAAATGCCTTCTTGCTTTTACTTGATTCTTGATATAGCGTGGAGAGCCTTGGTCAGATAATAAAATAGGGAAACTCTAATTTTTTTTTTAAGAAAAAATAAATAAAAATAAGTTTTAAATTTTAAAATATTATTCTTCTTTTTTGTTTTTCGTACACGGGCGGATGATGGTTTGTTGTATTAAACATCCAGGGTGATTGCTAAATATATGTCCTCATCTTTCACGAACCCAATATATATTTTATTCTTAAATTTTAACAACCCTCAATATAGTATATTTTATTTTTAAATTTTAAATTCAAGATTTAATTAAAATATTTAATATTTTATTCTTCCATATCGAATATCCATTACCCGTTACATCTTATTATCTTTTACATTAAATAGTACTGGAGAAATATTTCCTCTCTATTTCTTTCTCATTATGTTTTCCGATTTTTGCTACATATCCGGGAGAGAAACGTGAAAGGATTTGTAATGGAAATGAGAAAGTTTGTTTGATCTAATTAGGTATCTAGTTTCTAAAATTTATTCCATTTTTATAAATTAATCTTACTATTTTATAATTTTTAAATTGTTAAAACTATAAGATATTGATATTTCTGTCACTAACGAAAACAACATGATATTTAGATAGTGGCATAACAATTTAGATGATTATATAAAAGCTGAAGTGTCGGGCAAGTCAGCACCGTCAACACTTCATCTTGCCACGTTATGGTCATGCCACGTTATGGTCATTCCATAGTTATGTACCTCTTTGAATAGCAAACCCACTTCTGTCCCGGATAAAATTCAAAGCTTGAGCCCAACCTCTTCAACTTCAACCCTCTGTTCCTCTCACGGCGGCGGCGGAAACGGCAATGGTTTCTGTTAACTCACATATTAATAAAGTATGGCAGAATCCTCTGCTTCACGATAGTGGTGGTGGTGTTGGTTTAAATGAGGATTCGTTGGCCTTGTTCGGTGGCCGGAAGGAAGGATGGGAGGTAGAGCTCCACCGGATTCCGATTGGGCTTGAAGATTGGGGAAGCATGTCGCTGCCGGATACAGCGGCTTTTCCAACTCAGGAGCCGCCATTTTTTCAATTGATTGCTGGGGATGTGGATTTTGATGCCACATTGAATCTGAAACAGCTGCTCGAGTTCAACGGCAACCTAGTCAACTAGAATATAGGGTTTGAAGAAGCTATTCTAGAGCCATGTTCAGGTAATTTGGTTATTAATGGTAATTCTTGTCTATGTTTTAATGTTTATGGTGTTGATGAAATTAATCCAAGCAAAGATTTTCTTGGGTTAGTCGATTTGAAAGTGTTGGGACGGCTCTAAATCAAAAGAGTCAATTTTCTAAATGTAACGCCCACCACAACGATCTATCGAAGGGCCATATTCACCCCAATCAATTTATTGAAAGGTCTTAGTCGCCTGGGTCCACCGAACGAAAGGGCCTTAGTCGTCCTCTTAACTGATCGTGACTCATCAAAGGCAGTTATCTCGATCAATCAAGCAAAAGTCAACCCTCTAACTGGACAAGTCCCGATTGATCCTTTATTTGCCGAATAACCAGATAATGGGCAGCACCCCAATTGATTCAAAAGGAAGGTCAGAACTTCTTTAATTTTAGTTTCCTATTTCATAACAGCGGCTCCAGAATCTTTCAAATAAGGAAAGCATCCCTCCCAAAGAGGAAAAATTTCACGATATACGAGGATCGTGATCAATTTATAATATCAAGTTTTGAAATTTTCAGATCCGTTCGATAAGAAAGGTAGAGTAGAGGTCTCTCAGCGGCGCACAACTCTCACAGGTATAAGAGATCTCAAAACCCTCAATATCAGGTATGTTCTATATGCCTAGCACTCTGGGTACAAAGAACATAGGGAACAGTCTTCCTTCAATTATCAATCTGTTTTTTTTTTTCAAACGAAAACCGCTCTCTATTGACTTGAGCGTCGGAGCCTTCCCGTCGGAGTACCCTCCGACGGTTTTTTACATATGAATCTGCCCATTGACGGCTACTGTTCAAATCAAGAAGGAGGTCGTATCTATGAAACCACAACCCACCCCTATCAGAAAGGTATTGGTCAGGGCATCTTTTAACAATTTCAATCTTCAAGTGTCTTTGCCACTTGGCGGGATTCATCAGCAATAAGTAATTGCAACTCCCCAGCAAATTACCCTAAATCATCAGAACATGAATTTTTATCCCACAATGTTGAATGCCCCAAAGGAGTTTGTGCATGCTCAACCAAAGCGACAACAACCAGGTCCAAGCTCTATGAACCCGGGTCAATTTGGGTGGGGCTTAACTCAGCAAACGCAGGCATTTCCACAAGATCAATTTCATCAAAAACCGGAGTTGAATCAAAAGGTGGTGGATGTGAGTGAAGGAATGCCTCATACCCGTAACCAAATTCAGTGACATGATCCAATCAACCAGCTCCTAAAGGCATTGCAGCTGGTAGAGATTGGGAATTTCTCTCACTCGCATGAGATATTGACACGGCTCAATCTGCAGCTCTCTCCTATTGGGAAGCCCCTTCATAGAGTTGCATTCTATATTGAGGAGGCTTTGCGATTGCTTCTCCTTTCAAACAATCCAATCACCTCACCATCAAGGAGTCTTAAGTCCTCTTGATGAAGTCTGCAAGATGGGTGCTTATAAGGTCTTTTCTGAAGCGTCACCCGTTCTGCAGTTCGTGAATTTTACTCGAAACCAGGCCATTTTAGAATCTACTAGTGATGCTAGTTGCATTCATATCATTGACTTTGATATTGGGTTTGGTGCTCAACGGGCTTCATTCTTGCAAGAGTTTCCAATGAGGAATAGTAGAGGTTCCCCTTCATTGAAAATCACTGCATTTTCCTCTCCTTCCTCTTATCATCCCATTGAGCTCAACCTTATGCGTGATAATTTAATTCAATTTGCTAATGATATTGGTATTGATTTTCAGCTTGAAGTTGTGAATTTTGATTCTTTTGATCCCACTTTGCTTCAAATGCCTATCTTTAGACCCTCTGGAGCTGAGGCTACTGTTGTGAATTTCCCCACTTGGTCCGCTTCGAATTTCCCATCAGCTATTCCAATTATGCTCCAATTTATAAAAGCAACTCTCCCCCAAAATCGTTGTCATTGGATAATGGGTTTGATAGGAATGGCCTACCCTTCTCTCTCCACATCCACCATGCCCTTCAAGCTTATGAAACTCTTCTGGACTCTCTTGATGCAGCCAATATAAGTCCAGATGTTGCAAACAAAATGGAGAGGTTCCTACTCCAACCTAGAATTGAATGCGCCATCTCGAGGCGATTGGATTCTCTGGCCCAGTTGCCGCCTTGGAAGACACTCTCTAGTTTGGCAGGGTTCTCTCCGTTGATGTTTAGTAACTTCTCTGAATCACGAGCAGAACTTATACCGAAGAGGACTCCAATGAGGGTATTCCACTTTGAAAAGAGGAAGGCTTCGCTTGTGCTATGCGGGCAGCATCGAGAGCTCATCTCTGTTTCTGCTTGGAGGTGTTTAAAGGTTGATCTCTGGTTATATAATTTCTCCAAAGAGGTACCCAACCGTGGAATGACCATAATACCCCTTGTGCTGACATGGTTCTACCATGTCAGCAACATGTCAATATGGCACTGTCATGTCAATAAAATGTTAACACGGTGATATGAAGTGTATAAAGTATTGATCACTTCAACGTACGTAAAACTATGTAGACTATCACGTTTAACACTTAACAACCACATTATTATTGTTAATGACGAAAGAATTAATACGTTATGATTTTTTGAATTTGAAAACCACAAAATAGCTAGTTGTAAGATTAATTTATGAAAATGAGGCAAACTTTAATGATTCTTCCTATAATTAACTCAAGTTTGTTTCATCCCTAATAAAATTTAATTTTTTTAGGCAATGGTAAACCGAATTGGACCCTCAAAAGCGCACAAAACCCTAATTCAGTTTCTTGCCCTCTTTGGCCTCCGCCTCCGCCTGGCACCGCAGATATTTCACGGGGCATCTTGAAAAGCGAAGGAAAAAGACTTTTCTACTCTCCTCTCATTCGCCTTTCTGTGCTGTCTGCGATACATCTCATCCTCTCTCTCTCTCTCTCTCTCTCCCTCCCCCCCCCCACTAATGGCGGACGAGACTAACATGAACGGCGCTGAAGCGCACTTCCTCAATGACGATCGCGTCGAAGAAGCCGATGCTTTGGATACGAGTCGGAAGATGGAAGAACTGGTTGACGAGAACAGTGAGATGAAAGCGAAGGTTAAGAGATTGAATGCTGAGATTGAAGGATTAAAGTCCGAGAAGGAGGAATTGGCGGGGAAACTTTCGAATCTAGAGAATGATCTCAAGGTTCTGAATTCGGTTGCCGCCCGTGCAGCTGATCTCGAGACGGAGGTCTCTCGGCTTCAACATGATCTAGTTTCTTCCATGACTGAAGCCGATGAATCCAAGGCTGAGATTGGAGATTTGAAGGCCTTGATTGATGGTCTTCAGAAAGAGAAAGCTTCCTTGATCGAGAAAATCGATAGAGAAGAAGGCGAATCGAAGAAGGTTGCTGAAAAGGTTCGTGAATTGGAAGAGAAATTGGAGAGATATGAGAAGCAGCAGTTGATTGTGAAAGGCATGGAAAAGGAATTGAGTGAAACGAAAGAGAAGCTGAAGGCATCTGAGACGAAACTCGAAAGGAAAGAGTCTATGCTGAACCTGATGGAGAAGGAGCTGGTTGTATTGAATGACAAATCAAAAGCATGGGAATTGAAACACGAGGAGTCAGAGAAGGAATTAGCAAGATCCAGAGAAATGGTGAAAACATTGAAGACAAAGCAGCCAAGACTAGAAGAAGCCATTGCAAGAGAATTAGCTGAGTGGAAAGACAAGTGTGAAAAGCATGAGTTGACAGTGAAAGCATTGAAGAAGGAACTGGAGGAATCAAAGAAGGTGAATAGTTCAGCGTCAGGGTCAGCAACTGGATATGGAGAAATGGGGTTGAAATTTCAGTGGCCAGCTGCAGTGGCATCGGTAGGAACGATCGCAGTGGCGTCTGCTGCTATGTGCTACTTGAAGCTTGGAAGGAGGAACTCATGATGATTGGATTGAAGGAGACTTTTACAGGTTAGGATAATTCCTAACTGGGATTATGTGTTCTTTTTATGTATTTGAGAATCTAAACCTAGTTTTGTTGGCTTTGGCTTTTGGTATTATAAAGCCCAACGGTTTTGATATATGTGCTTGATATGTGGCCTTCATAGATTTTTAGTTGACAATGTTTGGCACTCATTTCAAGTTTTAATAAATTACTTGCTGAATATCCGGGAATAATTATGAACTATGATCTTGTTTGTATGGACAGGTTCTTTTCTTGGTTTAGGAGGTTTTGTTTGTATTCCTTATGTTTTGTGCATATTGACTTGATACGGTTGTGTTTAGTGGAGTTTGTGAATCTTTTGCACGCTATCCTGCCACTGTGTTCTCTGTCTAGCTGCAGGTGAAGTAAAATTGGTCCCTTGAATCCTTGAGTAGCCATTAGAAAGAACTAAGAAGAATTATTAAGTGTTTTAAGAGACAATTCCCTAGAATGTAAACTCATGGATGATAACAAATTTGCTCATTTGATTTTCAGCCATTTTATTTGGATAATCTTCTGTCAGTTTAGATTGGATGTGTTCCTGAGGCCATTTAACTTATCAGCATCCATTGGACGATAGCTTCCATCATTTTCCATTACTACAATCTTTAGAGCTGAGCTCACATTCCGCAGCCATGTGGTGGAGGGTGTTGCATGTGTGAAATGTTTGTGTTCGTTGTATGCCGAATTTTATGTAAAAGAGGAAGAGGATGGGGTATTATTTTTAATCGACTCTTTAGGACATAATACCTCATTTAAGTCCAGTAGTGGTCCTCTTGCCTAGTGGAGTGGGCCCTTAATCAACAATGATAGGCAGATGCAGACTTCCCAGTTGGTCACCTTGGAAGGTATCTCTAGTTGCCCCTATTCATGGTTGACCTTTTATGCTGTCTGCTAAACCCAGCCTAAGTCTAAGATTGTTAAGGGGTTTGGCTCCAGGATCCATTATAATTAAGTGATATACTCTGAATGGCCCCACTCCATTGCGCAAAGCCTGCAGTAGCAATGGGACTTCGGAAAGTATATAGAAACAACAAAACCTAAACCCTCACTATATTTTGTTCTTATTCTGTATCTTCGTTTGAATGAAGACACCCGTACGGCCCTAACTTCAGGATTGTCGGATATCTGCAATGGAAAGTCAATTTATCAATTTGTGCAGGTATCTATCACATAAATCCAACTGAGATAACACTATGCCAGTCAGTGTCAGTACTTGAAAAAAGCTTTTTCTTCCTTCCAAGAAAGCAGACTAGAATAGAATGCTTGACAAAAGTTCTGTGGTACTTAAATCTTTCTTAGCTGGCTCCTCAAAACTTGAAATTCTTCTAAATTAGAATTTATCCATGTTAACATTCATTTTAGGCAAAAAAAAAAAAAGATTTGGGGCATGCCTATGCAGAGGTACTCAGGGTGTGGCACTTGGCCCCATCCTTTCCTGCTCAGAGAACTGTCTTGGTCATTGCTCATACAAAACACCAACCTATCCATGTGTCTCATGCATTCTCTCATTTAAGAGAACTCTTAACATTGCCCATTATCTTGTGCTTCTTGTTGACGGGAAATCACAATTCAGGCTGGTAAAATTCTTAACTTTAGGCCTGATGTCCTTGTCTAGCAAAACTGTCTCCTTTCTAGCCTGATATGCAAGAACAAAATTATGAATTTATGTTTGCACGTGATATGGTTTGTATGTAGCTTATGATCCTCACATTCCTCTTGTTGGTAGTTGTGTATGGAGCTGTTTGAGCAGCTTTTTTGGGTCAGTTTTGATTGTTTTGCCCATCCATGTGTGGAAGGAAATTCTTGTGCAGTCATGGATGTGGATGCCATCCTTCGGCGAATGCTTACCTTGATCTAAAGGGAGGTTGAAGGCATATTTATGGTGCTTTTTTGGATGATACTAAAAGCTTGTAACCGTCTTTTGAAACTTTGAAATTCTTATGATTTCTTTGCTTGGAATTTGGAAGCAATTATAAGAAAATGACCTCATTTTCTATATTTTTGTTGAAAAATGAGAAAATTGATCATCTTCATTGTTGGGAACTAGAGTAACTTAAGTGTTTAATTTTCAGGAAAGGTTGGCAACTGTAGCAAAAATTAAATTGGAAAAGAAAAATTGAGCTGGGAGAAAATTGTTATAATTTTAAAGATCTAGCCGATTGTAGGGACCATTCCAATTTGTTGATGTGGTGCCTTTTTTCTGATTGTTCTTTTTTCGAAAGCTTATGGCCACTTTCTTCTCATGAATGTCTGCCTTGAAGCACCCGATTGCAGAGTTCTTCTTCTTCTTCTTCTTCTTCTTCTTATTACTATTATTATGGGGTGAAGTGCAAGTTAAATGAATGCTAGTTCTAAATTTGTCCAAGATCATCATTTTGGTTTGTATGTGTTGGTGCCATTCTACTTCAACAAGGTTTGGGCGACATCCCTATTTTTTGAATTCGTAATAATATTCGATCCGACATATTATGCTAGTATTTTCAAGTGCAAAATGGCAGCTTCAATCATTTTACCTGTCTATTGCCTTGATCATGGCATGTTTCTGTGATGACATACTTTTACAAATATGAATCAAAAATAAAATGTGATTGTCAGGCTGAAAACTTTCTATTTTTTCTATAACGCCCCACTGATACCAACATCTGTTGACGCCTACCACCGGTGGCTGAGTATTATACAATTAGTAGATTTTCTAATTTAGTCGGATATTACCGAATATCGGTAGTTTATTCCAAATGAAAAAAAAATTCATAGAAGATTTTCTCCTATCAAAGGAATTTTGGAAAATATTGCTATTTATTTCCAACGAATTGCAAACCAAATCACAACTTATATTTAGAAAAATATGTACCAACATCTCTTAATGTTTCTCACATAAAACAATTGAATACATCAATCTCTTCACACCAATAATACCAAAGGAAGATGTACCCCAAGAAACACCAACCAGATTAAGCTCTTTCCGAACCTAAAACTTTGGTGCTGACTGCTGTCAATCATCACAAATCCTACCAAACCCACAATCATTTATTTGAGGGAAGATTTTTGTGTTCATCCTTGGAAGAGAGTATGTCAACAACACCTAAAACCATATTTAGAAACCTTGAAAACTCCAAGCTCCTGCAAGTTTCATCCTTCAGCTTGCACTTTGCACAGCGACCCATATTCATTTCCTGCGAAAATTGAAAACACAAAGTTAGGTCCTCTCAAAATTAAGTTTGAAAAAGACCATTCTGTGAAGTCTCTCTCTGTTGTATATTTACGTTATCTGTGTATCTTCTTACAGGATACAATGACAATAAGCCCATCAAGGATTCATCTTCTTGGACTATAGCAGGGTATGTGCGGGAGGCTGGAGCCCCGAGGGTGTGAAGCTCATCATGATGATCTTCATTACCTTTAGCTTTTTTCCCAATAAAACTTGCCTGTTGATGATCTTTATTGCAACATTTGAGAATCTTATTCTTTGTTACTTCTTAGTTGACTCCCATTGCTTAAAGCATCTTGCAAGGCATATGTTGATCAGCTGTCGTTTCTGCTGCTTCTGTCACATATATCCCATGGTTGGAAGAATAATTTTTGATCATCCATCACTTATTCCCTCAATAATTTTCCATTGCTAAAACTAACCCTCATCCAAAAAAAGAAAAGGAAAAATAAAAATAATATATATATATTTATATATTACTTTTTTGGTTAGGGCAATTCTATAGCTCGATGGTAAAGATGTTTGCATCTTTACTTGAGATTAGGACCAATTTCTCAAAGCAGCCGCTTCTTAAGACACCATTGTCTATATATTGCCCACCCTAACCCGAAGTATCTAGTGAGATGTTTCAGGCACCAAGTGAACTCGTTAGGTGATGGGTGGCGGTGGTTCATGAATTAGCTAGTTTTTAACCACAACTGAGCAGCAAGATAGATTAGGCAGAAACTTTGAGAAGTAAGACTAATATGGGGGTTATCATGCAGTGCCCATTCTCCAAAAAGAGTTGCTTTTGATCTATGGTTGATGAAATGGGAAACTAATGTCAGACAAGTTAAGATGGGAACTGCCAAAAGCATTTACACCAAATCTTCATACCTTATAGGGCATTCTAGGAATTCCTAGCAGCCCAATATTACAAGAAGGCAAAGCGAACGTTATAAAGAAAACTTTTCCTTTGAGATGTCTTTGATTGAAACTTATTTTAAGATTCAATTAATTGTGTCACATGGAATGAGTCCTATATAAACCATATACTTGAACCTCAAGTTAGCAAAATATTTCAATTGTGCTAGTAAGTATCTTGCTGGACACAAACTTAACATGCCATGAGTTCAAGCTGAGTCTACGTAAAAGGGGTAGTTCAGATCTTCACTCTAATCTCCTTAGAATTCTCCTTTATTGATTCATCAATTTTTCTCTTTTGGTGTTTTTTTTTAACCTAATCTTCCTCAGAAGCAGGTAGGGAGGCGTTATGCCTGGGATCAGCATACGATCTTCTCGCTGTTTTTAATTATGAAAAGAGATCTTGTCCGGACAATAGAATGGAATGTCTCTAGTGGATTATGTTTCTCATAACATGTATCTGAAGGTAGAACTCTTTAAGATTTTGTCACTCATATATTGATTGACCAGATCAAGAATATCCCCCATACATGTATAAACAAGGTAGAACTGCAATAAAGATGACACTCTCACTGTGAGTGAGTGCGAGCAACATGCTATCCCCCATAAAACTGTCCTCTTATCCTATTTCAATCTACAACCAGACATTCACCCTCTGGACGTCCCCCAAAAGAAGAGATGAAAGAAGCACGTCTAATGCTTTTAGGTGATCCAGAAAAGCCTTTCAACCAGTGAAAGAAAAGCTTAAACTGCAGACAATAATAAGATAAATCCTTGGGAACTTGGATATGTTAAATGACCACATGAAGAACCTCTGTTTCCTCTGATAACAAATAAGAGCTGTGTACTGAGGATGTTATTTATTATGAGATCAATGGCCTTCCTCTTTACACTAGTAAAGGCCTTCACACTATGACTATTAAACTGGTTATGTGCTCAACATAAATCACCTAAAGAGTACTAGTGTTGAAACGCCTTTTGCTTGAAAGATTCCATTAAATAGGCACGGCTACAATTCTAGGGCATCATATCTTATTGCTTTTTGAAAGTGTGGTAAAGCAAGTCCTCCTCTATCAACTCTGGCCAAGTGTATGCCCGTAAAGTAACGATTTTAAGAGGAGTTGTGTCCCTTAAGTTCCTAAATTGGCACCAGATAATGCATTTGGAGCACCTCTTTAAAACCTAATCTTCATACCTAGAAAAAATTAAGGTTAAAAGTATACTCTCTGCAATGGTCTCTACATGGCAGAAGTTGCTGTTCAGAGGATGGCAAATAAGGAGGGGAAGGGAGAGAATGCGAAAAGATAAAGGCATCCTAAATTTCAAGAATTCTATAAACCACCAAAAGCTGGTCCTGCTATTTTATTATAAGGTGTTCCATTAGTAGTCCGTATTGTGTTCTGTCTTGATAAACAATGCCATAGCGGAAGTATTGTTGTTACAGAGGAATTGTGATCTGGTCAGCTTGTAACCTTGGACCATATTTAACGAACATCTTTTCCCATAGCCTGAAACTAAGCTTCTATTTCTAGTTCTACCATGACCTAGAACAAGCTTCATGATGCAAAAATATCTGAAGCAACTTCCAAGTGGGCATACTAATGCAGATCATAATATATAACGAAGGATTCACTTGCAAAAATCACCTGCAATTATCTATTAGATGGATGCAGAATATCAAACAGTCCACAGCAATTCATCCAAGAACTCTTCCGAAGCACAAGAGGAGTTTCCGCAGGAGGAGGCTGTGACATACATAAACAATCAAATCAGACATTGGGAAACCTAAAAGAAGTGCCAATCCAGTTTAACGAACCTGATTGTCGGTTCTCTCAGGAATCCCAACCTCTTCATATTCACCACCAGCACTGGCATTTATGCTGCGATCTTCCACAGTTGCAGTTGATGTCTCCCCCGTCTTCTCAATTCCATTTGACACCAAATCATGGGCAACGGCAGAGAAGTCCTTGTTTTCGTCCAAGTTTACCAAACTCTCCACTTCTTTTTCTTTCACTTCCAATTCTGAAGTGCCCAAACTCTCATCTGGGCCTGCAGATTCTGACACCTCATCTAATTTCCCGGCAAAATCAGAAGCATTCTCCATGAATGCAGAGAACCCATTATTGTGAGGAACAGAATCTAGTTGCTTAGATTCTGATTCAATCGCATCAGAAATAGCTGAATCCTCAACTGGGTTTTCTACAGCAGGAGTAATATCATCGACAGAATCCAAAACTTCCTCCAATTTTTCGAGTTCTTCTTTCTCTACGTTTGTCTCTGCAGCAATAGCTCCTGGACCTCCTCCATTTATGAATTCCTCAACTGCTTTCTCTGCACTGTCATTAGCAGAGTCCGTCATCTGCTTAAGCTGGTGTTGTAATGAAGAGTTTTTCTCTCCTCCTCCTCTTCCCTTATTCTCAACCTCAACTAACAACAAAGCCTGACAGTCACAACCCCTTTCACCTTCTCTCTCATCATGTGATTTCAAAACTTCGTTTTCTGTACGGTTAATAAAATCAATGACCACCCAGATTACATTTACAACATTGCAGCTCAATTGTTACTTTGTATAAAGATAAAGGAGACTGAAATTAGAATTTCTAAAGAAATAAATAATATCTAAATTTATAAAATAAAATTTCAGGGCCTGGCATATGACATACCTACTTTAATTTATTTATTTATTTATAAGAAAAAAGAAGAATTAGAAGTTGATTTGCTGTTTAGAATATTCCAACTAGACCACTATAAGATGACAAGTGACAACAGCAATTTTCCTTAATATTTTATCCTTGTAAGCCGTGTTTATTAGCTTTAATTAAAAAAATTAAGACATGCCCATGCAGCTAAAATCGAAGAACAAATATTATATATATATATATATATATATATATATAGAAAGAGAGAGAGAGAGAGTCATCAATTGCCAACTGCACTTCTACCCCCACAAAGAACGACCAGTCTAATCATGCCTGTTATAGCATTCGCAAGGAGAAGAAAAGCTCGAAAGAACAACAAAACTATCAAATTGACCTCCCATTCCCATCCTCCACCTACCATTCAAAGTACCCTCTCTCTCTCTCTCTCTCTCTCTCTCTCTCTCTCGCTCTCTCTCTCTGAGGAGATCTGTTTCAGTTTGAAATTTTGGAGTTACTTTGAAAGATCCGTCTCCGTCAATTTGAATTGCAAATTTACATTTTATTATTATTTTTTGAATGTTGGGGTTATTCCTTTTTCTATATCAGGCAGGGTCCGTTACAAGATACTGAAGCTGGCGTGGAGGGAAGGCGACCATCTCCTTTAAATTCCCTATTTATAATTTAACTATTAGTAAAGCAATGCAGCACTTATTTGGAAGTTAATTTGTTGGTAATGTACTATATAAGTGGATTCAAAGTTAAATTGAGTAAAATTTTATTTAAACATCCCAATTTATAATTTTTATTTTATAAGAAAACACTTTTAAGTCAAGCAAAGCAAATCTAAAACTAATAGTTGAGGATGAAGAGAACCTGAAAATAAGTTGAAAACAAGTGTAGTTGGTGGAAGTTTCAATTCTGTATTGAAGGTCTCAATCATAGTATCAATGGATAGTCAGTTTAGTAAAATGAGGTGTTAAATCTTTTAATTAAATCTCGAGTTTAAAATTTGAGAATGGAAAAGACAACACTGGGAGAACTGTCCCATAAATAAGGCCCCCCATAAATGTTCAAATTAAATTAACCAAAATATAATTCCTTGATGATTGAAAAAAAAAAGTTTCAATCATGGTATGATTCATTTTCATCTACAACCATTTCTTTATTTAATTAAAAATCCTATCATATATATATATATATATATAAAGCAACTGAAATAGTGTTTTTAATATATTGTAGATATACCTGAAAAAGAAAAGGAAAAAACATTGCCAATAGTCATACAAATTGGGAATTTTATTCCAATTGTAAAATATTGCTTCTGGGGTGACTTATTTTGATTGTTTTAGGAATTGTTTTACACATCGATCATAAGTAACTAATTAATTGCTATTAACAATACTAATTATACTAAATGTCTGTTTGGTTTAACTTTTTTCAATTTAAAATTAGTTTAAAATTAAAAATTGGGCTAAACAGTTTTTATAAAATTGTTTAAAAATGACTTTTTAATTAAAAATAGAATAAAAGAAGAATCTTTTGAGAGTAACTTTTGTTTATTTGCTCTTTGTCTTCCTAAATGAAAATATGGGTCGACAAAATTCTTTTTAATTATTTTAAATATTATAATTATAAACTCTTATTTTAAACCTATTTTAGAAAAGAAATTTTTTAAAAATAAAATTAACAAACAATTTATCATTTAAATTTTAAAACTCTTATTTTTGTTTTAACTTATAATAAAACTTTTTAATAAAAATAAGTTATAATTGACGGAATGACAAACTTCAACTTCTCATAATACTTTTTAGTAAATAATATGATTAATGGGTTAATTGTGCAATCATTCATTATTTGTAAATCACAAACAACCAAACGTATATGTTTTCTTGGAAAATACTTCAAACATGTCTGCAATCATGTGCATAAAATCCACTTTGGCCTTCTCACAAGCAAATCTTTTTTAAAAAAATAAATAAATAAATAAATAAAAGGGTCCACTTGAGAGTTAAGCAACTAAAATATAACAAAAATATCATTGTGATTGCACAAAACTCCTCAGGGATGTCATCCAAAACCATATGGAGACCAGACAAATGAAGTGGCCCAAAAGTTGCAAGATATCAAAGGCAGAAGTGGAAAGCTCTTCAATCATTCTTCTTTGTCAATTGATAAACCTAACATTTGCTTTCCCATATCAAAATCTCCAAATTTACGAGTAAATCTTGGTGTAGAAAACAATGAACCATTGAAATAAAAAATTTTAATATCATATAACTTTACTTAATAAAAATTTTCTCTATCAACTCTAGTTTAATAACTGAATACTAATAATTTTTAAATAATATTTTGGATTCAAATTTTATGTATGATGAAAAACAGATATCAGAAAAGTTTTATCCATTAAATGTCTAACTCAAAGTCAAATCAGATTTAATTGAATTTAATGTGATTATCAAATACCGATATTAATATTATAAATAAATAAATATATATATATATATATATTTCTTTCTTTGTATGTTATGTCAATGATATTATTATGTCTTTTTTACTTTTAATAAAGCTAGACAATCCGGTGGATCCAATGAAAACTATACTCCATTGGGTTAATCTTATATATGGTTTCAAAACTCTTTTAGTATGAAATTTTTTTTCCAATAAAGTGAAAACAGATAAATAAAGTGAAAAAAAAAATTAGCATGACTCAAACTAAGAACTCATTTTTGCACATTCAATCTTAAATTTTATGAAACAATCATTTATCCCAAAAATTCGAAATTATGAAGAAAAAAAAAAAGGTGCTATTATTTTTAAGAATTAAAAAAAATGGATTTTATACTAATCAAACTAAAGTTTAGACTTAAAAGTAAAGAAATTTTAATTATTTTTTTCAACTTTACCCTTATCTCCGGTTATCTCTACTAATTGCTCAATTAAAACATATTATAAAGATCTTTTAAAAGATAATTTAATCGATTAATATTATTTTTTAAAATTATAGATATTCAATTTTTTTTTAAATTCTTGTGCAATTATCTTAATATAGTGTTTGGTTTTGAGTACAAAATAGGAAGAACAGGTATGACAAAATAAATAAATAAATAAATAAAATTTGCTTTGCGGGAGTGGAGACAATTAAAAATTATTTGTCTATAGAACAAAATGAACCAAAATGGAGGGAGGATGGAAACATAGACAAAAAAATTTATCAAACCTTTTTCCCAACTTTGCTCTTATTCATTTGTTAGAATTTTTGTTTAGCCTCTTCTGTTTGAAGAAAAGAACAAAGTTTGAGAGAAAATACTATGTATCTTTTCTGTATTTTTTATGTTATGTACAAGGAAGTATTTATATTAATACAAATAATCTAAAGCTTAACAAAGCTAATATGACGCCAAACCTTAGCGACCCTAATATCAAGCATATACAACTAACATATCTTAACGTTCTCCCTCAAATTCAAGCCGGTGAAAAATTGGTCATCTTCAACGCGTCTAAGTACGATTTAGTAAAAATATATACAACATGAGATTATGAAGAAATAAGAACAAGTTGAACAATGTCGTGAAGTGCATGACATGACAATTAATTTCAATATGTTTGGTGTATTTACAAAAAGACTAGAAGTTGCATTTGAGTTGGTATTCTATCTTGAAGTAACCATCATAACCATACAAGCTGAAAGGTAGTGTCAACGAGAGTTTGATGTACTACTTCTGTACTAGAGTGAGAGACGACTGATTGTGTTTTTGCTACGCCAAGAAATGACAGACATATTGATAAATTCATTTTTATGCTATATTTTTAATTATATTTTATGGACTTATCATATGTTTTTAGTATAGTTTGATAGATTTTCTACTCAAAATTGGTTAATTATGCTTTCAAATCTAAAATAAGATAGAAATCATGATTCGAATTGAGAATATGAAAGGATATATATCAATTAGTGATTTTGATTATTTTTTGGACAACATACACTACAAAAAAATCATGGTTTTGCAACAAAATTTCTTTTTTACCTTAAAAATATTTCGACTTTTTTTTTTTTTTTTTTTTTTTTTTTTTTTTTTTTTTTCCCTTTTTCCAAAAAAAAAAATATATTTTTAATTCTCTTTTTTTTTTTTTTTTTTTTTTTTTTCTAAAAAAAAAATTAATAATATTTTAAAAAAAATAAAAAAATTTAAAATTAAAAATCATAATAATAATATCAAAAATAAAATCAACATCAAGTCTAAATACAAACAAAATAAATAAAGATATCAAAATGTATCATATCTTCTTCATAATCATATCCTTCAAATGCCTTATTACAATATAAAATAAATAATAACTTTTTTAATTTAACAAAAATTTTCTATTAATATCAAACAAATTAACTAAATTATTACAATAACATTTAACAATATTGATTATTAAACATTTAACAATATTGATTATTTAACCAAAAAAAATTTCCCAAAAATAACAAAATATTGTTAACAAAAAATTTCCCCTAAACAATGACCAACACTTTTGATTCCAATTTTATATAAAAAAAACTAATAAAAAAAAAACCCCCAACCCCCCAATTTCCCTAATTTCCCTTCCCCAATAAAACAAAACAAAATAAAACCTTTCCCACCACCAAATAATAATTCACCCCCCCCCCCCCCCCCCCCCCCCAAAACAATTAAATTTTTTAAAAATACAATAATACCCATCTTTATGGTTTATACCCAAAAGCACCTCTATGAAAGCCCTTAAGAAACCACCAATGAGTTTGGTATGTTTACATGCTTCTTTTCCCTATTATCAAAAAAAAAAAAACAACACCCCCCCCCCCCCCCCCCTCCCCCCCTTTTTTTTCTCCCCCCAAAACATAACCCGGAGGAATCTAACTTAATGATTAGTTCCCAATATCACTTTTGAACCCTTTGACATTCACCCAAAAAAATTTGCAAAAAACTAAAAACCCCCCCCAAAAAAAGTGGAACTATTTGTCAATTTGTTGTTCTTTAATTTATTTTGGACCTTGGTGATGAGTTTATGGGGGAAACAATGATCTTAATCCCGGATGCTTACTAAGATATGAATGATTTCAATCAATAAAAAAAAAAAAAAAAACAAACAAACAAAACCTAAATGTACATTAATTCAAAGTGGCAAAGAAATTTATACCTCTTTCTTATGCCCAACGAGGGAAAATTAGATGTATTTTCTGTGCGTTTTCTTAAGTTATTTGTTAAATTGGTATGATTAGTTAATTTCGAGTTTTCTATTTTTCTTGTAGATGAATTTTGTTCAAATTTTAGAATTCTTGTTTTTTTGTAGTGATATTATGGTGGCCAAGTACACAATTTCAAAAATTCATAAATTTAAGTTATAGTTGTTGGAATCAGATGATTCTGATGTTATTGGAAAGCTCGAAGATAACAGTACAACTTTCTAGTTTATCACTTTCTTTGATTTAGTTTGTAGACAGGAGAAAATTGTAGCCAAAATTGTCTCATAGTAGGAAACTCAAAAAGAAAAAAAAAATCTCAAATAATAGTGTCAATGCTTGTCTCACGATAGCTCTGAGGTTCTTATAGAGAAACAATAGTGGAATTAACATGAAAATCTCAAAGATGGACAGAAGGATCACTTACACAATCAGTATGATGAAGAATTGGTTGGAGAACAGGAAGTTCTAATAGAGATGAATGATCAATTGAAGGAGATGAAAAATAATCATTTGGAGGAGTTGGTGGATTCATAGCCAAGAAGATTCAATGGGATCAGGTCTAGACTGTGTTGAACTATAAGAACTGTTGCGTAACGTGTTAGAAGAACTTGCAAGAGAAATGTCAAAGAACAATGTTATGGTTGGGTCGGGAAAGAAGTGTCAAGAAGGTTTACTGACTCAGAATTTGAAAGGTGTCACAAACATCTTATGTTCCCAAAAAGTCACACGATTAGATATACAAAGTCTTTGAGACAAGGGATCCCAAACCTATATCCTTTATGTTTTATTCAATATCATAAAAAGCAATATAATCATACTCATGGTTCTAGTTTAGTGTACTTATGAGGTTGGAGAAGAACAAAACAAACACTGGCGAAGACTTTAAGAGTTTGATAGTCAAAAGCACGATTATATAGACATTTATAAGGAGATATATACGAATGGAGCGAAAATATGATTTATGATATACACATTAGTAAGAACTGCTTCTCCTACGAAGAAAGATATGAGAAGGGTTCTAACAGTATCTAAAATGTGTCTATGCTTTCATTCTGCCTAATCATTATGTTTAGAGATACCTGGACAAGATCATTGGATAATATTACCTTGTTGAGCAATAAAATAGGTGAATGAATTATTTTTATATTTTGTGACATTATTAGTGCAAAATATTTCAATTTTGCAAGAAAAATAAGTCTAAATCATATTTGCAAAGTGAAAGTAAATAAACAACGAATCAAATATATGACGCATAAGATAAATCCATGTATAGTGAGAAAAGTCATTAACAAAAATCAAATACTATCATGAATTACTCATAGCATTATGATTAGCAAGTTTCCCAAATATCACAATGAATCAAGTCAAAAAGTGCGAAAGATACAGAATTATTATTAAAAAGATAAGGTATGACCTTTGTAGAATTGACATGAAACACAATCAAAGGTTTCAGACTTCACATGACTTAAAGAACAACTAGAGATTAAAGATCTCAACCTAACATTGAAAAAATAACTAAAACATGAGCGTCATATAGCAGATATAACAATAGCAACAACTGGTTTGGATTGGGCTAACTTTATGCTTTGTCCCAAGAATCTTACCCATCTATGGATTCTACAATACAACCACACTTGAAAAAAGTAAGTTAACAACAACTTCACATGGTTGACCAAAATATACAAGATTCTAAGAGACTTTAAGAACAAGGAAAGCATTAGGCAATAATAAATTACATGTTTGAACATCACCTATACTTTGACAAATTATAGTTGAATTATTAGTAGTATGAACAATATGTGAAACAGAATAAGTGGTTAGAGGAGCAAATATGGAGGAGTTAAGAGTCACTTGGTTGTAACAAGGAGAATCAAAGTACCATGAAGAGAAATATATGATGTGACAAGCACGACAGGGGAGAAGAATGTACTAGAATCTAGTTGAATTTGCTAAAAAGGTGCTTGAAGATCTTCTAAGGAAAATTTTGAAGATATGCTGGACCCTCAGTGGCAGCAACAACACTAGTAGGCCAAGTGTGAAAGGTTTTAGAAAAGTTACCATATCCAGAGGTCAGTTTAGCACTTGTTCTACATTTAGAGATGTGCTGGCTACCCTTTTTATAGTAGTTGCAAAATCCTTTTCGAGAATTCTTAACTAAGTTCTAAAATGGAGGCGACTGAGACGATCAATGATGGAATTGAAGTTAAAGATGGGTTTTGAAGCATGACCGAAAGCGGAAACAATGAAGATGGGTTCTTGGGGTGCATGCTACGATGTGGGAAGGCTTTAGGAGTTTGGTTTTCACTGTCATAATCATCTTGAGAAATATAACTAATAGGTATATACCTAATGGTTACCGAATAACTTGATGATTAGTAGAGAAGTTGAACAATAGACCTAAAAAATACATGAAATATTTTTGTAATCCTCCATGAAAAGAAGAACGAAGCCTGGGAGAAAATATTATGTGTCTTTTCTGTTATTTTTGTATTATTAATAAGGGAGTATTTATATTAATACAAGTTACTGATTTAACCCTACTTAAAAAATCTAATATCAAACTAAATCTTAACAAGTCTAATTTGAGGCATATACAACTAACATATGTTAACAGTGTTGACTATGGCTGTTACACTGACCGAACCAATTTCGAGCCGCTCGCGAACCGTTCGGTCAACGGTTCGACTCAAATCGAGTTTGACCGAATTCGAGCTGAGTTCGAGTCGGATTCGTCATGTATTGAGTCGAGTTCAAGTAGTATAATTTTAAACTCGAAAACTTGACAAATAGCTCAATTACATATATTAATATATATTATATATATTTATATATAATTATAATATAAAAATAAAATAAAATAAAAAATATTAATATATTATATAATAATAGAATTTTCGAGTTGATTTCGAGTATTTTGTTATATAGTCGAGTTGAATTTGAGTCTCTATTATATACTATTCATCGAGTTCGAGTTTGAATATAGGGATACTCGGGATCGACTCGACTCGAATACATCTCCAGTGTACTCTTATTTTTACAATTTTGTCTTATCTTTGTTTTTTATTTTGGTTTTCACTGATCGATATTCGGGTTTCACTTGACTAATCTAATCCGAATATTGTGAAACTCATTTTAAACGTTGACTCTCTCAAATTTTTTTTCTCTATTCCCATAACTCAAACTCGAAACTTTTGACTAAGAGGTTAAAGTATCCGATCACTCAACTCAAAAAATTTTGGTATCTTGTCTTCATTGTATTCCAAATGAAACCATATTTGAGCCAAGGAAGTTTATTTAGTGATTGTTCACATTTAGGTCTAAATTAAAATAACATTAGTTTGCGGGACGAGGTTAATGTGGCCTACTTCAAAAGGTCCCAAGCATGTGGTTGGATATCTTTTAGTAATTAATCTTTTAGTGATCGTTGGAGGTGTTGGCTATCGATTAACCGCTGGACCGATGGAAGGTCTTCAGAGCCCATTCGTTCGGTGGACTTGGCGGTTGGATACCCGATCAGGACGATTACTTTTACTTGATGAATCACGTTCCGAGCGACTCAGACCCTATCGTTCGGAAAATTTGGACGACTGAAACCCTTCGGTAGATAGTCATAAAAAATATTTGAACATTGATTGGTAGCTATCCTTTGTGGACTTTTCAAGAGCTAACCCCTCAGCCTTGAACCATATCCCATCACAAACTAAATCTTAACAATTCTAATTTGAGGCATATACAACTAGCATATGTTATCAGTGTTGACTCTTATTTTTACAATTTTGTCTTGTCTTTGTTTTTTATTTTGGTTTTTATCGATCGATATTTGGGTTTCGATTGACTAATCCGATCCGAGTAGCGTGAGACCCATTTTAAGGGTTGGCTCTTTCAAATTCTTTTTCTCTATTCCCATAACTCGAACTCAAAATTTTTAACTAAGGGATAAAGTGTTCGAGAGTTTGGGGGATGAAACCATATTTGAGGCCGAAGCTAGGAAAGTAATTAATCTTTTAGTGATTGTTCACATTTAGGTCTAAATTAAAATAACATTAGTTTGCGGGAAGAGGTTAATGTGGCCTACTTCAAAAGGTCCCAAGCATGTGCAATTTCCTCCCGCCAAAGCAACAACAAAGGAATCAAGTCAGAGGGCCGGTAGTTGTTTGAAAAGCAATGACAACCTTTGCTTCGCGGGACAAATATTTTAACGATGCCCAACATATTTATACTAGTTTTGAATTTAAAATACTATCATCAACAAATAATTAAGAATTAAAAAATTAAAAAAGTTTTAAGTTAAAAAAAAAAAAGAAGAGTGAAGTAGAAAGTAATTAATAAAACATATATATAATGCTTTTATGCATGACATAGATTCATAAACTACTAAAAAATATCTAACAAAAAAAATAAAATATTATGTTAAAAGATTTATAAAAATATATGTAAATGAGAGAGATTAAATAACATTTAGGTACTCCTAAAAATAATTTAAATTATTAAAGTGTCAATATTTTGTTAAATATTCATAAAATATTAAAAAATATTTAGCTAAAAAAGTAATAGAATATTACAAAAATTTTGGAAACCTTGTTAAAAGATGTTGTTAAATTAGAAAATATATATGTGTATGAATATATATATATATATAAATGAGAGCAGACCACATATTGTCAAAAGATGTTGTGAAAATATATGAATATTTTATTGGAGAAATTTTGGCTTAGCTTTAATTATGGTATCCTGAGATATTTTATATTTTTTAGCAGATTGCTAAGAACATTATTTTGCTGGAAATTGCACATTGATCACATTTTTATGGGCCTTTCCCTCTTACAATTCCACAATATGTAGTTCAGCAGTCCACAAGATCAGTGACCATTACAAGTTCTCCATCTTTTTCTTTCCATGTATCTTCGCGATCATGCAATTGCTTCGACCTCCCTCCAATGCTCTCTCTCTTTTGGCTCTTTCTTGGCTTTATGTCTTCTCTCTCTCTCTCTCTCTCCCTCTCTCCCTCTCTCTCTCTCTCTCTCTCTCCCCCCTCCCCCTCCTCTCTCCCTCCTTTTTCTTTTTCTTCAGATTTTTCCCTTTTTTCTGGGATTCTGGGTAGACCTCATTGGACCCCTCATTTTCCAGGCCCGTGGGCTTAGACAGGCCCAATTAATTTTATAACATTTATAATACATATATATATATATATATATATATATATATATATATATTGTTTTCACATATCAGTATTCGATTTTTGTCTAATTCGGTCTAAACACTCTCGATCCCATTAAGAGATTAACATTCTCAAATCTCATTTCTTCATTTCTATAACTTAAATTCGAGAGTTATAGTTAAGAGAGTACAGCACCCTACCACTATACCCAATAGAATTTGGTTAATACATATTAACATTAACTTACAACACAAAATTATATCTATTTAGTAAGTAAGATAACTAAATCTCTTAATTAACTCTTAGATTCAAAATTTATGAATAAAAAAATTACGTTGGATGAATTATCCCTAAAATAACTCGAATCAAATCAATCAAAATATAATTTCGAATATCAGTCGATAATATATCCAAAAAAATCCCACTAGCTCATACTTGTAAATACCCATCCAAATCTGGATGGTTTGAATATTTTGAAGGTTTACACTACAAGAACGGGTTTTGCACTTTTACAATTGGTTGCGCCAGAATTCTACAACATACGTGGAAATAAATCGAGTTGAGATTAGTTTAAATTTAACTCAATTAAATTTTAATTGGTTTATATCACAACTCATTTTTTAGTTCGGCTCAAATTCGACTAACATGGAAATCACAAGCAAATTAAATCACCTTCTAAGCTCACATATATTAATCCAATTTCAAGAGATTTTTAAATTTTCTTTTGGTTTGTGTGCATGAGAGATGCGAGTCATATACAATTTTAACTATACTTATAACAATTTTTATTTAAATCGGACATTTGTCTATAAACAATTCATATTTTTTAACCAAAAAAAATTATTATTATTATTATTAATTCCCTTTTAGTAGTCACAAATCTAATTATTAAAAAAGACACTCATCATGCTTAGTCGTAGCTCGGCTAGGGTTTCCACCCAAGGACCATTTCTGAGAGCTGGAGTGGCGCTCCTGGGGGTGTGGAATGCTTGCAACGATGTGGTGATCACTCTTTTCATCAACAACTTGCACCGGAATGCTCTAGTGAAGTCTCTGCAAACTTACTTCAATCAGTTTGTGGTGCTAGATCTGTTCTTGTCACGAAAACAAGGACCAAGGCGGGTAGATCGTTTTGCCTTCATCGTTTTACCTTCATGCTGAGGCTCATAGGTGATCATGCATTGTGATGGAGAACGAATCCTCGGAAGGGCAATTTCTACACAGAAATCAAGATTGGAGAAACATGCGGAAAGAGAAATCAAATCCAAGAGCGTCACCTCTAAAACTGCTGCCTTCCTCCCCTCGCGATGAGAGATCGTACTAGGAGGCTGTCCTTGGGGTGAAATATCGTTCGATTCTGGCCATGAACCATGGGCTTGCAAAAGTCCAAATAGAGTTACCGTCCCTCAAGCAAACACTACAGTTCCACCTCTTCCACTTTGCCATCGCCTCCACGACCCTTTGAGGCTTTAAAAGAAATCTCTTTACAGGATGTTGATGAGTGCGCTGGTTGGCTACAAGTGTCTGTGGTTGCCAGGTTACAAGAGAAAGTCCATCAGAATCATCTAGAATTATTTTTCGAGGACAAAGATTTTAAGGACTATACCGTAGCAAGCATGGATTACAAGAGAGTTTTAATCTCTTTTAATTTTTTGGAGGAACAACAAAGCTCTCTATCGCGCAATGATGAGTAGAAAAAGGATCAACTTTTGTATGCTCAAGAATCGGAGCATGATGATGCTGCACTTGAAGCTTATAATTATATCGGTAAATGCCCGTATGAGACAGTTTTACCAATAGTAAAAGATTTGAAATTCAAAATGAGGGGTAATGGGTAGTTACCCACTACCCCCTCACTCCCCTATTTTCTCTCTAAAGGATTTTTACGGGAGTTTGATTTTTCTTATGGGAAAAGAATTAATAATTCATTAATTGTGGTTGGTGAAAATGATTGAGTCTTGAGAGATTCATTGGATAGAAAATTAATTGTTGAGTAGAACAATTAATAGTGAGGGATTTTCTGATCGTTTACGTATCGCCGGGTTTAAAAGTTGGATCATTGTGGTATTGTGGTGATAGTTCGATTATTGTGACTATCATCACGACTTTGAGAAATTTGTGTTCAGAGTTCGCGGTTCTGATTATTTTCTGCATCACCGATTAAGGTATATCCCGAACTCAAACTTTTACGGTTCCGAAAAATTTATTTGTTGCTTCCGTTGCGTGTATGTGTCACAAAAATTTCTAACATTGATATCAGAGCCTGTTAGAAATATTTTTAAATAATTTTTCGGAATAAAATTTGGGTATAAAAATATAGGGTATAAAATTTGGGGTTCGGATCACGGATGAGTTTCGTGAATCCAATTATACCACTGTGTTACCCAAATTGCGTAAAACACGAAAATAATTTTTTCGTAATTTTCTGAGTACGTTTAGGCAAAAAAAATTCCGGTTGAAACATTCGGTCATGAATAGTATCCGAACCCTTCAACCCCAGATTTGGCAAGTTTTAGGTCAAATCAGTTCATAAAAAGGGTAGATCTGTGTTTGTCATTGTTAGATATACATTTTGATATATATATATATTGCCTATATTCTATGCCGAAAAATGAGTTTTTCCGGAAACGGGTCGTGAGAATGTGGGGGACATTCGGCAAAGAAGATAAAGGCGGCGAAGAAGATGAAGGCGCGTGTCACACAAAGAGGACGAGCGCGTGCATCACACGCGCGAGACAGGCGTGTTGGTGCACAGGGACTAGGCGCGTGCATTTCACGCGCGCGTAGGCGTGTGAGATGCCAGGTCCGACCGGGTCGGACCCAAACCCAGTCCAGACCTGACCCGTGCCCGAGATTCGGACCAAGGTCTGGGTTTCGACCCGCGCCCATGTCCGGATCCGGCCCAGGGCCACGGGCCGCGCGGGTGCAGGCAAGTCGCCTGCGCGGCCCGCGCGTTAGGCGCGTGCACCGACGCGCACAGGGTGCGTGCAGGTGCGAGCCTGACGCACTGCACATCCTATACGGGCCCAGGCGCCTCCCCGGCGCGTGAGGGAGCGTGAGACCCGCCGCCGGGGGCCTGGCGGCGCGTGAACCCTCCCGGCGGCACGTATGCCATCTTAAAATTGGAATTTTCTGATTTTTGGAGGGTTTTGTGATAAAAATTGACTATTTGTGGGTTTTTATGTGCCGAATCCTATTCCGAATGGTGAGATGCAATCCCGGATTGTGGTGTATGGTGTCCGTTGACTCATACGCTCATCTTGGGATCTGTATTCGAGTCATCTTGGTATTGGTGATTCGTAGGGTACATAAAATTGTGAATTAAGTATCAATTTATCACTAATGTCTCTTTTTTATGTGACAAAGACATAGCTGAAACAAAAACTACCATTTTAGATCTCGAAAAGGGAGATAAACTGAACGGTGACAACTATGACATTTGGTACCGGAAGGTTCAGTTTGTCTTCGAGAAACAAGAACTCAGGGAAGTTCTTAAGAACGAGATGGTGGACCCCGGGAAGGGTACCACAGCACAAGCACGATGGGATCAGGAGGTGTATCGTGCTTGGAAAAATAAGGATGGCCAAGCAAGGGTGATCCTTCTTAACTGCATTCACGATGAGCTGATTCTCATCTATGAGCAGTATCCTACTGCACAGTCGATCTGGCATGCTCTGAGAGAGCACTATGGCACCTCGTCAACTCCTAAGTTGAGGATGTTGACCTATAAATTCATCACATACAAGAAAAGGTCTGATCATACCATGAAGCAGCATTTAATGCATATGTCGAGTATGATCGCCTCTCTAAAGAGTATGGGGGAGCCGATGTCTGATGAGTTTCAGGTACTGGATGTGATCCAGTCTTTGCCTGACTCATAGGATGTGGTTAAGACCTATCTCACGCACACTGAGAGTATTCGTATTTTCATGGACGTGAATAGGCACTGTGAGCTCGAGGAGGAGCGCCAGGAGATAGCAAGGACTTCTTCTGCACATGCTAACATCGCGGAGTCGAGTAAGGGCTCCCGAGGGATAAAGCGCAAGTGGTGCAAGCATGAGAAGAAGGCCAAGGGCCAAGCCAAGAAGAAGCAACCTGCCAAGATTGACGACAAATGACAGAAGTGCAAGAAGAAAGAGCTCGATAAGAGTAAGGTCCAATGCTATGTGTGTGGCAAGACTGGGTATTTCTCACGTGAGTGTGGCGAGCGAAAGGTATGTCCTTTTTCTTTACATGATTTGAGTTACGTGTCATCTAGTGTGATACTCGCTAACTCTTCTCCTTTATGGATCGTAGACTCAGGAGCCACGGACCATGTAGCTTGCGATAGGAGCGCGTACGTGGAGTTCCGTCGTTTGAGTCCCCAGGCGAGGAGGCTGTACATGGGGAACGGAGCATTTATAGAAGTGAAAGGGATTGACACTTGCAAGCTATTGCTACAAAGTGACCAAATCTTATATCTTCATGACGTTTTGTATGCTCCTGAAATTAGGCGGAATCTTGTATCTGTTCGATATTTAGATTTGTTAGGTTATTCTGTGTTATTGGGAAACTCTAGAGTTTCCATTACATATGGCAGTTCTTTAATTTGTTCCAGTTTGGTCCATGAGGAACTATATGTACTGGATATGATTTCATTTTATGAGATTCATTCTTCTTCTATTATTGCTTTTGCATCTGATAGTGCAGTGGATGATGTGAATATATGGCATAGTAGGCTTGGCCACATAGGGCAAGAGAGGATGGCCTGGTTAGCTACCAGCGGCATGTTAGGCCCGCTAACCAAGGTCCAGTTGCCCGTGTGTGAATTTTGCCTTTCGGGCAAAGCCACTAAAAAACCATTTGGGAAAGTAATGAGAGCTGAGACTCCATTGCAATTGGTCCATTCCGACATTTGCGAACCCATGAATATGAGAGCTCAAAACGGAGCCACGTATTTTATTACATTCATAGACGACTAAACGGGTTTCGGTTACGTCTACCTAATCTCGCACAAGTCTGAGGCACTAGAGTGTTTCAGGAGGTGTATCAGCGAAGTTGAAAATCAGCTAGACATGAGGGTGAAAACTCTCAGAACCGATCGGGGGTGCGAGTATCTGTCTGAACAATTCAAAGAGCTCTGTTTCGATAGAGACATTACTAGACAGTTGACTATTCCTGCTACCCCTCAGCAGAACAGAGTAGCCGAGAGAAGGAATAAGACTCTGTTGAAGATGGTGAGGTCGATGATGGCGCAGACCAACTTACCTATCTCCCATTGGGGGGATGCGTTGTTGACTGCAACCTACGTCCTTAACCGTGTTTCAACGAAATCCGTAGTCAGCACCCCATACGAGCTTTGGACAGAGAGACAGCCTGACCTTATCCACTTGAGGCCATGGGGTTGCGCCGCGTATGTTCATGATTCCTCGCATCAATACGGCAAGTTAGGCCCGCGAGAAAAGAAGTATATCTTTTAGATACTCTGAACAGTCCAAGGGATATGTGTTCCTAGGAGAATATACGGACGGCACTGTCACTGAGATAGAGTCTCGTGATGCCACTTTTCTCGAGAGGGATTTCCCTAAGAGAGGAGAAATCGATAGAGACTTCACCTTCTATATAATGGATGAGCCTAGTGGCTCAGCCGAGCCCAGCGACGGGACTCAAGACCCTATTACGGATCTTGGTCCTAGTGGGAGCGGTCCATCCGAAGGTGTGATGGCTCTCTCTCCTCGTAGGAGTAGTCGGGGACAAGTGCCTCGTCGCCGTTTCCCGATTGAGGATGAGATCCTCATTGTGACTCTTGAGGATGATGAAGAACCGAGAACTGTACAGGAGGCTCTCAAAGGTTCAACAAAGGACTAATGGTTACAGGTCATGCACGAGGAAATGGAATCAATGAGAGTCAACGAAGTCTAGGAGCTAGTTGACTTGCCTGAGGATAGAAAGGCCATTGGGAACAAGTGGGTTCTCAAGATTAAAAGAAAGGCCGACGGATCGATTGAGAGGTATAAGGCCCGTCTGGTAGCCAAGGGTTACACGCAGACTAAGGGCATTGACTACGAGGAGACTTTCTCCCCAGTAGTCAAGTTTATTTCGATCCGTTTACTTTTGGCGATTGTCGCTAGTATGGATCTAGAGTTACATCAGATGGACGTTAAGACCGCTTTCCTTAACGGGAGTCTGGATGAGGAGATCTACATGGAACAGCCCCCGGGGTTCATTCTAGTAGGTCAAGAGGACAAGGTCTGTCGACTTCGAAAGTCGATATACAGCCTAAAGTAGTCATCCAGGCGGTGGTACCTAAGATTTCACGAGGAGGTGATATCTTACGGTTTTACGATGGTCGAGGAGGATCATTGTGTCTATCTAATTTAGTCCGATAACTCTTTTGTGATCTTGTCGTTGTATGCGGATGACATAATATTGGCTGGGAATGACATTCAGTATTTAATGACCATTAAAGCGTGGTTGTCATCCAGCTTTGACATGAAAGACATGGGTGAAACTGAGTTCATCCTCAGAGTTCAGATCTAGAGGGATCGCTCGAGAAAGATATTGGCTCTTTCACAAGAGATCTACATTAGGAAAATTCTTGAGCGTTTTGGGATGAGTGATTGTAATCCCATAGATACTCCGATCGCCAAAGGTGAAGACCTGAGTTTGGAAATATGTCCGTAAACTCAGGAAAAGGATTTTCTGATATTTAAAGAGAACTGTAAACTTCTCCTTGTGTTACGAAGGAGGCGATTTGCGCCTTGTGGGCTATTCAGACGTTGACTACGGAGGCGATTTGGATAAACGCAAATCGACATCAGGTTTTGCTTTTTTGCTCAATGGCGGAGCCATCTCTTGGAACAGTAAGAAGCAAACCTGCGTTGCTCTATCTACGATAGAGGCTGAATTGGTGACATGCTCAGTTGCAGTTCATGAGAGTGTTTGGTTCTGGAGACTACTGGATGACTTAAGGATTGTAGCCGATAGTGGGAGGCCAATAATGATTTATTATAATAATCAGGTCGCTATCGCTTACACTCGAGACCCTAAGTTTCTTAGTAGGACCAAACACATTGACACTAGATACCATTACGTTAGAGATATCATCGAGAAGGGTGAAGTGACCGTCAAGTACATTTCGACACATAACATGGTGGCTGACCCCTTTACCAAACCCATTACTAGAAACTCCTTTCTAGGACATAGAGAGTCATTGGGTTTGGATATTTTCTGACATTTCTCAGTTTGTACTTATTGATGACATTGATACTTATTGATTTTCTATATATATGATTAGAGTGTATTATTCAGTCACTTTTGTGTTATATTTTTCATTTAATGCACATTCTTTTATTGTCATATATATTCTGTGATGTGATAATAGATATGTCAGGCAGGCGAGGTCGACTCTCTCACACGAATGACCACCTCCGGCTCTGAGTGAGCGGGGATTAGACGGTTTCTAGCTGTAAGAGGCTTTGAGAGTGGCCCTGCAAGAACATAAGTTGCATTGATATGTGTTCAGGATGAGGTCATGTGCGATAGGAGTGACATGGACGTACCCGCATCTATGTTGCCTGTGAATAGTCAGGTTTGAGATCTCGGATATCACCTGCGACTTGTGATATTGTCTCTGAGATATTCTATCTGAGATCTCTAGATAAAGTTTTATGTGTAAACTGAGTCCTTATACCTGTACAGTGTTAGAGAAATCTGACATATGCCCTTTTGAGAGATTGAGGAATAACACTGTGGCATGTGTTTCATACCGCGTGTGAAAAGACGACTTGAGATAGTGGGAGCTGTATTACTTGAAACAATAAATTGAAATTTATCCCCAAACCTCACTGTGTAAAACCCGAGATCCACTGGGTGGGATCTCTTGTGCTCTTATTACTTTCGACTGTTTCTTGATATTTTGATTCAGTGTTTGCTACTTTAGTCTGTTTACCGATGGTCCGGAAGATAAAATGAGGTCTGAGGGATAGGTCTAGGAAAACAACTGAGTTGAGACCGATAGATTCTAGTTTGGAAAAATGAAGATCAATTGACATTGCATCATTATGTTGTATTCATCGACCGGTCTTTTATGTTCATCCATGTAGGGATTTGAACATAATAGTGGATACATAGTCGAGTGATATCTGGCGATTACTTTCGATAAGAAAAGTAGCTCGATGGGTGTAATTAGTCTTGAATTTGGGGTACAGCGAGCTTTTGTTTTGATACTAATGGTGACTACTCGATCATCCTAACAGGTGTATCGAGAAGTCTTTATTTGTAGGTATACTCGCTAGTCGCACGACGTCTAACCCTGTATGAAAACTCTGTAGGGTGCTGTGGTGGATCACATGAGTTGTGATCTTATGTCGGAAGTAAAATGCCCTCGTGTGCAAGTGGGAGATATTGGTAAATGCCCACGTGGGACAGTTTTACCAATAGTAAAAGGTTTGAAATTCAAAATGAGGGGTAATGGGTAGTTACCCACTACCCCCTCACTCCCCTATTTTCTCTCTAAAGGACTCCTACGGGAGTTTGATTTTTCTTATGGGAAATGAATTAACAATTCCTTAATTGTGGTTGGTGAAAACGATTGAATCTTGAGAGATTCATTAGAGAGAAAATTAATTGTTGAGTAGAACAATTAATAGTGAGGGATTTTTCGATCGTTTACGTATCACCGGGTTTAAGAGTTGGATCATTGTGGTATTGTGGTGATAGTTCGATTATTGTGACTATCATCCCGACTTCGAGAAATTCGTGTTCAGAGTTCGCGATTCCGATTATTTTCTACATCACCGATTGAGGTATATCCGAACTCAAACTTTTACGATTTCGAGAAATTTATTTGTTGCTTCCGCTTCGTGTATATGTCTAAAAAAGTTCTAACATATTTGCCTATCGATGTCTCGGGTTCCAATGTGCTACTGGTATATAAAATTTTTTCAACAAGTTGGGAGAGGTTTGGGGTCATTGTAGTTGATACAATTGATGTAGCCCGAATCGTAATTACTACTTGGAATCCTTTGTCTTTCCCTAATGATGTGACTTGCTCAATCAATGGTTCATCCATTTACTTGAATGTTCAGGCAGAATTTTTTGGCTCCATTGTCTTTTCCTAATGTGTTCAAAAATTTTTGGGAGTCCACTATAGAAGAAGGTGTTTTACAAGTTGATATGCCTTCAGTTCTTCAATTCAATCTCCGCAGAGGCCTACCTCGAATTTTACTAGAAATTTGCTATATCCAGGGGTCATTGTATCCCTCCCTGCTCTTTTGGTTACACATCATTTCTTTGATTCCCCTAATATGTTTTAGAGGTAACCCAGAGACATCTTCTAGATGTTCTTCCCTCATTAAGGATTTCCAATGATCTTTTTTTGGCAGTCAATGCATCTTTAATTGGTGCTTCTTTACCTTCCATTCCTGTCCAGGTTGTTGCTCATAAAAAGAGAGGTAGACCTCAAAAAGTTGATCAAAAGCCAAACAGTGAGCTTGTTTCTGAGCTTGTTTCCAAAACAAAGTACAAGTAATTGTCACGTCTAAGAGTTCGCGAGGATATACAAGCAATGAATATCCATACCGGTTCGATTGACATTCTAGATCCTTTAGACCACGAGTTGAATTGTCCTCACCACTTTTGATCTGGAGAATCTGGTGGAACCCTTCCTAATTGAGATAGAAGTTCAGGCTATTTGTAGATTAGTCGAAGATTACAGGCTCTATATGAGAATTCGGATGCCAATATCTCTAAACATATAGTAATTTTAGAATTTGTAAATAGGAATCTTAAGGCAACACTTTAACTGGGTTCTGCCTGGGGGGATTTTTATGTTCAACGAAGCTTATCTCTTTCAATATTAGAGATATAGGGGGAAGGAGAAAATTGGGATGGTTAAGTACTTGGCTATGAAAGAAAGACCAAATGTTTTGTTTTTACGGGAATCTAAAAAGGAAAATGTCAACAAGGGCCTTATTTTTCTCTCTGGGGTATTTATTGTTCTAATTTTGTTTGGGTTCCCTCTATAGGAGCATCTGGAAGCCTTATCATTATTTGAGATTCTGCTTTTTTCATAATAGAGAAATTTATCTCAGATTCTCATTTCATCTTAGTTCGTGGCTTATTGGTTGCCAATAGCTTCAATTATTTTCTTGGGAATATGTATGCGCCCAATGATGAAACAAGAAAATGTGCTCTCTGGGATTTGCTCTCTTAAAGAAAATTATCATATGATATTTATTGGTGCCTTGCAGATGATTTTAATGTTATATTAACTCCCAAAAAGCATATGGGTGCTTCCTCTAGCTAGAGTTTGATCCACACTTTCTGTGAATTTTTATACGTTACAAATTTGGTAGACCTGCCTATGTCCGGGGCTCGTTTCTCTTGTTTTTCCAAACAGGGATATCTTTCTAGAAACCAGTTGGATCATTTCTTTTGTCGGATAATTTTTTTAAATTTCTTCAATGAATTCAAATTTTATTAAAGATGATTGGGGCTTAGTTTGTGACGATCTTTTACACAGGTTCTATATTCTTTTCATCAGACATTTACTTTTGATAGAGTTATCAACCATTCTTTCATTACTTTGAGTCCTAATAATCTTGCCTAACTTCTTTATTTGATTATCAGCCAATCGGTCTAATTGGTTATATATATAAAATTATTGTCAAGGTGTTAGCTAATCGGATGTGTACCGTGATAAATTGGGTTATAGGTGATTCTCAAATGGTTTTCATTTCAGGATGACAAATCTTAGACAGTGTTTTAATTGCAAATAAAATTATTCATAATTCAAAGTCTTCTGAATAGACTGCTGCTCTTTTGAAACTAGACTTCTCAAAGGCCTATGATTGTCTCTCGGGACTTCTTGGATTATGTATTTGGTAGAATGGGTTTTGGGTCTAAATGGCACTATGGGTACATTCTGTAAGAACAGGAGGGTGGTTGGCCCATCACCCTCCATACCCTGCAATTCACTTCCACAAGTAAGGGATGCTTCACTCACCAAACAAGTAACCAAGTATGGGTCTCCATAATGGTTGTTGATGGCACAACCATTATAAATAGAGACAACCATTGCAAGGGTCCCTAAGTTCAATTCATTTTAGTCTCACACACTATCTAGAGAGAGAATTGAGAGCTTGGAAGGCTTCTTGCACGTCCGGAGGTGCTGCAAAGCAAGTTACAGTCGCCGGAATCCATGGCTGGAGGTATTCTTGCTTCCGCTTGTTCTTCGGTTAAATTTTGCCCTATAATTCATGTATTAGACTTGCATGAATATGTCAACACGTTCTTGCATTTTTACTATATCTCTCTCGGTTTGTGGTGAATGGTTCTCCAGCTAAGCAGTTTTCTATGCGAAGGGGGTTGAGATAAGGTTACCTTTTTTTTGCCTTTCTTATTCAATGTGGTGGTAAAAGGTCTCAATGCTTTGTTTTCTAAGACAATTTTAGAATATCTTTTTTCAGGTGTTCATTTGGTTCCTTTAATTTTTCTATCTCTCACCTGCAATTTGCTGATGACACTAATTTTTTCAAAGACTAATTTGTTAGCTTTGCTCAATATCAAACAAGTATTGCATAGCTATGTACTGCTGTCTGGCTTGGTCATCAATTTGGCTAAAAGTGGACGTTTCGGGATTAATACTCCTACTGAGTTTCATTGCTCGACTAATGTTCTTGGTCGTTTATCATGCACCTTGTCTGCTACTTATTTTGGTCTTACTTTGGGGGTGGATGGCACGGACTTTTCTATTGGGAACGTATCAAGCTGGAAAAGTACGCAATCTTTCTTTGTAGGTCGACTGGTAATAATTAAATCAATTTTATCTAGTTTACCAATTTATTTTCTGTCTGTTTTTCAAAGCCCCCACATCTGTTCTTGATCTTCTAGAGAAGTTGCAAAGAGATTTTCCTTGGAATGGAGTTTTGGCTAGTAGGCATATCCATTTGGTTAGCTGCGCAAAATTTCAAAATAGCATTGCTAATGATGGTTTGATAATTGTTCCTCTAGAAATTAGGAATTGTACTCTCGTTAATAAGTGGTTTTTTAGATATGGAACTGAGAAAGAACCTCTCTAGAGATCTGTTATAGACTTTTTGATAAAATTCTTTGATAATGCTTTGATTGATTCCCGCTACAGATACTCATAGAAACAATGAAAGCTTTCAGTCCTCTGCTCGCTTTCATGTTGGGAATGGTTCCTCCATTCGTTTTTGGGAGGATCATCGGCCTGGTGTTAGACCTCTTCAATTAAAATTTTGAAGGATTTTCGCATTATGCTGTTTTCATAATGCACCAATTTCTATGTTCAGTTTTTGAGATAGTGGTGCCTGGATCTCGGCATTCCTCTCAATGGACCTTGCTTAGACTAGTAGTTAGAGCAATGGAGAGCTTTGTTTAATCTGCTGAATTATTACAAATTAGATGTTTCTCTCCCAGATAGAATGATTTGGAAGCCAACTTCTAGTACTTTATATCGACCTTTGTCCTTCTGCAATCAATTTTTTACAATTACAGCTAATTCTTAAATGGTGCAAAGGGTTCCGAAGTTAGCATCTCCGAAAGTAAAATTTTTTTGCTGGTTGTTTTTGCAAAAGAAATTGGCTGCTAAAGAGGAGCTTGTTCATCAGAATATACTTCCAAATGATCAAGATCTGTGATTGCTTTTTCTTTTTTCTTTTTTCTTTTTCCTTCTACTGAAATTGAGACGGCAGATTATTTATTCATGCACTGTGCCTTCACTTGGCTTCTAATGCATAAATGCTGTTTCAGTTAGGATTTATCTTAACCATTTCCATAAACTATTTCTCTGTTTTTTGATAATTGGATGGAGTTCAACTTTTCAACTGGGAATTCATCCATTTGACAACTATTATTCTATGTTGTGGTTTAGTCTTTGTGGTTGTAAGATAATCTTCTATGATGCTAACATTGATTCATTGCAGTTGTTCCAAAAAATATAGTAAAGGCCAGCAGAATGGTGCGTAACCCGTTGGCCTGATTTGAGATTACATTATCAACTCTTCTATTTAAATATCTCTGAATAAATCTCAACCAGGTATTGCTTGGACCCTGCCCCCAGTAATACTTTGAAATTCATTGTGGATGCTTCCTCAATTGGAAATCCAGGCAACGCAGTGGGATTGATAGTGCTTTAAGAAACTCTGATGGCTTCTTCCTCTATATGTTTTCCATTCCTATTCGAGTCTGGAACTCAAATGTAGTAGAGTTGTTATCAACTCGAGGGGCCCTTTCTTTATTTGTTAATTGAGTTTCCACTTTCATTGAAAATTTATTCATTGAATCTGATTCTCAATTAACAATTTTTTGGATGACCAATACTTTGCTCGGCCATGGAAATTACTGCAGTTTTGTATGAAAATTAATAGATTATTTTCATTTTGAGTTTAGTTTCCATTTCTCATGTATTTAGATTGGATAACAAGGTTGTTGATTTTTGGGCTCATCAAGTTGTTTCTTGCATTTTTTTTTTCCATATTTGATTGTAATTTGATTTTTAGTATTTGTTAATAAATTTTTACGTTATTTAAAAATTAATAATTCCCTTTTGTATTGAAAATATTATATAATTTTAATTAAATATAATTTCGACTTTATCAAATAAACCCTTGGTAAAGTTGAGGATGAATGTGGCAGGAACAACCTTACTCTCGAATTTGGATTCGAGATTTAAATAGAGCAGTCATTTGCAAAAATCAACCTACTATATATATATATATATATATATATATATAATTTTTTATTTTTATAGTTGGGGTGGATCTACAAGTAAATATGATAACATGGTGAAGTAAAACTGGTAGGAATGTGATTCACAAAGAAGCGGGGCACATTAATTGGGCAAAGGCGAACTCTGCTAGGATGTTGCCTCCAATTTGGTAATGTATTCAAGTGCCATGAACAACCACTGCTCACGTTGCCCTGTCTACATCCCCCCAACTAAGATTTCCAGCCTGTACACTATTTTCCAATAGAGAGAGAGAAAGAGAGAGAGAGAGAATTAAACTTTTTTCCTTAAAAAAAATAAAAGACCTAAAGATAGAGAGAGGGGTAGTTATGTTGGGGAGGGATTTGCCCTTTTTGAGTGGTGATATGCCTTTGTACTTCACAACAAGCCAATATGCCGTGCATAGCAGGCGTGTGTGCCATGTGTGTCGCCTTTGCCTCGTGTTAATCAGTTGGAGGTTAGGGATTGGGTTTGGATTTTTCTATTTTTTTTTTCTCCTTTTAACAAAAGAAAAAACTCATTTTTAAGTATGAATTAAAATAATAATAATGGCGTCGTTGCGCCACAGTCCTAATGGTAATATTCTATCAAATGCGATGGATATTCAAAAAAATTTAATCCAATAAATTTGATTTTTTTTTTTTCAAAAATCAAGTTAAGATGAAATTAGTATCAAATTTTAATATTAAAATAATTGTATCAGTTTAAATTAGAATATAAATTATAAATAATTATTTATAATAAAATAAAATTTTATTTTAATATTATATTATTAAATTAAAAAAAAAAAAAGGGTTTTAATGTTAATTGAAACATCTCATTCTCAGAATCATTGCTGCATCCGCATGCTTCATTCACCCTCTCCCCTTTTATCTCATCACCTTCTCCCTTCATCGCCGACGCCGACACCTTCATCTGCTTCCCTTCGTCGCCGACGCCAGAAGACTGTGCAGACCTTCATCACCTTCTCCCCTCATCACCTTCATCAGCTTCCCTTCATCACCAAAGTTGATCTTCACTCTCACTGACCTTGCCGACCTTCATCGACGACCCCAGACCTCCCCTCCGCCGGCCGCCGCAGCAAACCCATCTCTGTGACTGTGAGTGTGGACTCTACAACCCTTCTCTTATTTATTATTATTATTTTTTTTTTGTTATTTTGAAATTTCTGAATTTTTTTGAATTTTTTTTGAAATTTTTTTGGCATTCTGAATTAGGGTCCACCTAAATATAGGGTTTGTTGTGATTGGTTTTTCTGAAAATTTTAAAAAATATAGTTTCTCTGATTTAGGTTTAATGATGATATATAGTTCGTTGGGGGTGTGCAGTGATTTTGGTATATTTTCCTGCTTCTCTAAATAATCAATGTCCTGCGAGTGACCTGTGCTGTGCTACTACTGCTTGCTTCTGCTGCTACTGAACAAAAACATTAGAGAGTACACTACCCATGCCCGCCATTTCAGACTATCTAACAAAAAGGGTGCCTTTTTCTTTTAGGTCTGTTCGTTGGGTCTTCAATTTATTAGATGGCTTCACTCTTCCTCTTCTTTTATTATTTGTCTTTCTCTCTCCGTCAGTGATTGTTGTGATTGGGTCATTTCCGCAATTGAATATATGCACAATTTTTATGTAATTTGCTTCTGCTAATATGCACAAATTTGAATCCATTTTAAAATTTGCACATTCGTCAATGTTGGTTTTAATCTTAGTGTCAATTGTTGGATTTGTTTGATGTGTTAATATATGGCTGCTTTGGCATTATTCAATTGGGGAAATGTTCATTGAGCATTTGGGCTGCTGCAACCCCACAATAATAAGCAAGCTTAGGACCATCTCCTGAGACTTCTCTGCTGTATCAAAAAGAATTTGGGGTTCTTCATTAGTAACAGTGTCTTTCATTTTCGGATCAGATCGGATCAGTTTTTAAAAGGCATATGATGTATCGGATCAGATTGGATTTTTAGGAAAAACCGTAGGGTCGGATATGGATATTAGAGTTAAGATTTATGGTCGAATATTGTATTAATATAGTCCAAACCATAACCGATCCATTGCCATCCCTACACGGGTGGGTCATATATGACTCCCCCCTTCATCTCTTCTCCCGTTGCCGAAGAAAGATGCGGATGGCATTGCTCGGATAAGACTCATCAAGACTGCTCCCAAACCCAGTATCCTGTTGGGATAGTTTAGGCCAGGGCAGCCAGTGGGCTGTTTTGTTTTTAGTTCTTTTTTTCCCTTCCGTCTTCGTACCAATAATAATAATATTAATAATAATTATTATAATTATAATCAAGAAGAGTAAAACCCACACCCCAAATATGCTGGTCGTGGTGTCCAATGACTCTCAATGTCTCTGTCCCAACTAGGGTTTTCCGACACCGCCATCGCCGTCGGCGTCGGCGTCTCCCTCGCCCCTCTTTGTAGCACGCACCTAAACCCCAAACTCATCCAACACTTTCTCACACCTCTCTCACCATCGCCAAAAACCCTAACTCTAGCTTCTCGCTCGGTCATTGATAAACCTGTTTTCCACCATCTCTGTGGCAAATCAAGGCCTTGACTCTTGGTCCTTTCTACACTTTGACGGCAAGTTTAAACAACCCTCCCTCTCTCTCTCTCTCTCTCTCTCTCTCTCTCTCTCTCTCCCTCCGTTTGAATGCTGATTTAATATAGTATTGACCAATGGTGAATTTCCTTTTCATTATGTTTCTCGTATATTGTTGATTGAAGTTGGCGATGATGATCATTTTCTCTTGAACCAGCATGTCTGACTGTTCTAGTATCACAATTTTGTTTTATGATTCTTTTATGTATTTGTGGATTTAGTTTTGTTGAATGATGGATGAACCGATACTGGTGATTTCTGCTAGGCATTCCCAAAAGATAAAATAAAATAAAGGAAATGGCATTGGGTTTTGCACGTTTGATGAGAACTCTGAATTTTTGATTTGGTAAACTGAAGTTCTAGGGATTGATTTGATTTTTCTGAAAATTGTATGTAAAATTATGTATTACTTTGTATAATGTAGCTCATAATTGCTATTTAATATCACTTGTACTATGCTGAATTGTTGAATTGCAGGGCTTGCAATATTTACTTTCCAAGTATTTTCACGCATTTTCTTTGTGTTTCTCTGTCATAGCCCAGAAGCATTTTTTAATAATCTGATCTGATCAGAAAAGTTTACCGTGCGGTTATATCAGTACAAATAGATTTCTTTCAATTGTGCTTTTATATTTCCTTTTAACTTAATGCAGTCCATTGCTGCAACCTTTAGTTCAGGAATTGATCTCATTTTCCTGTAGGATGCATTGTAGGGTAGCTTGTTGAAATCCTTTTGCTCTCTTTCACTCAGAAGGCAGACTGCCTAATTCATTGGGTGATGCTCTAATCAAACATGTCTGAAATCTTTTTTTGGAAGCATTTGATGACGTTGCTGATTCTAAATATTGGGTATAATGTTCCCTTTCCTTCTTCTTTTGATCTCATTTTGTTGTTGGCACTGTCCTTGTGTTGAAAGATGCAACTCATTGGCCAATTTTGAGGTTTCTGAACCTATAATTGCATATTGATGTTAATATTAGAACTTGTTCTTATTTTTCATCTTTATTGTACCTCTTGATTATTGGGGTCAACTTCAGACTCATTACCTCGAAATAGCACATAGCTGGAATACTAAAAAATATACAGAGTCTAGGAAGATTTTTACTAGTGGTTGAATAGAACTTGGGTTTCTTTTGATTATCATTCTAAACCTCGATTAGCAGAGAAATTATGAATGCTTACTCCTGCTGTATGCGTACTTGGTAATTAACATAAAGGCTTGAAGATTAGAGAAAATTAATATATTGAATGTCACATTGATTAACTTTCTCTTTTGCATCTCTTCCCTGGATGTTGCCTGTTCTATTTTTTGTAATGTCAATAATATCGGATGGATGTTATCTGCATATATACTTGTTTGAACATGTCGAGTCTTATAATTCAAAAGCACTATTTAGTGCCTAAGGAGACTCCTTGAGACTGAATTCACCTCTGTGCTTTTTATGGGTCACAAAGTTTTTGAATTTTATCAGCGCATATAAAGGGATAGGTTTTCTTTTTTTTTGGGGGGGGGAGGTATTTATCCATCATAGAAGGATCCGGAGAAGTTCTATAGAACCAGCCTTGAGAGAGTGGATTTTGCTGAAAATGGACCCCGATATCTCTTTGACTTTAATTTCATTAGAGGATGAAAAAAAAATAAACATAAAAAGAACTTGCATGAGAAACCCTTTCACTCGCTTGGTTATCATAGGTGATTTAGTTCACATCAGTGGTGGATACTCAATAGGTTGAATGTTGTGATCATCTCTTTCTTAATGTTGTATGTTTTTCTTATGTCTGCATGTATTTACTTGCCATGTGCACATCTGTGTGTATTAAATCACATAATTTGATCCCCTTAACTAATGGTGCACTTTTGTGTGTATTAAATCACATAATTTGATCCCCTTGAACTAATGGTCGGAGGGTTTTTTAATTCTTATGTCTGCTGTCTTCTCACATTGAGTGTTTATATATAAAATGCTTGCTGGTTTTACCTTGTATTGGATAATCATTCTCCAACAAGCATATCTTATTTCTAGTCCTCTTATTTGGTGTGAAATTGCGCTACATGCTTTATCATTCTCTGTCTCATTATATGACCACATACCATATCAGTTTTATTGACTGTCAATTGTCATGAGCTGTGAGTATAATGACTGACATTGCTGTGTGATTTTCCAAATGGACCCCTTTACATCTTATGACTTGAATTTTCTAAGCCAGTTGAGAGGTTTTATTTTTATTTATTCAAAGATATAGTATAAAAGGAGTAAAACCTCATGAAATTTTAACAGTGAATATTCTCGTTTAGCTCCTTTTCTCATCCTTGAGTGTACAGTCTTTATGTGTACCCTGGCCTTGTATTTCTTTTTTATTGAAAATCAAAGGATATCAAAATTGGAATCTGGCGAATTGGATTTAAGAAAAAGTTGTAAATTCATGTTGAGATCTCATAAAAATTTTCAATTGAAGTGCTTATAAATTTGTAACATCATATAATAGTGAACCGGAATTTAGCAACTATTCAAAAATATAAGTGCTCAGTGGCATATTATTTTTTTGCCCTTACAATTAATCCCCATCATATGTTTGTTTCCAATGGCTTGCCATTTGATATTGCCTGGAAAACTCTTGCTGCTCTTTGTTGGCCCTACTTCAATTGTCTAGAAAGGCCCTAAAGATGTGATGATGTATGGATGTTACTCTTTGTTGGATGCAGATTTGGCATAGATGAACACTTGTATCCCACAAGCCATGCTCACATGAAATTTAAGCGAAGATGCACAAAGGATTGAAAATTCGATTTTCCTTTTGAACTAAAATTCAGTCTGTTTTAAAATGAAAAGCACACACACATAAGCAAAATGAGATTACTGCTCGTTGCCATTCAATAAATGATTAATACACAAATTCATGCAGAAGGTTGTTCTGCCTATCCTATGCTAAGACCATCGATATTTGCAGCCCCTTCCCCCTCAAAAAGAAAAAAAAGAAAAAAAAAATTCTTAAAGCTATTCAATGTAGTTGTGTTACCTTATGATTTACTCCCTTTTCTCTTTCCTTTGATTTTGTAACTGTCTCTTCCCCCTACCAGGACATCTATATTTTCTTGCTTTTGAACTCAATAAGATATTGAATGTTTTGATGGGCATGACATTCTGTCTCTTTCGTATAGATGGTGGTGGACTCTAGTGATTGCTGATGTAGATCTTGAACAGATGCTGCAAGATTTTCTCCTTCGTTATTTCAGCTGCTTCTAAAATGAGACCAAGAAAAAGTGTGGGATACAAGGGTAATAATGCAGAGGATTTTCATCGAGAGGGGCCTAACTGGATTCTTATTGCTGGAGGTGCCTTGTTAAGCACTTTGTCAATCCGCTTTGGTTACAAGCTGAAGCAGGCACTTGAATCAAGGCAACCACGGAGCTCTCAAAATGGTCTGGAAGGTCTTATCATGCATAAAATGCTGGCAAATTATCGTTTGTCTGTTTACTTGCGCCTAACCAAAATTTGTTGAAATTCAGGAAGTGAAGAATCTACTGGGAGAAAAAAGTCACGAAGTCGGCATTTTCATACAAATGTTTATTCTTTCCCCCAAGATGAAGATGGCTGCTTCAATTACATTCCAGGTTTTTACTGTTGACACTTCTCTTGTCTTTATTGTCTTTTATTGCCAGGACATTGATGCATGTCATCTGTGCAGACACATGCAAATATATCTTTTCATAGCCTTTTCTTTCCGGTCCTTATGTCCTTTGCAACTAATATGGATTTCCATGTGAATGGCCCTTGTTCAGGAGCTGAAGGCGTAGTTGAGATTAAACAACCACCCAATAGTCAGGTGCTGATGGAACCAAATATGTCCCTACCTTTGGTGACAGTTCCACCCACTGATTTTGAAAAAGAGAATGGTGTGGTTTGGGCATCCTCACCTGACTGCCTTGAGCTGCCTCCAAGACCATTCCATCACTCAAACTGCTCAGATTCACCATGTGTTTCTGAATCTGGGTCTGATATATTTAGCAAGCGAGAAGTCATCCACAAACTAAGACAGCAGCTGAAGAGGAGGGATGATATGATACTGGAGATGCAGGATCAGATATTGGAGCTGCAGAATTCACTTAGTGCTCAACTGTCCCACACTAACCATTTGCAGTTGCAGCTTGATACTGCAAATAAAGACCTTTTTGATTGTGAGAGAGAAATCCAGAGGCTAAGGAAGGCAATAGCAGACCACTGTGTGGAACATTTGAATACAAATGAAAAGCCATCAACGGCCACAGACTGGCCACTGGAAGGAAGGAATGGGCGTGTGAATGGTCATGTGGATTCTGAGAGCAATTCAGAATCATCAGAGAAGGGGAGAGGTGATTTGGAGGGGATTGATATGCTCAGACTGCAGGTGCGAGAACTTAAGGAAATCATCCAGGGAAAGGAGTACCTGCTACAGAGCTACAAGGAGCAGAAGGCTGAGCTGTCTGACAGGATCAAGGAATTGCAACAGAGATTGGACTCTCAGCTGCCCCACATTTTGTAGATATTCTTGTTTGGTTTTGTTTTGCTTTCCATATTTTCCTCCCACCTCCTATCCCTGGTTGTTTCCTTTGATTTGTTGACTAGGTTAGAAATTTTGTAGTTTTCTCCTATGTTTTCTTGCCACGATGGTTTAATGTTGCAAGCTGTATTTAGCTTTTGCCCACTGATTTAGTGTTTTTGTGCAGAATGGCTGACTTTATGTTTGTGCTGTGTGCCTGCGCACATGACTTATGTCCTATGGAACACAGGACTTATGTCCTGTGAATGAGGGTTTTGAAAGTAAGTGAGGGTTGTCTCAGTCTCATACTCCATCTTTCTAAACAGAGAAGACCGATACATTTGCTACCGCTGCCTTCCAACATTTTGAGATTGATTTCATTGGCCCCTGCTTTACCGGTGCTATCTAAACTCCTTCGATGCTTTACCGGTGCTATCTAAACTCCTTCGATAATTTAGCGGTTATAATCCTTTTTTTCTAATTTTGTAATTTAGGATTTAATTTTTTGTGAAAAAAATAAATAAATAAATAAACTCCTTGGTGTACCTACGACTAGACCTGATAAAGGGCTGGGGTTCAGGCCCTGGGCCTCTGAACTGGCGTGGTCCATGCCCACGGGCAAGGGGCAGTTCCATTAACTGTATGGATGAGGCGTTCAACCATCTAAAATACCGACTTGGTACCAAAATTGTTAAAAACCAATGGTTGAATTGAACATAAATCAAAATCATTCAAGAGTCAGAATTGACCTTTGACCCTGCGAACTTTATTCGAAATGCGAGTGAATTGTGAAGGTTAAACGGCTGAAATCGTAGTTTTAAACCCTTTTCTAAATTTAAAAATCGCAGGTTCTAACCTTTTTCCAAATTCAAAAGAATAGGGGACAACACCAAGGAAAGGGAGGACTTTTTAAGTATTTAAGCAAAATAATTTATTACAAAAAATGATTTTAGAGGGTTTTGAAGGAGAGATTGCATTTTAAAATTTTAAATACTAAATTTATTTTTATACCCTCTATTTAAAATAAAAACGAAATTTAAAAATGATAAAACAATAAATTTATATATTTTTTAATATATTTTTTCATTTTTCTTCGTCTAATCAAATGTGATTTTTATTTTACTTCTTTTTCCCTTCTTTTCCCATCACTTTTTTTTTTTAACCAAATATGGTTTTTAGTTTTATATCCATTTTCCTCCTTTTCACGTCTCTTTCTTTTCATTCTTTTACCTTTCTGTTCTATGAGTTTGCCAAACACATTATTAGGGTTTAGGATGGGATATGAGTTTTAGTGGTATTTTTGGTAATAGTGTGCAGTTTTTTATTTTTGTTCTTTTATTATTTTTAGGATAAAAATGCTTTCTGGTTGGTCAAAAAATAACTTATCGGAAGGAATTTAGGGAGAATAAAAAATTAAATAATTCTTAGGATATTTAAAGGATCAAAATGTCCCTCTCAACAATCAAATAATGATTAGTTTCGGGGTCATTATGAAGAAAATCAAGGGGGGATTTACTTTTTACATATTTTTTTAACGGTGATTCTCTTTTGAAACTATTATGTTCACTGTTACTTTCAACCAATGTTTATAGGTAATTAAATTTTCCGATCTATCGATTCATTGGTCAAATTAATCAGACCACTTTATGAATCGTATGATATTATCATGATATCATATATATAATTTTTATATTATATATTTTAAAATAAAATAAAATCTATTTATTTGTATGAAAAAATGAGTTTGTATCAACAACACATGAAAATACTAACTATAATAAAAAATCGATCAGACCGATTTGAATAGTTTATTGATTTTATTAGTTTTAATCGGTTTTAAATGGTTATAACTGATTTAATTTTATCCGATTTAATAGTGCAAAGCGAATCGAATTATAGAACAATTCACAATTGAATCAGTCAAACTGATCGGTTTAGTTTAGTTTTAAAAATATTGCTCTCAACTTCTCATATTTTCTCTCATCAAATTACTTTCAACTTAGCACATTTTTTATGCATATTATATAAACATTTCTTATCCTTTGTTAGAAAATTTTATTTCTTTTATCTCATGAGAAAAGAAAAAAATAAACAAAAAATACTCGAGAAAATTTAATAAAAAATATCTCCAAAGAACTCCCAAAAATAAAAAAATAAAAACTTTTCAAGCCTGAAACTACCAAAAACCGACCTTTTACCAAACCATTTAAGGGCCATCAAATCGGCTCCGAACCATCGGTTGAATGACTCTTTCTTAAACAATATGGAAGATTTAAGGGTAAAGGTTAGGGTTCTATAACTTTGAACCGACAAGCCATCTTAGTTTAGAGTTGATTCAACCCCATAATCAAATCTACTAACAACTATGGTATGTTCAAAGTGCAAACAGTCCTTCATTTGCCTTCATACAAGAAGTTTTTCATTAACTAATATTTTGTCAATTTAGACTTCAATTTAGAATTCTATTTTATCTGATTCAACTTTGAAGTCTATAAAGTATAAATAAGGTTTTGACAGAATCATGATAATTATTTTTAGATTGAGTAGATTTTAATTTTAGTTGAAATTAGATAAACAAATAAAGAAAAAAAAAACAACTTCGAAATTAGTACTTTTTTCTTAACAATTTTTTGAATTTTAATTTTGACATAACCTAGTAATAATGCATGTATGTATCAATGTGTTTCAATAAACATCTATATAACTAAGATGCTACTCATTTGGTACACCAAAGAAGAAAAAAAGGAAAAAGAAAAGATGTAGTTATTTCACTTTTTTTTTTTTTTTTGGTTCTTGCTTTTCATTATAAGAATATATAATGTGAGATTACACATGATTTTTGTGTTACAAAATATTGCATACCAAATGCAATAAAAATGGAACATAAATAACAATAATTTAAAATAGGGAATCAAATGTACATCCGGCCTTTCATGATTCCAACGAGTTCCAACAAAAATAATACCTCCAATTGATTTCTTGGAATATACACAAACCTTTTTAAATCTTCAATTTCATTCAATAGATAGTGTAAAGCCATGAAATTTAGATTTAGAGACCCAATGCATTAGGAAGATGTTTATATAGTCTCTCAGCCATTAAAATTCAATAATTGTCACCCTAAATTGTTGATGGACATTATGGGAAGACAATTAAACATTTAAAATGGAAAACAAATATTAATTGTGTGGAGATTTGAATAAGCAACTAAGATTAGGTCAAATACAACTCAATTCAAAATTTTTCTATTTTTTGTCATATTTAATTTCTTTGAATTATGTTTTTTCCCATTAACTTGATTTTGAATGTATTAACTCATGGAATTTGAATTTAAATGAAAAATTACTAACATTCTCTCACTTGATCTAGCAAATCGATTTGAAATCAAAACTAAATTAATTTCTTATGAAAATAAAGTATACGAGTTACGGTGATAAGTTTTTTAAAAGCGAGTATTATCTTCTGTGTATCACAATACACTATTTTCTTACCATATTATGACATTTATTTTATAAATAAACTTTACATTTATTCGAGATCCAAACTTGATAAACTTATCTCAACACAAAAATATGTGCACAACTTTATTAAGAAAATTCAATTCTAAATTTCATTTAAATAAGATAATAAACTCATATTTATACCATGATCTATAAACCTATTTGATGGCATACCTATGGTTAAGCGATGAGTCAATATACAATTAGTGCTAATACGTTGGATTATAATTTTATTTTTTAACACTCTTTTCGTAATAGTTAAGTATTTTATGTCAATTTACTTATTTCGACTACCACTCTTATTATTCTTAATTAAAAATATAGTGACTGAATTGTCACAAAATATACATAATGGTTTAGGTACAGAATCTAAAACTTTAAATCCGGATATGAAATTCTTGAGCTACGTCGCATGTAACATAGTCTCAAAACACGTCACAAACTTAGTTTATATAGTGAAAATCGAAGTTAATGTCTGTTTAACACTCCTCCATAATACAGCTCCACCGAGTATTATAAAGATGTAACCCAACATTGATTTCTGGGAATCAACACAACAGGAAAGTTTAAATCCGGGTACCCTACTACTTCCAGATTGTTGGATTTTTGTATGTAAGCATGTGCTTTCTTAGTGCCTTGTAAACACCTTAACACCTTCTTTGCAGTCTTCTAATGGTCCACACTTGAGTTATTTTGATATCTACCTAATATCCCGACAGCATGTGTTATATTAGGTCTTGTACAGACCTGAGTATACATGAGATTACCAATAACAAAAGCATATGTGATGTTAGTCATCTATTACCTTTCCAAATCTATCTTAGAGTATTGGTCCAAATTGAATCTATCTTATTTGACAATTAGAGTTATATTTGGTTAACAGTTTTTTATCATATATCATTTAAATATTTTGTTAATGTAGGTCTCTTAAGATAGTTTTAGGACGTTATGGGATCTATATAGATATGTCTTTATGTCGACAACAGATGATGCATCACGTAGATCTTTCATCTCAAAATTCTTACAGAGAAACTGTTTTACCTCATACAACATGCTCTTATTATTGGTAACAACTAGTATATCTTCCACACATAAGACAAGGAAATAAAATCTACTTCCACTGACTTTGAGGTATATGCATTAATCTAAAATGTTCTTTTTGAAACCGAATAAAGTGATTATATTGTGGAATTTCAAATACCACTGGCGGGAGACTTATTTCAACCCATATATGGATTTTTTAAGTTTGCACATCAAACACCACTATCAGAATAGGAGAATCTTTTGGATTGGCATATGTAAAGCTCTTCCTCTAGTTTCCTATTAAGGAAAACCGTTTTTACATCTATTTATTACAACTCTAGGTCCAAATATGTAACAAATGTCAGAATGATTTGGGGGAAATTTTTCTTAGACATTGGAAAAAATGTCTTTGAATAATCAATTCGTTTCCTGTAGGTGAATCCTTTAACAACAAGTCTAATCTTATATTTCTTGATATTGCCTAATGAGTTAGTCTTAATCTTGAAAACTCATTTACATCTGATAGGTTTTATCCCATTTGGTAACTCTATAAGATCTTAGATTCCGTTACTCCTCATGAAGTCTATCTCATCTTTCATGGTATTTAGCCATAAGTTTGAGTCCTTAGAGCTCATTGCTTATGAAAATGTTTCCAGGTGTTCTATAGCTCTATCGTTATAGTCAGACTCTTAAAAGTATACCACATAGTCATTAGATATAGCTAACCTTCTTTCTAGAGTAGATCTCCTTAATATTGATTCAACATTCTCTATAGGAAAATGTTGACCAATTTGATCTTGGTTAATTATTTGTGAAATTTATTGATTATCATCCGTACCTTAATTTATATCTATAGGTACTTGAGGATCATTTTGAATAACAACTAACTTGGTGTTAGAACTTGACGAGATACTTAATGGATCCTTTTCACGAGTTAAGTCCTGAAAATAATCCTACTTGATGGATCCTTTTCATGAGTTAAATTTTAAAAGTAATCCCTCTTACTGATCAAATCATTCTCTCGAAATCTATCATTTCTAGATTCTGTATGGTATGATGGACAATAAAACCGGTATCTTTTGAGGTTATCGGCATAATCGATAAAGTATCCACTCATAGTTCTTGGATTCAGCTTCTTTTTTCATGAATTGTAAACCCTTATCTCTGTTGAACAATCCTAAATGTGTACATGTTTTAAACTAGATTTCCAACTTTTAAATAACTTAAAGGGAGTTTTGATTATAGTTTTGGTTGGAGTCCTATTTAAGATGTACACTATCATCTTGAAAGTTTCAATCCACAAGAATTTAGGCAATTTGGAGTTAGCCACCATGCTCCTAACCATATCAAACATGGTTCTACTCCTTTCAGCTACCCTATTTTGGTTAGATAAACCAGGTATGGTGTATTACGTAACAAACCCATTTTTTTAAAGCAACTTTGCAAATGGACATAATATTTGTCCATCCTCTATATACCTTCTATAGTATTCTCCATCTCTATTTGATTTCATGACTTTTTTTTTGCTTACCATATTGTTTCTATATTCTATTTTGAAAATTTTAAAAGCATTTAATGTCTCGTCCTTATGACAAAGGATATAGAGATATATATATCGTAAGTAGTCATTTATATATGGAATAAAATAACTAGTACCATTCGAGTTTGTTCATGGAGTACAAATGTCTATATGTATGATTTTAACCAATTTTTAACTCCTAACACCTTTTTAAATCTTGTTAGTCTGCTTTTCCTCAATGTAGTGCACACAATTCTCAAAATTATTAAAGTTTAGGGGCATCAAGTATTTCATCATTTACTAACTTTTTGATCATCTTTTTGGAGATGTATCCTAAATTTCGATACCACAATATGGAAAACATTTCTCTCAATGATACTTCTTTTAACCCCTATATATGTTATATTCATGCAAATATTATCTTGTAAAATAATACTATACAATCCATCAAATAATAGATTATAACCAATAATATTTGAACCCAAAAAAATAATATTATTTTTTTATTAAATTGGAAAGAGTAACTGAATTGTATAAGTTTTGAAATGTAAATTAATTTTCTAGAAAATATAGATACATAAAATACTCTCTCCAATTTCATGATATGTCTACTAGTTAGAATCAACTCATAATCGTCAATACCTTTAGCCATGAGCTCATTTTATTACCTGAATAGATGAGTTGTTCATGTTCAACTGGCTTCTTTAGGTTTTGTAAGCCCCTGCAACATATTATAATGTGGATAATACAACAAGAATCAATCAATTATATGTCATGGAAATCTCAGTTATGTAAGATTCATAACAAATTAATGAAATTTTCATACCTTTATTCTCAAATTATTACTTATATTTGGCACAATCCTACTTTCTGTGTCTCTTCTTTTTACAAAAGAAATACTTGAACTCTTTCTTTATGTACACTTTCGATTTTGTATCTTTTTAGTTCGGTTTGAATTTACTCTTCTTCTTTCCTTGTACTACCACATGTGCACTTGTAGAACTCTGTTTCATCTCCATCAACAACATTTCTTTCTCTTGCACACACATGATCAGCAATTCATTGATGGGCTGTTTCTTCTCATGTGTGCTGTATGAGATTTTAAAGGGACCGTAAGACTGCAGTAGTAACTTCAAAATGAAATGCACAAAAAAAGATTCAAACATCTCAGCCTCCAAGATTTTTAACTGAGTCGCTATGTCCTGTATGCGCATGATGTGCTTGCACACATGTCGCATTCTTTGATGTTGCCATGCAAACACTTTTGTTTTTCCTTCAATAAAGGATGAAAGCACCAATAGTGTGCTGTGATCCTTGGCGTTGGCACATAGAATGGTTGATTGCCTTGATCTTGCACTTGTTTAGATGAGTTCGAGGGAGGGTTGAGTGAAAAGGTTAGAATACTTCCTCATGCACTGTACCAAAATGCCCAAAGCACAATCGTTGGCCCTCAAAAAGAAAAAGAAAGAAGGGGTAGAAGAGAAGATGGATAGGATTTGAACTTACCTTGATGGGTCCTCAAGAACAAGAGCCTTATCATCCGAGGGTGATGTAACTTAAGGGAATGTCCTGTCCTTAAGCCCTAATGATCACGCAAGGGTGATCTTTCTCAAGGGGATTTTGACCACTTAAGCCCTAAGATAAATTTCTCACGTTGGAGAATTCTAAAATTCAAACTTTCTATTATGATAATTGCTTATTACAAATGAGGGAGGCCTACCCTATTTATAAATAAAGGAAGGGCATTGAAAGGTCCTCATTACACATAACTTTTGGAATGAAAAGACTCCTGCAACAATAACTACTTGGCGATTAAATAAATGACATTTTAACATACTTAAAACCTTACAAAAATAAATGGAATTTATTAAGGAAAACAGTTACTAAAGATGGAACCTTGTGTCCATTCGACTGTTGGTTCATAGCCTTGCGTGCTGGCGCATGCGGCCTATTTGCTGTTGTGCGTTGGCCCGTGTACTAGCTTGCTATCCTCAGGCTATGGCTCCATTTTCTAGACCATTATCTCTTTTCCTTCAAGCCATGTGTTTTCAAATGATGTCTTTTCACGTGCAGGCTTAATTACATGTGTTTCCTTGGTTGCTTGATCATGCTCTTGATGCACTATATCATGAATGTGCATTGTTTTGTCTTCCTTGGCCATTTTCTCATTCGGTTGCTCTATAACTTGCACCTTTTCATGTTGTAATGTCTCTTGGCATGGACTGCAGGGTGTTTGCTATTGTAGGGACATTACTTTGCTCGGGTTGGGTGCATGTTCTTGTTCGAACTACTCGTGTAATGGCGTACACTCATTCGTAGGCTGCTCAAGCAATGGTTACGCTTCGCTTCGGGTCCTTTTGAGTGGTGGCCTTCTTGCTTGCTTATTTAGATGTGCAATAGTCTCTTTAACTTCTTTAGAAACTTTTGCTTATAGGTTGTTTGATGTTGCATAAAAGGTTGCGTCCTTTGATTGAACAGTCGTGACCTTTGGTGTGCGGTTGCTCGGTTGTCTTGTGCCGTTGGTTAGATGATGCTTGTCTTTGCTTGAGCGGGCTTGAGTATTGTTGTGCAATGCCTTTGGCAATTGCTTTGCCTTGTTGGGTGCTGATGTTGCTTGCAAACCTCCTTTGGAGATATGTCTATGCGAACCTCATTAGGAAATGAGTCAGTACGAACCTCCATGATTTGTTCTTGGAATGTGCGGTCCTTGTCCTTACACATGGTCCTTCAGAAGGTTGCAACAACACATTGTGGACTAGTAATAAGCCTCATGGAGGAGAATTGTATAATGAGAGTACATTTCAAAAACTTTTTCGATGTCTAGAATTGCTCATTTATAACCTTAAGAAGAGCACGAATATTACTATATTGGTTGATTGAGTTAAGATATCAGATAAAATTTTACTCTTTATGAATATGGTATTTAGACGATTAGATCACTCCCACTTTTCATAAAGATTCTTTTCGTCCACAAAGTTAGTATCAGTCACTAAAACTGGCTCGTCCTTCCATATAACATAGTCAATGTCTAGACATTCTTAATGAAGGACTATTTCCCTTTACTCCTTATAATTCTCTCTATTCAAATCGGGAAAAATCAGATTTCTTATCTATGATTTGAAATATTGCAAGATAAATAAATATACTTATTAACTATATATAAGGCATTTAATATATGTCTATCAATGCAACATATGAAAATAATCTATAACATATAAATTGTCTGTGAACTAAATTTTCAATTCTATTAGATTTATTTGATCTTATAATAAGATTTACCAAAAACATCTCATTCTTTAATTCTGTGGGTTAATTAAGAAACTATCAACAGTTAGTCTATCCCTGATTGCGTTATCTATTTTTACTTAACCCTATAAGACTACACTAGGTAGATTCCTGATGGGTCATATGATATCGCTTAAGAACTAATCAGTCTTAAATTTATCCTTTTTTTTATAGAACTAGTCTACACACGCACCAAATCAATTGTATTTATAGTATTATATAGAAAAGGGATTGCAACTAAGTAGACATCTATTGAAACAGTTATTTTGATATTTTATCTCTAATTTTATTATTTTATACAATAAAAATTTACGTGAAATAAAATTCATTACATAAAAATAATTTTCAATGTAAATTATTTTTTCCTCATATGATCATACTTTTATGCATAATTTTTTACTTAATTATGGATACCGTAACTAAACCTTGTTACTTAGTTTTACAATATCAAAATACATAAAATTTTAATGTAAAAATGCAATAAATTAGCTAATGTAGTTTTGTAATTTTATACCTCTCCTTATATATAAAATTATGTTCAAAATTAATTTTATACATGATTTTTCAAAGTTTAAACTTAGAAAATATTTTGAAAATTTTGAAAATTTTTTTGAAAATTTTTTTGGCCTAAAAAAAATTTGAAAGGATCGGATTGCAGCAAACATATATATATATATATATATATATATATAGAAAAAAATAAAACCTTAGTCGTGGGGATCGGAAGACCTTAAAAGCTAGAGCATTAATGAGAGCTGGGCCACGTGGACTATGAGAACTTAGACATTCATCACTTTACATGATTTATGCATAGACCCAATGTTGCGGGTACATGTGGTGCAAATTTGAAACATTGACTATTCAAACAACATCCTTAAACATTTATTATTGTCGCTCACGTGATGACATCTAAATACACAGTGCTCTTAAACACTAAGTTTCGGGTCTTCTTCACCTGGTAGATCTTCACCTGGTAGACCTCCGAGTGTCCCGACCCTGCTCGATGAATTTTCGATGATCGGATGTTTGTCGAAAAATGTAAAAATACTTTAAAATAATTTTTATAAATATGCTTTTTTTCAAAAAAATTAAGATTTTGAATTAAATATTCAAAAATCCAAAAATCATAATTTTTTAAAAATTTTAAAATTTGTCAAAATATTGTAAGCAAAGGACAAAAACTCTCTGATACTAAATATTACAAAATATTATACACCAAATGTAATAAAAATTGAAAATAAATAACAATAATTCAAAATAGGGAATCGAATATACCTCCAGCCATTTGCGATTTTGAAGAACTTTGACAAATGTAATACCTCCAATCGAATCCTTGGAACGTACGCAATCTTTCTAAATTTTTAATTTCACTTAACGGATGGTGTGAAATCATAAAATTTGGATTTAGAGACCCAATATGTTAGGAGGAGGTTTATACAAACTCTCAAACATCAAAGAGCCATTAAAATTCTATAATTGTCACTTTTAAATTATTATTAGACATTATGAGAACATAATTAACCATTCAAAATGTAAAAATAAAGATTAATTATGTGAAAATTTAAATTAACCACAAAAATCTGTTCCAATACAAATCAATTCAATTTCCTTCCATCATTTATCATATTTAATCTTTTTAATTATGTTTTTCTCATTAACTTGATTTTAAATACATTGAGTCATTGAATTTGAATTGAAATTGGAATGAAAAATTATTAAGAGTTTGGTTGACTAGATTTGATAATGTAGTTTATTTATGTTAAAAAATAGATTTCAGAAAATAACTTTCTTTGTTTTTTTCTTGAAAAAAAAAAAAACTTTGTTCTAGAAAAAGTTTTTCAATTTCTATTCTGTCATCCTAACATTTTTTACCTTCTCACTTTTCTTTCTTTCTTAGAACTTTTCTTTGTATTAAATTTTGTGTTAATTTTTACATATTCATTTACAACTACGACCTATAGAAGGTGAGTTAGAACTATCTGCACAAAAAGAAAGAGAAAGAAAACGAGTGAGAGAGAGATTCATCAGGCCACTTAGGGCTCCTTCCGAACAAGATTCCAAGTCCCCAGCAACTATCATTTGCCTATTTTTCATTTTAAGAAATAGTTTTTTTTTTTTCTTTTTTTCTTTTTTCTTTTTTAGCTCCTTCAATATACGTGGGAAAAATAGCGGTTTTGAACCGAAATTGTTAAAAATCAAAGGTTGAACCATGCATGAATCAAAATCGTCTATTAACCTTTGAGCCTTCGGAGTTTATTGCAATGTGAGTGAACCCCCGTAAACGGTTTGCACCCAAAACCGCAAGTTCCAACCATTTTCCAAATTTTAAAAGAAGAGGGTGCAACACAAGCAAGAACCACAAGCTGTAGTTGTGTTTTTGACAATAGTGTGTAATTTTTTTAATTATTGTTTTATGGATACAAATGCTTCTCTCAATAGTCAAAAAATGACTAGTTGGAGGGTATTTTTGAAAAATGGATAGGTAATTAATTTTTAAGAATTTTAAAGGATCAAATGCCCCTCTCAACAATCAAATAATGATTAATTTTAGGGGTATTATTGAAAAATCAACAAACTCCTAATAATTTCTCTCATTAGATTACTTTTAACTTCCTCATTGCAATGGCACATTTGTATCATACTGACACTTGTTGTCCTTTCTTAGATTTTTTTTTCTTTACTTTGAAAGAAAAGAAAAAAAAAATATCACTAGAAAAATGAAAAAAGAAAGAAAGAAAAGAAAAAAAAAAAAAAGAAGGTAACCTTCCTTAACCAAACATCTAAGGGTCATTGGATCTGTTGTGAACATCAAGCCTGATCACTCTTATCTCAAACCATGCAGATGATTTAAAGGTAAACGTTAGAGTTTTGTGACAAAGAACGGCGGAGCCGAGGTCGGCTTAGGGTTAGTTCAATCCAATTAGGGGTGTTCATCGATTCCGTTTTTGAATTTTTCGATTAATTCGGTTTTGTTAATTCGGTTTAATATTTTTTAACCCCAAATCGAAAACCAAACCAAATTCATTTAAATTCAAAATTCGGTTTTTAGTTTGAATTCGAATTGAATCGAATAAACCAAATAAATCGATTTTGATTTTTGAGATCTAAATTTTTCACATAAATCTAATTTAATCACATTCGAATTGATAAAATAATGAATTTTTTAACTACTATTTTATTGTTTGTTTAAAAAAAATTATTAATCAAAGTTTGCGAAAAGAAAATAAATAATAAATAATCAAAATAAATAAAAAATGAGATAATTAAAAACCCTAATTCGGTTTTTTGTTCGAATTCGTATTAAAAATCTCAATTCGAAACTCGAACCGAAAACCAAATTTGAAATTCGACTCTAACCAAAAACCGATTCAAATCCAATAATCGAATTCAAATTTAATTTGATTCGGTCGGATAATCGGTTATCACCAAATATTACACTCCTCTAAACCCAATGGCCAGGTCCATGTCCAAGATCCAAAGAGAATTTGAATGCAACCTTGTTAAGTATAAACTCTTGTGCTAACTAATATCTTATTAATTTAGACTTTAAATTGAATCAATTTAGAAATCTATTTTACCTAATGCAACTTTTTTGTGTATAAATTACAAATGTAGTTTTCTCAGAAAGATGATAGTTATTTTTAGACCTAAAGTTCAAAAATTTGGAGAAGTTCCCCTCAAATTTACTTCTCCACAATTATATATATATATATATATATATTTTTTCCTTCTTAACTTTTAAGAGGACATTTTAACTTTAGTTGAAATTAGATAAACAAATAAATAAAGAAGAAAAAGAAAATAGATTTTCTTTTTAGTTTTAATACCTTTTTTGAATTTTAATTTTGACATAACCTATCATTCTGATGCATGTATGCATCAGCATGTTTCAATAAACATGAATCTAACTAAAACGCTAATCATTTGATACACCAAAAATTTGAAAAAAAAAAAAAGAAGAAAAATTTAAGTTATTTCACTTTTTTCTGGTGCTTTTCTCAATGTAAGAATATATAATGTACAATTACACATGATATTTGGTTAAATAGATTTGATAATATATATTTGTTTAATATATACATAAAATTTTAAATATATTTGTTTAAAAAATTATGTCAATTTGCTTTGTTTTATTACTAATTTTTATTTAATATATCCCAACCCAAAATCTTATAACGAGAATCCTAATTCAGAAACTCTGAACCCTAACTTTTCATTAATTTTACCTAATTTATCCTACTTTTCATTTTTTAGTGACTATTTTGAACTTTAATTTTGATATAACTTAATATTTTAATACACGTATATATTAACATGTTTCAATAAACATGCATACAACTCTCTCATGTAGCTCAAATGGTAGAATCTTCTCAATTTTATTCTCTTTTTCTCAATTCATTTTCATTTAATTGCATTTTATTATTAAAAAAAACATTAATGAAATATTATTTTCTCAAATGAAAAGACTTAGTAGTTTAAAAGTTTGAATTAAACATAATTTTTTTAAAAAAAGAAATTCTATTTCCATGATTTATTTTTCTAAAATTACTTATTTGATGTATAATAAGGACGTATAATACTTCCCGAACACATTTTTAGGTTTTCTTTTTCCAAATCTTTTATTAATATATATATTTAATTTTTCGTTTTTAAAATTAAAGTTAATAATATATTCCAAATATGTAAAGATAAATTTATTGAACACATTTAGGTCACAAATTGCAAAAATTAAACAAAAAACAACACCCTTTATAAGCTCAAAACTTGTATATTATATATATATATATATGTATGTATGTATGTATATATAATATTAATTTTTAAAAAAATAGGGGTTTTGTCTAATTCTCGGATTAACTTTTTTGGGTGCCTTTCTTATCCTAACTACAAAAAGGGTAATCGGCCTTATTGCTCAAGAGTCATCTCGGAGTCTCGGCGCCATCGACATTTTCTTCCCTCAGCTCCAAAGACTTACTTGGTATGAATTTTCCCACTCACATATCATTCTCTTCTTTTCCATTTTCTTATAAGTGTCTGAGTTTATCTATCCTTTTTGATTGTCCGAATTCGGTCGGCATTAATTTGATTTTCTGTTTTCTACTCCAAGTTGACAATTACATACTCTTCTGAAACCCTATTTTTCATTCTTACCATGCCATCTTTTCCTTTTAAAAGGCAAAATTGAGACTTGTGTTATTCGTGGTGGCAAATTAGGGTTTTCAATTTTGGCTTCGTGAAAAGCTACTAGTGATTATCATAATTATAATTGGATTTTTGTAATTCCTGATTTGTGAGCATGAACTGTGCGCAATTTTCGGATTCTAGTAGATCTTATGCGGGTTGTGAGAATGCTGGTATTTCTGTAAAATTTGTTTTTGTCAATGTCAACTAAATTCTGCGTGGTGACTAATTTGTCGTCTGAATTGCCCCAAGTTCAATCTATCAATGCAAAATGCTTGCTTGCGGCGTACCCAGCAGTTTAGTGGGGCTAGGGTAGCTATGGCACAAACCAGACATTCCCTAGCTGATAGAGCCCTCCTGCAAACACCTAGAGGGGGGCAGGGTTAGCCCTCTCCACCCTTTTCAAAGAGCCAAAAAAGAAAGAAAAAAAATTGCTTGCAATTTCGAGGTTCAACATTGCTGTTGCTTTTGAGCTGTTAATAGTGGGCTGGTCTAGTATTTTACATGCTACATTGTTCTTTAGCAGACATGACATGAAATGTGACTTAAAAGAAGAGACGGAGGTTTTGCTAGGAGGGACTGCATTGGTGTTTTGTGATTGGGTCACTGAGTGATAATTGTTATTTAGAATTACAAGGTTCATATAGACAAATGAACCTTATTTTAGGTGCATTTGCTCTCATAGAGCTACTGGAGTTGATAACATATTTTACTCATAAATTTTACAACTTGCTCTTCTAGTTCCACACAACCATCAATTCTCATATCTTTCCAAAAAATCCGATTAAGATGTGTCCTGAAAAGCTCCACAATTTGGTAAAGTTGTGATTTCTACATGCCTGGAATGAATAGCATTCTAGAGTTTCTAACACTAGAAGATCCAAATTTGTTTGCCAAAGTGCAGGAGCACTGGCATTCAAACTATTGATGAGAATCCTCTTGAAATTTAAAGTAATTCAAATCAGATGAAAATATTACCTTGTGTCCTGAACTTTGCTTACTGCTTCCTTATTTATCTCTAGTAATAGCGACATGTCAAATGTTACAGAGACCTTTTGGGAATTTCAGAAGCATGCAGAAGAAAAATTTCAGAAAAAGAAGTAGATCTGTCGAAGAAGATGAAGATAAAACAAATAGTGCATCAGATGATGAAGAAGAAAGGAGGTAATCTAGAGTATTAGAGTTCTCCTACATTGCTATACAATACAACTCAAAAAATAAAATCTTTTAAATCATGACTGTCCATATATGGAGCAGTAGAAATGTTTTGAGGTTCAGAAATGTATGTCTTGTGGGGTTTATGAATTAACTCATTATTGATTATCAGATCAGCATTGGAGGAAGTAAAATTTCTTCAAAAACAAAGAGAAAGGAAAGCAGGGATGCCTGCAATGCCCATTTTTCAAAAACCTGGTGCTATTCCAAAACCTAGTGACAAGCATGAAGCAGATGGGGAAAAGGAGGAGTTGGTTCTACAAGATACCTTTGCTCAGGAAACTGCTGTCATGGTTGAAGACCCCAATATGTACTTGTCCTCTCTCTCTCTCTCTCTCTCTTCCCCCCTGTAGGGCATTAACTCTCTCTCTCTCTCTCTCTCGCACACACACACCATGTAGATAAAGATGTTCCATACTGAGACATGCATGCACAAGCATGCATTCACTGGTCACTATCATCCTTTCAATTGTTGCTAATAATGATGGCATCATTAGTTGAAAGGTCAAGAGTATTCATTTGAGCACAATGGTCTTCTATTGAAGATGAATTCACTAGAGTATCAACTTGCTTATGGCTTTAATCTATATATAAAAAAAAACATTATCATTTCAACAATTTTGAAGTGGGATAACTGTTCTCTTCAGATGGATTTTGAACCAGCCTTTAATGCAGCCTTTATGTTCCAGTTTGAACCTAAGGATCCTCAATATCCTCTCTGGAATGTTCCTTTTTCATGACTTTAGAATAAGCTATCATTACAAGCGCAAGGAAGATATGCTATAATTTTAGACTGATTCTCCATGGAAGAGATTCCTTTGGGTCCGCCTTGGCCTCTACGTCTCAATAAAGGAGTTTTGAGTTGCTCGAGTTAGAAAATTATTGTGGCTGTGCTGTTATGGCGTGCTGTAGGCTAGCAGTGGGGAAAGGCTATTTAAGATTGGCTCATAGTTAATTAATAAAAATTGTGAGGCCACGGTGTTCAATGTGATTCTAATGAGTGGGGGAAAATCTCCAAAATAAGGGGTATTGTGTTTTCCTTTAAATATCTAGATTCATTTACAATTACATTGTGTTAAATACATATATAAAAGATTATATGAGTACTAAAGTAATAGAAGCTCAATCATTATATACATCTAAGAGTCATTCAATCTAAAAGAGGAATAAATAAGTAAGTGATGAGATTGGGACCTTTTGAGCTAAGCATCTTTGGAATGAGCCCAGGCCCATTAAAAAAGACCATGGTAAGGATCCATAAGGACCAGGGACTTGATTGATTCAGGTGATCTGAACATTGCGATGCTCAAAAGTCTAAAAACCATCGTAACATAGTGGAAGACTTTGCATCTCCTGGTCTTATTGGGCCAATCCTTGGTTACATTCAAGCCCTTTTTAGTTTCACTGCATTTTGATTAGTTATAATTTATTGGAATTAGTTAATGTTGAAGATTAGTATCAGAACTTGGATAATGATAAAGCAATAGTCATACATGTCATTGTAAATCCAATCCATGCCGAATAGTGATTGCAAAAAGAATTGCTTGTTCATAAACATTTCTAATTTTGATGGAAATTAATCTTTATTTCTCTGGAAAATTAATTTCGTTATGTGATTCATGCAGCACTAGTTCATACATGCCTTGTTATAGGAGAATGGACTTACTTTAGAGAGGCCCTAGCAAAAAAGGACAATGTCTCTTAATATTCCCTTTGGTAGATCATTGGTAGGAATAAATAGGATACTTGACATGGAAAGATTAAATGGCAACACTTTTTTGGGAAATGCCAATTCATTGTGATGGAGGATTAAGGCCCAAGAGGGCTAGAATGCAACATAGCATCTGGAGAGACAAGTGGTCAAGGGCACTGGAGTTTGAATATGCGTGTTTACTTTTTTTTGAATATCATAGAATACTATTGAATGAGACAGTCTCTGTCAGATTTGGGAATGTAGCAAGTGGATTTTGCTATGTTTTTAGTGCCCCATTTGTCCAACTGATGCACCACAAATTGTTTGCACAAGGAAATCCTAGAGATGATCTTATTACAAATTTAGCCAAGATCTCTGACTTGGATGACATTTCCCCTGAACAAATTTGACTCATATGGTGATTCATCCCCCCCCCCCCAAAAAAAAAAAGAGAGGTTTTAATAAGGTTATGAAGAACCTAGCTATTGACATAGTTACTGCTTCATCCAAGGACACACTGATAACCCTAATCCTTATGTCACAATTATTTATTGTGTTGAGTTACGATGGCCATGGTATTTACAGTCATTCTTAGGGGAGTTGAGGTGGAGTAGGCAATAAAAAAGGGACTGGTCTTTTTCTCCTAATAACTGACCGAAGGCTCAAGGTGCCATCTGAATATCATGCTTGCAAGCCTTGAGATTCCTAGGTCCTTATCTTTTCAGTGATGCAAGGTTCATTATGTCTCTTTTTCCACGAATCTAATCTTTGATGCACTGGCTTAGTTTGCTTGTATGGAAGGTTGACCTTGATTAAGACAGTTCATCCTTGATATTCCTAAATCCTCTGCTTTTGAATGCTACAAGGTACAATATTTCTCTTTTTCCATGAATCTAACCTTTGATGCTGGGACTTTGTTTGCATGTATGAAAGGTTAACCTTGATTAATACAGTTCATCTCTTATTTAATATCATGCCCACACCTTGGTCTTAGCACCATATCAGATGTTACCATAATAGCCACACCACCCCACTGTAGCCTCTTTACCTGGCCGCTAAGCCCCTATGAAAGTACATAGAAAAATGTTAAGTTCTGTTGAGAATTCCCTCAGCATTACTGCTTAAGGTTGCTTGCATGCCTAGGAATGGTAGTTACCCCTTTAGGAGTGTATGCATCACTCAAATTTTGGGTGCCTTGAGGAAGATGCATCCCTCGGAGGTGCATTACCCTACTTCAGATGACTTAAGATTTCTTGGGTCATGTTTTTAGGCCTAGGCAGCTTTTCTTTTTGTATTTTTAATTTATTTAATGAAGAAATATCTTACCTAGGAGGTTAAGAGTGTCAGGGTGGATCATGACTGGGTAAACAATTTGGTTCTTCGCTAGAATACTGGAATTTTCCTTTTAGGCAATTGTTAATTGAGGAATATGCTTCGTGGAAGATGGCTCCAGGGTGGGCTCTCTAAATAGGATGAACTGTAGCCTGGCGTGCTGTTTGGGGGGGGGGGAACTTAAGTATTTCACTTAACCAGTAGCATCTAACCTTTCCTAGTTCAGGCCAATATCAGTCCACAAATAACCTATCATTGATTACTAACTCTGTTTGTCATTTAATCTCAAGGAGTTTGCGCTGTGGAAAATAAGGCATTCTTGCAATGCCTACTGGCTGTGTAGAAAGTGTAATTGACAAATGGTAACAATGATGGGATAAGTGTCAAATTAGAAGCAAATAGGAACATGGGAGCTGGGTAGATTTCTTTTCAATATTCTCTATCAGGTTTACACCCCCCTTGTTATAAAAGAGGGAAGTATATGGATGTAAAAATTGTTATAGGAAAAGAGAACAAAATAAGGGAGAGCACCATAAATCTTGTTAATTTTCTGGAATAGGCAAAAGTGCTTTTGCAAGGAAAAGTGATTTTGGGGAATGGGATGGTGAGACAGTTGGATAGAATAATCAAACCTCAAGTACCAAAAAATGGTGATGTGCTGTTTTCTTCCACCTCCTGCCCTTTTCTCATCCAAAATGTGAAAGAGAATATAAAATTTGTGGTGGGATTAATGTGGCCATTCATAATCTTACCGCACAACCTTGACCATCGGATTTTGGTGCCGTTTTCCTAGCTTTATCTTTTGACAGCGTGATTTCTGCAAGAAAAATACATGTGTTAGGAAAGAGAGTTAGACAAAGTTGGAGAGGAATATTGAACCTTAAGTGACAAAGAAGATGGTTGATGCTTGATGTATTGCTCTCTTCATTCCACCACTTTCCTTCTTTGTCACCAAAAAAGTAGTAAAGAAAAGAAAAGAAAAGAAAAATTGTTCAATCATTGGGTGTGCAAGTATAGGTAAGCATTCTTGAGCTTCTGGGAATTGATGCCATTTGACTGGCTAGATGGGCTTGTTTCTCCTATGTTCTATAGATTTCACTTGAACATATGTTTCCTTAGTTGCCCATAAAATTAGATTCTACACATTTTTTTTTTTTTTAATAATTTGAATACATGATGTTTGTACTGTTTTTAAAGTTGAGCATAGAGCTATTATGCGAACTGAGTTGAGTTCGAGTTGCTCGCGAGTCGTTCGGTCAACGACTCGACTCGACTCGATTTTGATCGAACTTGAGTCGAGTTCGAGTCGGTTTATTATACAATCGATTCGAATTCGAGTAATAGAATTTTAAAGTCGAAAACTCGTCGAGTAACTCGATAACATATATTAATATATATTATATATATTTATATATGATTATAATATAAAAAATAAAATAAAATATATTAATATATTATATAATAATCGAGTTTTCGAGTTGATTTCGATCAGTTTCATTATGCAATTGAGTCGGGTTAAAAAAATCGAGTTTGAGTTCGAGAACAGGGATATTCGGGATCGATTCGAATCGAATACACCCCTAGTCGAGCATTTGTAAGAGCAAACCATGTTGCAAATACTTTGGTTAAGGAAAAAGAGGCTTTCCTTAATTGTAAAAATTCCAAAAAGTGAAACCAAAAGGTGCATTCCTGAGATCTTCAATTTTCATGGATTGATAAATCACTTTATCTCCAATTGGTAAGCTAGGCCATATCTGTGTTATGTTGACTCTCAGCTCCTTTCTGGTGAAATTTTTCTTGGGATGATATGGGCCCGACACTAGGATATTGCCCTATATCCATCACCCAGACCTGAGTCAATGATACACTGGCTTATCGAATAACTTGTTACATTATTGCTTAAGTGCTCTAACTCAAAATATTGATTTCAACTCTCCCTCACCATTGAAATATGTTTGATCGCTTGCATGTCATTCTTCATTATCATGAAAGAAATGTAGATGCATGATTTAACACCCAGACTGCAACTAAACTAGATAATGTTTCATTGAGTTAGGTCAAGTCGGGGGACTGTATTCTGTGAAGTTAGATCAATTGTGATCTTTATCTGTTAATATTGAGACCAACAGCTATTTTATTAGATCTTTAAATGCCTGGCTTTGAATAAGTTTTAGAAAGAGGACACAAATGTTGGATTATGATGATCATATCTTTTTATCTGTAAATATTATTTCAAAAATTTATAAAAGATTATACTGAAAATCAAACAAATAGATGCTGCTAGTTCTGTCATTATTTCGCTTTTTATATATGGTACATTTCTGTGTGGTGCTTCATATTATAAAGCTGGAAGTCATCCTCTTACGCGTAACTTAGTGTTTTGTGCAAGCAGCTGCTCCTGAAAGCTTACTATCAGTCTGTAATGGTCATCATGGAATTTTACTGGCCACTTGGCTCTTGTTAATATTGATATGATTTGTGACTTTTTTTGGGGGGGGGGGGTAAAAAAGCCTATTGTGGCTATTATTGCTGCAAGTATAAATGCCAAAATTGAAAGAAGAATTGGAGTTTGTACCTTTTTGTTGCACAGAAAAGGAGCCCAGTAGTCATTTGTATGCGTGTATTATATATTATATTTGTTTCATGTTTCCGAGCACCTTATGGCTTCTTTAATTTTTCATCAGTGTGCAAGGGGGATTCTCTTCGCCCCAACCTCCTTCAATGCATGAAAAGGGTGAAAAAAAAAGCACCTTCTCATATGCTTTTCCTTCTCTCTCTCTCTCTCTTTTAAATGTAAATGAAAGAAGATCTAATATTGTTTTGTATCTTATTGTATGATAAAAAACTCATTCAAAAAAAAAAAAAAAAAAAGAAGAATCATTTTGCAAAAATGCAAGGGGAAGTTTACGTACGTATCTGTCCACCCTTCCTCTACCCCCGCACTAAGCCGGGGAGCACTTTGTGCATCGAGTGAGTTCTTTAGAATCATTTTGCACACAAACTCTACTAACCCACAAAAGGATAACAATCTTTTCACTCTATGGCAAAAGCCTAGGATTTGTTTTACCGAGTTTTCCTTTTGGGAAATGTCCGGTACAGGGGTAACTAATTTAGGAAAAAATTCCAGGGATAATTTTTAGCTCAATAGATTATTCCACTTGTGTTTGGTTGCAAAGTGAATTAGTGTAAGTTTTAGTCTATTTAATTTCGAAACTCGGAATATATCTATAATCGCAGTTTCTCTCTCTCTCTCTCTCTCTCCCCCCGCCCGAGCTGATTGTAACTCGCCATCTCACTACTGCGATATCCAAAAATTTTTTTTCATTCTACAGTTGATGTGAAGTCTGAAGGCTGAATGGAATTCTGTTAAGCCTCTTAATTGTGTTTACATTTCAACTATGGAGAGGGAAGGAGGGAGGAAGAAGAAGCTAAAGACAGTAATAGATTTGATTACTCATTTTCAAAAACCTTTGATCTGTAAAATGGGTAATGAGGGTAGAGATGTCAAATGCTTGATTCTCGATTTTGCAGATTTCAACTTGGTTTGAAGAGCGTCGGGCTTATGGAACTTGAAAATTGAGAAGTTTCTGGGTTTTTCTTATGATTTCCGCACCCCCCCAGGGGAGGGGGGGCAGGGGGAAGCATGAAAAAAAAAATGAAAAGAAGAAGCTACTTGGTCAGAATTGTGAAAGGGTTCAAATCGTGATTGTAGGTGGGGTAACATAAAGTTACTTGGTCACAACTATGAAAGGGTTTAAATCCCAATAATTTTCTGGGAGATTTACAGTAGTCCTAGGTGGGGTAACATTCACCTCCATTTTGGGGACAAACATTACCCTCCTTAAATTTACTGGACGAAAAAGTTGGTAACGATATTTAAGAGGGTAACTTTTCACCCCCTTCCACTCCAATATATATCCTTAAAGTGAGGGTAAACTTCTTCCACTTTTTGTAGAATTTGTTCAGAATTTTCATAAGAAACATAATCCATTAAGTTTGGAAATGCACTTATGATTCTTATGATAGAGTTAAATCAAATATGTAAATGAGTTATGAGGTGATATATATATTATATAACATATATATATATATGCATGTATGTATTTACATATAACATATATGTGTGTGTGTGATGGGCGAGTTTGGAGCAATGGTAGAGTCTTTCCATTGTGTTCTAGAGGTTTAGGGTTCGAATCAGCCTCCTTGCAAAAAGGCAATGAGAAAGACTGCCTAGGTATTCTCTTTTCCAGACCCCACAATGTGGGAGTTTCAGCACTGGATACGCCCTTTTTATATATATATGTGTGTGTGTGTGTGTGTGTGTGTGTGTGTGCGTGTATTATTGTCAATCTATGGCTCTGTTCCTTTTTTGTTGATTTTGCTAGCTTTTCAAATAACTTCTTACTAGCTGTGACAATCTGTTCTCATACTTCTTGGGTAGACTGTTCTTTATGACAATGTCTTTACTCTGAATGTTTTTTATCAGATAGAAATTCAGAATTATTTGATACCATTTAATTCCATTCTATGTTGTGATGTTTGAACCATATAAGTTGTGTCCAGTGACAACTGCATCATAAATCGTATTCCATAAAAATGACATTAAAGAAAAAACGTACCAAGAATATGTTAATTTGCAGAGAAGATCATTGATGCTTGTGCATTATGGATTTCTTGAATCATCTCCTGTTCTCAGCTTTATTATTAGCATCTACAGCTGAAGGCAATCACTTTTGGTCGTTATGCCGTAACGACAATGACAGAAAAGTTTGTCATCCTTTGAACTTTTGAACAGGATACAGTATGTTGAACAAGAGTTGGCAAAGAAAAGGGGCAGGAACGTTGATGCAGCAGACCATGTGGAGAATGATGGTAAACGTGCTGAAGATGAATTATATGAAATTCCAGAGCATCTTAAAGTAAGTAAATATACCTAATGCCTATTTTAGTGTAAACCGGAATGACAGGAAAAATATGTCAGGAAAAAGAATCTTCTTCTCCTCATGATAAGGGAATATTCTTTTCTACTCTTTTCTTGTTCTGGTATAGAGTAATGAAGCTGGAATGTAAGAAGAAAACTGTCAAGATTTGAGAACCTTCACTTCATTAATTAACTGGACTTTAATTTTTAAACTGTCAGAATCAGAAGCCTAATTAAACCTAGTTAGGTTAAATTAAGAAAGCTGCTGCTTTTATGCATTTACAACGTTCTCAAATGGCCATGACCATCTTTCTTTTTTTTGGGTTTCTACAAGAATTCATACTGAAAAGTTGCACATATTGAATGAAGTTCTGTTCTTTATTGCCATTTTAATTTCCAATATACTGGCCTTCGTATATGTTTCCGCATTATTAATCTGCTGGTTTAACCCTTTTATACATTACAACTCTCTCTCTCTCTCTCTCACAACTAGTCTCTATACTATATAAAACCCGGGGTTGTTTTCGCATCATACTATTAATATTTAAGACATTTGATCTCTCTCTCTCTTAGTGGTCTGTACAGTGTATATAACGTAGGTTATTTTTCCCATTATAATGGTTAAGAATCAAGGCATTTGAACTTATTTTGGTTTCCTGTTAGGTCAAAAGACGAAACTCAGAAGAGAGCTCAACTCAGTGGACAACTGGGATTGCTGAAGTGCAGCTTCCTATTGAGTATGGTCTACTATTTCCTTTTTCCTTTTGTTTTTGTTTTTTTTTTTGGTAGTTTCTTTAGTATTTGAGTGACATGTTAAGTATCTCATTAAATCAGAATGGATGTTCATGGTTTTGATGTTAAATTTGTTGCAAGAAATGAAGTATTCTGCCTTGCGTTGTTCCTCGATCATATGCTGTCATCATTTATGGCCATTATGACAACACTTAATTTTGATTAATATATTTGTTTTTCCGAAGAAATCTACTTAATGTCCTTGTTCAATCACTAATTCTGCTTCAGGTACAAGCTGCGGAATATTGAGGAAACAGAGGCTGCCAAAAAGCTCCTACAAGAAAAAAGGTTCATGGGAAAGGCTAAAGCAGAAATGAACACTCCGTCAAGCTACAGTGCAGACTATTTCCAGTGGGGGAGAGACTACGCAGAAAAACTTAGAAGAGGTTTCTTTTTACTTCTACTCTATTTGTATTATAGTTTGCTTTCTTCAAGAGTTGACTCATTTAGTAGTTACCATTTTTTTTTGTCTGTGCAGAACATCCTGAACTGTACAAGGACAAAGGCGCACATGACAATAGCCTTGGATCTTCAGCAACTGATACAAGCACAGAGACAGCAGGACGAAGGCAGGCTGCAACGGATGAGTTCATGCTTGAGCGATTCCGCAAATGGGAGCGTCAACGTGTGATGCGGAGATAACATGCAGAATGGGCTCCAGAGGCTGCATTCTTTGAAGATTTAAATTGTCATTCATGCACTTTCAAGTTCTTCCATGTATTATTTTGTGCATTGGTATGAAAGTGCAGCTGTGAGACTTTTATCTCTTTGTTTCATCTTGATTATTGTTTTGTTCCAAGCTCCAAGCTGATCTTTGTAACCTATTGCAATCGATTCAAGATTTTCGATAAATGATATAAAAGGATGCATGCTTCATGTTGAGAGGTAGATGTCATTCTGGTCATGGTCATAGCTGTTAGATTACTTGCAACCCCTCTTATTGGCATGGTTGGCTTGTACCATGAATCCTCAATTCCAATTTGTTGAGTCCAGAAAACTTATTCAGGGCAAAAAATTAACATGATTCTAATGTGATAGCTTGTTCTTTGCTTCACTGGATGTTTTTAACCATGTGTAGAGAAATTTTGTTTTTTCTAGCTCGAGATATTACAGTTGGGCTCTATTATCGGTGTTGGTTGTAGTTCTTGCATTGATGAGTCAAATGAATTCATATTTGCAAAGTCCTCATGCAGCTGAGGGGCATTCACCGTTGGCCATATTGGGTTTTGCAACCTACTTGATTGGGAGGAAGGTACATTAGACACTTGACTCTTCAGTATACAAAGTCTCTTGTTGAACTTATAAGCTGCAAAGATGTGAAAGATTCAAAATTTGAGACGTTAATCAGCATGTTTGCAACAAGAAGAGAAAACCAACCCAACTTGCAGTTGTATGGATATGCTAACAGCAAATCCATTTCTTCCCTTTAGTTGCCTGAGCAAGTAGACATTATTTCATACTCTCTCTCACTGATACAAGCACCAAAAAGTAAGGTAGAGTTTCTAGTTCTGAAGTTATCGAATGCATATGAACAGTTTTGCCAGGTATGGTGGTTGTCAAACACTGGTTGGACCTCCACATAGTATCAGTACTTGGCCAAACCTAGAACAAAAAAGAAGAGGGGGGGGGGGAGAGAAAAGCCATTGTAGAAGCAAGATATCTATCATCCGTTTACTTCCCAATTCCAACTGAAGGCGGTATCCCGAGTTCTTGAGTGGAAATTAGATTCTGCATATGAAATTTGTAGATTTCAGTTTATGACATTAAAAAAAAAGAGCCAATTATAAAATAGAAAAACTCACTTGGTTCAAGTATCAGAGTGAATATTCTCTAGAAAATATCGAGCGTTGTGCAAAAGTGCATTGAACTCCTCATTGGAGGCATCAAGGGACCGAAGCTCCTTGATTTCCTCCTGCCACTTCTCCATCTGTTCCTTGTGTATCCTGCACCAAAGCAAAAATCACCTCTTTTATCAGACAATGCCCACACCAACATCTCAAGAAAATTAATGAAATTTGGTCATATAGCTCACGAAATCATGCGCTCTTCAAACTCGTTACTCAGTTCTTTCAGAAGGGCCTTTCCTGATTCTAGCAGCTCTGACACCTACATCAATTAATTGCCCTGTTCAACATATAATGGACAGAACTAAGATAAAGGCAGGTGGGTAGGGGTAGGGGTAGGCGTAGGGGATACCAATTGAGTGAAGGATTCCATCTTCTCAAGAATGCACGCAATCTCAATATCCATCTGCTCAGATGCCATCTCGTTTGTCATGCCTTCTTCTCCCACTCCATTTCCATCTCCTCCACATTCATTCTCTTCCATTATCTATATATAATTCTATCAATTTACCAAATTTGAAACATGTCAATGGTGAAATGATGCTTAGATACATACATTTGGTTTGAAGCGTTTCGTGGCAGTTTCAGTTGTTTCGCTTTCCATTCCAATCACACAAAACTGGAGCACATACATAATATATTAATAATGCTGTAATTATTTGTTTTTTTTTTTTTTGAAATTAAATGATCCTGAAATTTTGAGATGATAAATTCCTCCTCAAATACTGAAATTTGGTGGAATGAAAGATGAAATAGGTCAATCAGAGTTTCGGCAAAGTTAGCAATTCGTATGAATTTCGATGCAGATGCAGGGAATCACTACCTAAATTCGCATATCAATTATTTACAAATCCACAATCAGATTCACAACGAACACAAACTTGACGAGAAACTCAAATCAGACGCTGTGATTTCTACCGAGAGAGAGAGGTGAAATTGAGTAAGAGATGATGGTATATATTCAATGAAAGTCGAGTTTTGAAGAGTGATGGTAGAAGAAATCCCTATCCCTAACTAGCTAAAATACGTAGACTAAAGCACGTTGCAGAACACCAAATAAATCGACCGATCGATAAGATTGATTTGAACTTCACCTTCACTCTTTTCTGCAAATCAGATCCAGGGTTTGATCCAGAACGAACGAGCCAGAGAGAGAGAGAGAGAGAGAGAATTGTGGAGGGAAAAAAAAAATCTTAAAATCGTCCGATTTTTGAGTGCCAAAATTTAAATATTGAAATGCACGCCAAAGCGAGCCGCTTTTTCTTTCGCTTCACCACTCTAATTTACTTTTCCGAAACAAGGGAAAAAAAAAGGGTATTATTAATTGAAAATATTAATTTATAAAAGATTAAAAGACTCATTTTATGAAAATAAATTAAATTTGGTTCAGAATTTTGGAAGAGAAACATTTTATGCTACCAAGCTAACCCTTTTAGTATTTTAAATTATATAGCGTAAACTGATATTACGATATAATATATCAGTTCGATTTTCTAAATTTAGTTTTTCCTTTTTATTTTTTTACAACCTATATAATTAATTTAATCTTTTCTAATAGGTTCATATGTATGTGTGTATGTGTATATTCATATATTTGATTCAAAAGGTATTGAATTACATAATTCTGTAATTTTTTTTTGTTATGAACTTGTAAATCTCGTGACGTTTATATATGTTATATTTGATTATAATTTTTTTTTATTGATAGTATGTCAAAAAATTTATCATCTAGTCGAATTGTTGTATATTTGACTTATATTATTCATAGTTGTTTAATAGAGGTACTTTAACTTTTGATTTCTCATTTATTAGATAATGCAAATTCGACTTCTAATTATCTTTAAAACAAAGCCTGTCTCTAGGGCTCCCCAAAAAACACAATAAAAATTTTCCTGTGGACATGCCAAATTGGTGAATAAAGTCAAATCTAAGTTTTAGATATAATTCATTAGGAGTGATACTCTTATCAGCCATCAGAGTCACAAACTTAGGTTTTGTCAAGGTGTCCACAGTAAAATTACAAAATTCCACATTGAGATGTTATATACTAAGAACAAGCATATATATATATATATGTATATATATATGTATATGTATACAATGAACTGAAGATGACATTCCAGTTTTCAGTTCTAAAGATATCCTAGAAGTATTTATGCTTTCCATTCTACTGACCAAATAGAGAAGAGAGAGAGAGAGAGAGAGAGAGCATTTGTATTTATGAAATACTAATTCACAAGTTTCTTGAGATTATTTATGACAATATTTTTCTCAAGGGACAATACAGTGAAAAGTGCCATATATTTATTTTTGGAGGGAAAGAATACTGAGCATACTTTTTACAGGTTGAGAGGTATCTGTGTAATTTCGCATGATGTGCATCCCAGCAACTCTAATGGACCAGCTAAATGCATCTTCCCAGATTAAGGTGTCCATACCAGAAGCTCCCAGGTTCAGCATTTCAACAATGCAATCTACCACCTTGCCATCATATTGAAGTATCACTGGCATCCTCCACAATGAAAATCTCTTGGACCAAGTTCTTGGATGAAGGCAGACCTGCAACAACATCACCTTCAATCCCACATTCATTTTCTCCTCTTTTGATCTTGAAATAACCTTCCTGCATTGTCGAACAACGAATGCAATTAGCATACAACATGCACAAATTTTCAGCTACAGTTGTTTTTGGGAAAGGACAAACGATTACAACATACATCACCCCAGTTTGTGTTCCACTGATTAGCCAGAAGCTGCCAAAATACGCAAAATTTTATTAGAAAATAAAAATATAAAAAAGGTTATAAATTTAAAAATCTCTGAAAGGAGAAGATACCCAGTAGTCCTCCCCATCGTCGGTAGTTCCCCATCCTATTAACTTAACGGCATGACCACCCAAGAAACTACCTGTTGTGTGTTTATAAACTCCAGACTTGTAATAAGCAAAATCCTGTTGACCGTGAACAGATACGTAAAGATCATAAAGAGGAATTATCCAAACAAGTGAAGGTATTATGCTGCATGTCAAGAGAATATATTTGCGGTAGCAGCAGTAATGAACATTTGTGCAGTAGACAAGCCTTCACCAAATGCAGTTAGGGTAAGGAATGTGGTACAGTTCATTTGGCTCTTACATATTTGCTTAGTAGTATGGTTATACCTCATAAACTGCGAATGACACCTCAACAGGCCCATTTTGATACACTTCTGCCATTATGCTGTTTGGATCAGAGTCCACCCTATAGGCACTGACGCTAAAATGCTTTGCCCGTTTCCAAGCCTGGCTCCCACTGACACACTTTCTCTTGCACTTTGGGGTGGGATATGCAGGCTCACAACCAGGATGGGAACAGCCTTTGTTGTCAAAGTATGGATCACACTGCCAGGAAATAAGGCATTTGAGAGTACAGACATAGGGATGTGGGACTAAAGTGTAAACTGAAAACAGTAGGTAATAACCTCTTCTGTGACAACACCACGATGAACAAAATATTTCCATGCATGGATTGGATATCCACCATCACAACCCTCCCCACACAAAAAGCCACAGCATGCCAAGAGATCATTAACAGATAGAGAAATATTCTGCAACAAAACATACAATGAACGTTATATCTTATCTGCAGATAAGTGAATCAAGTTCATGACTAAGATATTACCATGCCAAAATGAATGCAAAATCGATCAGATAGAGATTCCACAGCACCAAAGGCCCAGCAAGAACCACAATGACCCTGTGCCAGAAAATCTGATAAGCTGAAAGTTCTGTGATTTTTATATAAAAATTAGGAAAGGAACAAAAAGATTTTACCTGATCTTTAACATGCAACAGAGAATCATTCACACACACAAAAGAGAAAGTTAGCACTCAATGTGAAAAATATTATTAAAAACAAAAAGATGTAGGAACCAGGATAATCACCAACCAAGTATCTTGCCAATGCTTTTACACTGAGGCCAAGCAGTTCTTGCATCAAATTGCGTTGGTAAAATTAGAGATTTTGGATGAGTAACAACAGGAACACTCTTCAAATAATGCTCAGGTGTTGGTTTAACTCCTAGGAGGTGCTTGAATTGGCCAACCTGCAAGAATGTGAAGCAAGAAAGTGAACAACAATCTTAATGTGCTGAATGATGATCTATGAGAAAGCTTCTTTAATCAAAGACTCACAGTGTAATTGGAGAGTCTAGGGTTCATGGCTGCTTTCCATCCGGCTTTAGGGTTTTCATTTACTAGCTTAATGATTGATTCCTGCAAAGCCAAAGTGATTCAGAATTTAAAAAAGGACAAAATTAGAAATAAAAATAGAAATAGGATCATATATGCAAGAAGGACACCTGAAGAGTCTCAAGCTTAATGCCATGCAGGGAGTTTAGTTCTTTTCCATCAACCTGTTGAAACAAAAAATTTCAAGTTCTAATATGTTCAATTATGATTTCAATAAATTACAAAAAGAAAATAACAGAGAACAAAACAAAAAATTGCTAATTAAACCAGCAGCACAGCCAGGATCTTGGCCATTCCCTCTTCATAACTGGTTGGGATACAAGGATGATAATGCCAAGTGAATGTAAATTATTGGTACAAGATAAAGAATAATTTTGAATTCCAACAGAAAACCAGAAGGCACCTTGAATATCATTGTTAAGAGAAAAATAGTGAATGAGATGAGGCCTCTTAGGTGCCCACCGATATGGGTGTCTGGTTATTGTGACACCTGTTTCAAGGATGAATTACTGTCTCCATCCGGCTAAAGAGTTCATCTTAATGCAGCAAGATGAATAGTCAAATATATGAATATGGTCAAATACCAGGATGATTTATTTCATTATATCTGATTTCAAGAAAAATATCCTTGTACTGGAACAGTAAGCCTAAGTTTGGGATGAGAAGTGGAGGCAAGGACTATGGGAAGAACATAAAGGAAAGGAAAATTTATTTCCTCTGGTTTTCTCTCCCAATGGAAGAGTCAAATTGTGGTGGTGTTGACAGAAAATTCTCTCCATTTTATAAACAAGGAGAAGCGCAACCCCTCCCCCTTTTCCTTCGCTTTCTTTCCCTCCTCCCAAATAGAGCCATATTAGTTCTTTGTAACGGCAAAATTTGCACTCATAGAACTAGAAAAACAAAGATGGACATCTGAATGTATCATGCTATCTTGTCAATATTCATTCAGCTGGTCCATTTAGCGGCCATATATCATGACTAACATAAGTAGAGAACTAGAATTTCAAGCTTTGCTGAACTTTTTGCAAATAGGTTTTTGGTGGCTATAAAGGAGATAAGTGTCAGGAACTCTGATAGATGAAGCAAGCCCATGTGCCATAACACAAAAGAAAGTATCACAATAATAGTCTCATGAATGCTAACAGTAATGACCATGGCACTTGATTCACTATAGGATCAGTTCAGCTTCATAGCAGTAATGCAAGCATCACTTATGGGGAATATAACAGCCACCTCGAAACATTGCTACCACGAGCTTATTTAAAGCATTCCTTTATATGCATACTAAAGTCCCATGAGTGATGAGACTTCTGGCCCACCATGCTGTATTCTTTTTTATTATATTTGATAGCCCTCACTTGAGACTAAAGTGTAATGGGCTACTGAATTATCTCATGACGATTCATATATTCGAAGAAGAACTCTAGTCATTTGAACACCAGATGAGAACCCCAAGCACAGACAAGTTTCTTAGACTCAAGTACCATAAGCTGTGAAATAGGGAGTTCAAGGGACTTTCATTTTGGATAATGAGAAGCTTCACTATTGTGGGAAACTTTCATTTTCCGTAGACACAACACCCCACAGCTTAAGACCATGATCTGTTTGCTGGGACTTCAGCTTGTAGAATAAGTAAAGCTCTGCAACTATCATAATCCACTATCTCTTCGGTTACAGTTATCTCAGTTTAATCCCTCTGCCTTCTCTGACTGTGGGGCTAGTGTCATTGAAAGAGTTCCCCATGAGTTATTTTAAAATGAATATATGGATTCTCCATAGTTTTGCAATTTGAAACAAAAAAAAAAAAAAAAGAGGAGAAAACAATGGAATTGTACTTTGTACAAACTCATAGGACTATTTTCAATGCAAGAGTTTAATCTTCCTTCTACATTTTCGATATAAAGAAAGGAAAGAAAAAAAAAAAAAAAAAACTTTCTCTAAGTTCTCTCAGGTTGTCCTTGGAACCAAATGAATTTCACAAAACGTTTGGAGTTCATTTCTAGTTCCAGTTTCTGTTACCTGGAACCCAAAAAAAAAAAAAGTTGTCGAACTCTAAATCCACAGCATGCATGGATTTCCAATTCAGCGGAAAAAGAAATTTAAAGATGAACTCCACAAAGTTTGTAATTTCATTTAAATTTACATTGAATTCCACATTTTACTTTTAAATTCCAACTATAAGATCTCATTTACAAATGAATTTTATAAAAATTCATTTAAAAAAAAACTAAATTTATCTTTTAATTGGTTCCAAGCATGTCATCAACTAAAAGATTGTCAATATGTGAATGAAATTTCTTCCATGACATATAGCACAAATCAGAGTCAAATTCGGATACAGGAATGCCAAGTAAAGCCAAATGTATCAGAGCATGAAGTGATGCATCTGAGTATCAGCAAAGCGTACACTACAGGAAGCAGGCAATCATAAGTATGAAATGTTAACCAAGTCTTACTAGGAAATTCCTAATTCATACGTTCCAACTCCCCTAATTCCACAAGCAAAATTACCTTAATTGGGTATCTTTGACTCTACTAGCCAATAAAAACCTGATCCTCAAACAATCTATCTCCAACACCATCACCATCCAATAAAACCCAGCTAAGTCTATGACAAACCCAGAAAGGCAAATTGAAAAAAAATAAACATGGGATCAAGAAAGTGGAAACAAATACCTGGGAAATCGCAAAGAGAAAAATCAGCGTGGTCCAAGAAAGAAGATTGGTCATGGTTTTTCCTTCAGCTCCCAATCCGAAAGGTGATAGGAGAGAGAGAGACTGACAAAGAGCGACAGAGTCCCCCGCCTACCCCGAAAAAGGCGGAGAATGATAGAGATAAAGAGGTTGGGAAGCTCATTTAAAGGTGGAGACTCCGCTGATGACGTCACAAATTCAACGAGATTGGGGATGGCGTGCGTGGGCTGATCGTTGCTTTTTTGAGACGTTTTTGTGGGCATATTTTATTTTATTTTTTTATTTATCAACAAATAAAAATTCGTGTTCTACAAGCAATTAGTGTGGATTTTGTCATGTTACCCTAAAAAGTCATCGAGGAGAGTTGAGGAGAATCCCCCCTTTGAAGTTAAATTTGCTTTTGTGATAATTCCTTATTTGAAGTTGGTGATAATAGTCTAAAATGGAGTTCAAATATTTCTCCACGTTAATAATACTTTTTTTGGAAATAAAATATATTTGTCACAACAATAATTCATGTCATAATAGAAAATTGTAATAATTCATTATTTTTATGAAATATTATAATATTTGATTTTATATAAATAATTTATTATCATAAATATCGAAATAAATATTACAAATATAAAAATAAAGAAATTTAAATATTTTCAAAATCAAATTAATAATTGATTTGATTTTGATACATAATATTTTTTAAATATTCTCAAAATATATGATATTTTTGAATATCATTTTAAATTCAATATGGTATAATGAAAACCACTATAATTTGAAAGAATCGACAATTGTATACTGACATGACTAAATACATGTTTGTGTAATTCTTAAAAATAATTTTTTTTTTAGAACAGATAAGAAATCTTCTAGAGGCACGTATGGATGTGTGAGTGATTATCTTGAGATCTGTAACTTTCTAAAAACAGATAGAGATTTTTTGGAGGTATGCGTGGGCACGTGTATAACACTTTTTATAAAGGGAACTCTGATACCATATTGAAGATAGAAACATGACTCTAATACTATGTTAAATATGAAAACAATATAAAAATATGAAAATCTAATAATTTATTGCTTTTACGAAATATTATAATATGTTGAATTTATATAGAAATTTTATTGTTATGAATAAGAAAATAAATATTATAAATATAAAAATAAAAAAAATCAAATATTTTTAAAATCAAATCAATAATTGATTTGATTTTGATATATAATATTTTTTAAATATTATCAAAATATATAACCCTTTCTAATATTAATAATGTCCATGGACCTTCCATGGGTAATTCTGGTTTTCGGTTCGGTTGGGTTACTTTTATTCTAGACCCTTTGATCTTGAAAATGTTGCTTTTGTCAAAGCTCGCCTGGATAATGGAAATTGTTATTCCATGATTTCATTTCTATCTATTAATTACAAAACACTTGTGTTGTGATCTAACATACTTGCTCCGTTACCTATATTACACCAATTAGGGGATTGTAAAAATCAAATTAAACCAATTGAACCGATTAAATTGAACCAAGTTGATAGGTTTGGTTCGATTTCAAAAGGTCAAAAATATGGTTTGATTCGAGTTACTTGTTAAATTTTTTATATTGCTTTGTTTCAAAATAAAAAATAAAAAAAAAAAGTTAAACCATACCAAAAGCTTAACCCAAATATATTTTTATTTTCTGTATCTCTATTTTAGTTTCAACTAATTTATTCCTTCGGCTTATAATTACTATTCAATATATTTGTTAGAATACATTGTGTATCTTTACATTATACCAACTAAATTTTTATTTTTTTTGGAATTTTTGTTTTATTATTTCTAAATAAAATTTATTATAAGACTTATTAATAAAGTATTTTAAATAAAAGAATCCACATATCAAACAAACCAAACTAGTCTTGCATGTTTTTGTGTTTAGCTGGTTTGATCAATCTTATTGGTTCAGTTTGATTTTAAATTTTATAAAATAGATCACTATTTTGTTTGGTTTGAATGTCTTCTCGGAGAGCAATTCCATACTATGATACACAAAAACTTTTTAACATTTGCGTTTCTTATTTTTAAAACATTTTTAGAATAATTCAATATGTTAAATTAATTAATATTTATATAAAAATTCATATATTTTCTTATATTTTAATAAATTATTTATTTATTTAACTATAATTTTTATTTTTATATTATTTGTCTTATAATTAATGATTACATACTTGATCATTTTAAACTTTTATTATAAAAAATAGTTATTCTATTATTTTTATAAAATAATTAATATATATATAAAATTCTTATATTTTTTATATTTACATATTTTTCATGTTTTTATTTATTTTATTTTTATAAAATATTATTTTCTCATATTGTATTTTTATTTTCGTACAATCTAGATTCCATGTAAACCACTAATATTAATCATTTAAGAATTAAAGTAATATGGCACACAAGAGAATTAAAGAATCTTTTATTATTTTTCCCTAAATTTACGCTTAATGCTCTAACAATAACTTTTACAATTTTTAAAAAACTAATTCAACTTTCATTATTTAAAAGAGGGTTTACGTATAATTTAGTCAAAAATCTTTACATTTGGGTTATTAAATTTCTTCCTTAATTCCACATTGGACCCGATGGAATGTATAATTACTTTGTTAGCCAGGTAACTTCAAAACACAAGGAAGCTAAATGCTGTAGGGCCCACATATTAACATTTGTAGAAGGTAATAAATGCTTGTAGTTTATCGAGAACTCAAATAAGTGTTTTGAAACCGGATCGGAGTACAAATTGACTGTGTTAAGAGATCAGTAAATCAATCAAATTGATTGAGTCAGATAAAAAAAATCAGATGATATTATCATGATATCATAAATAAATTTAAATTATAACATATTAATAATTTAAAAAATCTATATATTTAATCACATATATTTATCATGTTATATTTAAAATTTATAATATTAATAATATATAATTTATTATTCTAAATATTATAAATCATTTGATACAAAATATCATTCAAATATATCAAAAATTAACTCAAGTAATAGAGTTGAACATATTAAAATTTAATTTAAACAATAAAAAAAATGAGAATAGATTAGGAAACAAATGATTAAGGTGAAAGGCGAGTGTGAGATAGAAAGAAAAGAAGAAGAAAAAAAAGCACACATCACAAAGCACACACCACTGCACCTTGGGTTCGAGTCCACACACTAGCATTTTTACACCAAAAAAGAGGAAAAGAAAAAATAACCCGCCGATCTAGTTCGAATTTCAAAACACCGACTCAAATAGGCCGTACCCTTCGATATGTCTTTGTAACAACTGGTATTGGTTTAAAAATAATGGCTAGTTAATAAACTATCATTTGAAAATTAGTTAGCGCAAACAGTTATAAAACTACCTAACTGAAAATCGTTAGAATCAGTTGGAAGGTTGTTAGAAAACAATCTATAAGCTTGTAAAGGAATATCAATGAAATTTGTTGTAAATTCCTGTCTTTCTTGCCTCTATTCTCCTTTTCGCTTCCCTCTCTCCTCTCTCTCTCAATTTCTCTTGCAATCTCTTCTTCTACCTCAATTCTATCAATTCTACCCATCATTTGTCTTCCTTTTATCCTCTACCGTGAACTCCATTTCACACCTCCCCTGCTATTTTCATGCTTTGTATTTTCTCTTCCTTGATATAGCTTTAACTTAACTGCCCGATTTATCAATTTCTTAAATTAAGTTATTACAAATTGGTATTAGATCATTAATTCTTGGCCCAGGAAAGAACTCAATGGCAAAAGGAACTTGTTATAAAATCCATGATGATCAACTCAAGAAGCTAGGTACTAAGATTCAAGAATTAGCTAATGAGTTCAGAGAAAATCGCCTTCAAGTTGATAGGAGACTAGGGGAACAAAGTCAATGAATGGAAGCATTCATGACCAATACGGAAAGCCATATTTAATACCCTTCTTTAAAATACCCAAAGAGACATAAATGAAGAAACTTACAATGAAAGAGTATTGAATTCCCATTTGTTACCCATGCTGGAAGGGGACTCTTGTAACACCGATACTGCGGTGTTCGTACTAGTGTCATGTTCATGAATTATATAAAATATTCCTCAGTTTATATATATAGAGAGAAATTTTTATTTATATTGATTTTCGATTTTGGGGTCTTTAAATTTAAATTTTTGGTATATTTAAAGTATCCGTATTTTCGATTTGTACTGTAAAGTGAGTATAAAAATATGTAGATGGATATTTAATTATTTATAAATTTATTTTATAAAAAGAAATATATAATAATAATAATAATAATAATAATAATAATAATAATAATAATAATAATAATAATAATAATAATAATAATAAAGAGAGAGAAAGAGGAATTAGGGTTAGAAAACCCTAACCCCTTTTCCCTCTCCCTCTTTCTCTCTCCGTCTCTTCCTCTCCCGCGACCATTCTCCCTCTCCACCGCCTCCCTCCGCCGCTGATCGCCGCCACCACACGTCACCACCATCTTTGATCCACTCTCCCTCTCTATCTTTCCCTTTCGGTTCTCTCTCTCACTGTTTCTCTCTCTTTCTCTCGATCTCTCTCTTCTCGAATCTGTCTCTCTCTCCCACTCGATTCCCCTTCGTCATTGCTTCCGCCGCGACCCGCCATCTGCCGCCACCCTCTCTCTCTCTCTCTCTCTCCCTCTCTATTTCGCTCTCTTTCTCTCTCTATCACACAATCTCTTTCTCTCTCTGTCACGCTATCTCTCTCACTCTCCACCGTCACTCTTCCTATCTCTCCCTCTGTTTCCCTCTGCTCCCTCTTTCCCGCGTGAACAGAGAGCTTTCGCTCTCTTCCTCTCCCCTCTCGTGCACGACAACTTTGCATCTCTCTTCCTTGCTCGCGCGCTAGCTCGCTTTGCTCTCCCTCTGCCGAGAGCGCTTCTATAATCTTTGTAGAAGCCCCAAGTCGACAACAACAAGAAAGCCTTCGAAACTCTAGACTAACTGCACTCATTCCCTGCGAAGGTAAGGGTGAAAGTTCTGATCTATAGATTTGGGGTTTTGATTCTTATAGTGATTAAGATTTATTGTTGAAATTTACTTCAATTTGGAAGCATTATAGGTCTTGGAATGAATTGAATGGCGAACGGAAGCTAGATTTGCAATTCGAGAAAACCCTAGATGAGGGATTTCTAACTCATTCGATTTATTTGGATGAATTTAGGATAAATTAGGATAAGAAGTATTGTATATGTTTAGGATGTATGATAGATTGGATTAGAACACATTGTCTGACATTATATGTGATTATTTAGGTTAAGTATATAATTTTATATGAATTGGGCTGTTCCGGATGATAGAATCACATTAAGTTGATTAGAATAGTTTCCCTCAGAGTTTCATTTGACATATGCATGGAAATAGTCAGAATTTGGGATTTGAGTTTAAGGATCGATGCAGTCTTTTTCATTATAAGTTGTCCTGCATAGGTAATCAAAATACGATCTCCGTATTATGAAAATAGATTTCTATACCTTGAAAATGACATATGAATTAAAACAATTGGATGTGAATTGAAAAGTATATGAGTTTTTCAAAGATTTTTTATCTTGTAGGAAATTTATTATTTTAGACTTGTTTACGACTTTGAGTGGTTTAGGGTTGAATTAGACTTGGATTTAATTATATTATTTATTTATAAATGGCATGAAATTGATGACATTCGAATATATACAAAAATTTGAAGAATTTGGATTCGTACAAACTTAGGAAAAATGGATAAACCCTAAAAATATTTGGAAAGTTGATGACAATTGTGATGATTTGATTAGGTTGACCTTCTTGGAGACCCGAGGAGTCAGTTTAGATTAATTGTGGAAATGAGAGTGATCACCCTCCTTAGAATGTGAGTAGGACCCTAATTTCTGGCATGAAATAGTGAAACTTGATTTTTACCGTGTTTTCAACAAAACATGCTTTCGATATGCATTGATTCGATGTGTGACTCTAAATTTCAAATCTATTTTTTGATTATTGGAGTATCGTAAATTTATGTTTTCTATGAGTATGCATCGATGCTTTGAAATGAAATAATATTGTGCAATTATTTGAGAACTATAAAGTTTTCTATTCTACCGTTGCATTGATATGTGGATTTGAAATGATTGATAAAATGTATCGGCACACGGATTTGAAATGTTTCGATGAACTATGTGGATTGGATGTCTACTAGTTATGAGATGATATGATGATATGATATTACTTGATGGATTCCGTAGCTACGAAGAGCGTTTGTAGTGGCACCGGGATGCCCGGATATGCTTCTGCAAGAGGTATCTGCAAACGTCATTTCATATGGCTATAGGCGCGGCCGGTTGAACTCATATAGGGGGAGGACGTGTGTGACGCCACTGTCTAGCACCGGGCAGGGTCTTATACATGATGATGAGCTAGTCCCAGCGAACTCATGACCAATATCGGGGTAGAGAGCAACTTTTGAACAACCTTGTATAATAAAACCTCCGATGCGCCTGTCCTTGGTCATGGTTGACTTTGTCAGGATCATTTTCGGCTTGCTCTAAAATGATACTTGATTTTTAAATGGATGCATATATGTATGATATCGTGTGATTGATTAAATGAGTTCATTTTACTGAACAGATCATGTTTTTCTACAAATCATGAATTATTATTTACGAATAATGTTGTTTGACACTCCAATGGTTCACCTACACTATTTGTGCTTGATATTAATCCCCTCACTCACTAGGTATCTTCTTTGATACTCACCCCTCTCCTTTTCTCCCTCAGACAAGGTTATTGTGCTAGAGCGACGCATTCGGCTCTAGAGGGCTTGGTAGCTTATTAGTGGATTTGGGTGTTCACGTACGGTGAGATTTAAATTTTAATTGAAGTATGAATTCCGTACTTTATGTCGACCCTGCGAGATCTTGATATTGAGGTCAAGAAGCTACAATAAAATGACTCCCTAGTTGAATATTAGGAAAGATTTGAAGAACTCTGGTCAGTAATGCTTCATAAGAATCCAAGACTCATCAAGTCCTACTTTATCTCTAGTTTCATCAATGGGTTAAGAGAAGAAATTAAGCCCATGCTAAGAATGATGAAACCAATAACCGTTTTCTAAGCCTTTAAGATCATAGCTGTACACTCCATTAGGCAATAGAATTTGGGTGAGGCAAATATGGAAGGCAAGAATACCTAACCCTCTTACTTAACCACATGATAGGTTGCAAGCTCAAACAAAAACCTGCAATGGGAGATTGTTGCTAGCAATAACATACAGAAATTATCACCACAAGTAGTTCAATACAAAAGAAATAAAAACTTATGTTTCAAATGTGGAGAAGAGTTTACTTTGGGACACAGGTGTAGATTTAAGCACTTAAATTTCGTATTAGTAGCAGAAGCAATAGATGGGGATGAAGATACTTACGAAGAAAGTGTAGAATGCAAAAATCAGAGTCAAACTGAAGGAGCTATGGAAGTGTCTCTGTGTGCCATCTCAAATTCCATACAAAGAAAGACCATTGCATTATAAGGTCATTAAGAGGGCTGATGGTGATAATCCTAGTAGATATCAGAAGTTCTAACAGTTTCATACATTTAAAATTGGTTGAGGAACTTAAGTTAGTCACTGTGCCAACAAAACTCCTACAAGTAGAAATAGCTGATGGGAGTAGAATCACCAGTAATACCAAGGTTAGTAATGTGAAATGGATGATTCAAAAATACCATTTTTTCTTTGATTTTAATGGTGATCACTTTGGGAAAATGGGATATTATCCTAGGGGTAGATTGGATGTATATTTTACTATAAAATATATATATTTATTCCATTATTTTGGTTGAATCGGTTATCAATTTCAACACCGCCAACAGATCGAAAAATCAAAATTTTTAAAATGTAAAACAAAAAACCAATTAAAATAATATTTGGTTAAAACCAAATCGAGTGAATCAATTGATTTGATCAATTTATTTGGTTTTAAACAAATAATGCTCAACTCTATTGTAATATCGAAAATCGGTGTTAGAAAATTGTTTTAGTGAATTTTTAATTTTTTTTTGTGAAATACCGGGAAAAATCAGATTTTAAATTGATTTTTGGACTTGGAATGTAACATAGAAGATTTCGGAGTTTGAATTTTCAATTTTGTTCTTTTGTGTACTTTTGGTAAGATTTGTAATAAGTTTTTAAATTTATTATTATCTTACATAAATATCAAAAGTTGGAGTGGTTTGATGGTTTGGTGGTGAATAACTTTTTGTGAGAATTTGGAATGTTTTGGTTCAAAACTCATGGGATGCGTAAATGAGGGACTATTTGTGGAATTTTAGTCTTAGGTTGGCTTGTGATGGGGCTTGGGTCGACCTGTGTGCAAATGTGAGTGAGTTGGGTCGTCTTGTGCATAAGGAAGGACGTCTTGTGTATAAGGAAGGACGACCCAAAGGTACGAAGAATAGTGTATGTTGAGGGTTAGTGGTCTTGGCTCGCCCTGTGCAAGGTGTTGAGTCGACCCAAGACATGAGAAATAGGGGTAGGATGCCTTGGGTGGATGTCAGGTCATCCTATGGCCTTGGTGAGACGCCCTCTATGTGTAAGGGGTATGTTTGGGTTACCCTATCTAACAAGGGAGGATGATCCAAGAGTGTGCAGGGAAGGGGGTCTAGGCTTTGCATTCATTGGGTCGCCCTGCACAAGTGTTTGGGTCGACCCAAATGAATCTGAGGCGGTAACATCTTGGATCACCTTGCTCTTATTCTTGGGTAGACCCAAAGCTTAGAAATTGTGGATTTTGGGTCGTCTTGCTCACTATTGGGTCACCCTATTAATGCAAAAATTGAACCTATGGGTCGTCTTGTTGCAAAATAGGATGCCCTACCTATATAATTTCATACTTATGGGTTGCTTTACCCATAATTTGGGTCATCTTGCCCTGTCGACCCCAAATATTTTAAGCGTGCAAAATGACTAAAAAGGACAACCTAACCTAGCACAAACCCCTGAATCACTTAGTGCAAGATGGTAATTGATCATTTTATTAAAAATAGGCATGGATTAAGCCTAATTCATCCCATTTCTTTTATTCACCATCACCCTTGACTCTCTATTCTCTCCTTCTCTATGTTCACTCTCTCCTCCTCTCACTCTTGATTTCTCTCTTTAGAAATCAGTTACAGCTTCATTAAAAATACTTCAAAGGGTTTCCAAATCCTTAAGCAAACCTTGGGTGAAAGATTGATTTGGGGAGGAAAACCTAGGGTTGCTCCATGGAAGGGGGAAAATTAGAGTGTTTGAAATCTTACACTCAAGGCTCACTCCAATCATGAAATTAAGGTAATTTTTCATCCTTAATGTTGGATTTAGCTTTCTTGTCACTAGATTAAAATTCTATTATTGAAATTTTAGGAATTTTGTTGGAGATCAAAACTCTAGATTTTATAATGATGAAAATTAGGAAACACTACTAGAAAAATGACTTTCAGCGACGGAAAAATCCGTCGCTGATACACAAATTTCGACAGATTTTTCCGTCGCTGAAAGTCATCTCACTAATTTTAGCGAAGGATTAGCGACGGATTTTTTTAGCGAATTTTCGTCGCTAATCCGTCGGTGAAGTTAGTAAGACCAAACCCAAATGCCGGAAAAGCTTTAGCTACGGATGATCCGCTTCCACCACCATCCGGAACTCGGCCCGTCCGCCTGCGCATAAATGTGCTGAAAATGTTCTGAAAAATGCTCCCACCCAGGTTCGAACCCGGGTGTGAGAGAGAGAACTTGAGAGTCTTAATCACCATGCCACCATTACATTTGTATTATTGGTTTATTTGTTTTCTATTTCTATACTTTATTTGTAATTCTCAATATTAAAAATACAATATCCTTATTTAATAAAAATATAAAATTATATTTAAAAAACAAAAAATTACATCTAATAAAAATACAAAATTATATTTAATAAAAATAAAAATTATATTTAATAAAAATACAAAATTATATTTAACAAAAAAATAAAATTATATTTAATAAAAATAAAAATTATATTTAATAAAAACACAAAATTATATTTAATAAAAATTTGTCGCTAATTTGTCTGGAAAAGCTTTAGTTACGGATTTAGCGACGGAAATTTTCTGTCGCTAATTTTAGCGACGGAAAAATTAGCGACGGATTTTTCCATCGCTAATCCGTCGCAAATCCATCGTTAATAGCGATGGATATTTATCTGTTGGTTATTTCGGTCGCTGAAAGCACTTTTTTTTGTAGTGAAAAATTATGAATGGAAATTGTATATATAGGTAAATGACATATAAATGGTGGAATTATAATATATATTTATGGATTTGAGAAATTAGGGTTTATGATAAATTGGGGAAAACCTATGAACCCTTAAAATTGGTGTGAATTAACATTGAAATTATTGTTATTGTCTTAGGATAAGCAATTGGAACCCAAGGAGAGATTATGTCAAAATTGATTTGTAGAATTTGGGAGTGAATACTCTCTCAAAAGGTGAGTGATTTTATACGTACACTTAAATAAGAAAAATTGGTTTTATCAAGTATGCTTTTATTGAATTTTCTAAATAATTTTTGAATTCTAGGATTTATATATTTTAGTGTGTGTGAAATATTCTAAAAATAAAGTTTGAAATTTCTATGCATCCTAATGTTTTGAAAGATTACATGTGCCATATTGATTTATTGATATTGAGTACACTGTGATGCTGGTTAATGATGAATAAGTATTGAATTGAATACACTGTGGTGCTGCTTATTGATGAATAATTATTGAATTGATGGCATATGGAAATGGAATGGTGCATGTATTGGCTTGGGGTTAGAGTCTGAACTCATAAACATGACTAGTCATTTCTTGACATGGTGTGACTTGACAGAGTGATGTGGTGGGATTATTATTAATAGACATGATATGTAGTCGAGCGCGACGGTACAACCATGATCGAATAACATGTCGCCTAAAGGGCATAAGACAGTTAGTTGCACCATCAACGAAAATCAAAACCAATGCCAAGAATGAGGATATTTTTAAATAAAAATTTCTAAAACTCCCTACCGATTTCACCCTAGGTCATGATAATCCTTTGTTGGAAAAATGATTTTGGGTTGCCCCGTGTTTGAAAATGTGAAATAGATAGATGCATATGAGATTAAATTATGTTTATAGTGAATTTGATGATTTTGGAAACAATGGTTAAGTATGTATTTATTGAATGAAATTGATAACAACAGGATGGCTTGAAAAATATATATTTGATATATCCACCGTAAAAATCTTATTTTTGTACAACTTGTATATCACTCACTTGATATATTTTATACTCACTCTCCCCTTCCTTTTTATAGGGAACGCCTAGTTGAGATTTGTGGATGTTTAAAGTAATTTGAAGAAATTTGTTTTATTGGACGTTACAGGGTAATAATTATCTTCTAGTTGAGGTACTTAGCATATCCAAATGGGACACAAATTTTGTAATTATTTTTGAAAACTTATTTTGTAATCTATTTATTTACTCTGTAATTTAAATATGGTTTTGTAAACTTAAAATGATGATTTTTCCTTTTATTTTCTTAAATTTTCTTTGGGAATTGTCTTGGTGGAAATTAATAGAGATTCCTTGAGTAGAGACTTGTTTTATTTTTATTTTTTAATATTCTGTGGATTTGATTTAAGCGGTTGGGTTGACCCGATGCATGCATGCTTTAAGCAGGGATGGATTAGACTAGTCCTTAGTTGTGAAATGAATGCATGTTTATTTAATTTGAATTGTTGAATTAATTTGGAAATAAAGAACATCGATAAATGTCTTGTATTACCTTGGTGTACGGGTTGGGATTACATGTATGCCGGGATAATGCGGTGATTGTCACGTGCTTGACTTGAAGGTCAAGGCATGACATCTACTCTATTCTAGTTTAATTTAAAATTGAGAAGTAGAATGAAAGAATCTGAACAAGGAGGTTCTAAGTCCGGATGGCTATGCACAAAATAATCTACTAAAATAAAAAATGGAACTACAACAGCACAACAGAGAGCTTTAATTGAATAATTTAATCTGAATTAGTTTCCATTTTACTATTCAGATGTCAAAGGAAAGATGTTTCCGAGAGGGCTTGTCACGCCCCGATCCTCGGATGGAGCACGCGACAGTCGCCGCGTAGTCTCGGTACACAGGCAGAATCTCCCCGTATATCGGGATTCTGCAAGACTACATTCCTAAATATCCAGATCTTCAGTATACAATTCATCACAAAAAAGGAAAGCATGTAACAATACACATGCAAAGGACTCCTCTGGTCCATTCCTTGTACACACAAGCATGCGTTGGCACACAAACGGGGAAGGAGCTCCTGTACATGCATGCATGCGATGTGGTCATCCCAGCCAACCAGTACAAGTAAAGCATTTAAAATACAAGAAGTCCCAAATCATAGTCGTATGATTTTACTAATACTTGCCTGAAGCAATCAAACTAACATCAGTAAAATCCAAACGATATAAGATGTACAGAATTTCAGAAATTCGAAATAAAATATCGAAATTTAGAATTACAATCCAAATGTCCCAGTACAGATAAAACAGTTTTCCAAAATAGATTCATTAAAATAATAAAGTACAAATAAAAAATCGTCGGATTTTACCAATACTTACCAAAAACTCAGCGGGTATCAATAAAATCCGCATGGTATGGGATGTACAGACTTCCCTTTCCATGGATTTGAGAACTATGAATCTCCAAAAATCTTGCATTTGCCAAATACCTATACAACCAGCAAAAGTACTTTGCAAGCTCCGACCTGTAGTCTCCCAGCTAAGTCTCCTCTGAAAAATGTGGAGAGAGGGGTGAGTATTGGGAAATATTCAGTGAGTGGAGTGCAATGGTGCGATTGTGTTCATAAACAAGGGATGAATGTGGGACAATCAAAACATATCTCATAAATAGCAGTTTATATGCATAAAACATTTCAATAAATCACAATTTACAAAATATGCATCCATATCAATCATCTTTTCAGAAAATCCTGGGGTCCCATCGAAAACACTTCCGTCTTAGGGTGGCCGAACCCAGACGAAAGCCCGCCAAGGGGTTTTTCCATCCAATGTTTCAAAACATACCCCATTCCTTGGCGTTGGCTCGTACCTCACCGGGGTGCACCAGATATAGCACGACTTCGGCAGAGGGAGGGACGTCTAACTCCCCCACACATCCAAACCCCAAACCATGCCACCCCGTCGGGTCGCTCCGTGGTGGGAATGACTATAGCCATTTACAATCCAGCACCCTTTCATTTCTCAATCAATCCATTTCACAATCAATGTGCCATAATTTTCCATCAAATAATCAACAGTCTCATGCCAAATCAATTCATAGAGCAATATCAAATAACATATGGTACATAATCATTCTTAAACACAATGGATGTATTTATATTTCACAATCCAGTCCAGACAGCCCACAGTCACAAAACAATTTACATAAACCATATAAAAATCTTTCAAAATCATTTATGAAGCAATTTTAAAACATGTTACTCATTCATGAACACAATGAACCATCCACTCACCTACAGGAAGGGTATTCACTTCCTATTTCCATAATTCAGTCCAATACAATCTTACTTCGATCCTCAATTGATCTTTCCTAAGATACAATCACAATTTATCATCAATTTATAAATATTTTTAGGGTTTATCCATTTTTCCTAATTTTGTATAAATTCCAATTCTCTGATTCATGAATACACTCTATTGCCATTAATTGCATTTCATTTATAAATAAATAACACGATCAAAGCTAAGTTTAATTTAACCCTAAACACCTCTCAAAGTTGGAAATAAACATGAAATAATTAGTTTTCTTCAAATTAGAAATTCTTTGAAAAATCATAAACTTTTCAATTCTCATCCAAATGTTTCAAACTATATATCATTTTCAAAGTATGGAAGTCTATTTTCATAATACGGAGATTGCATTTAAATTGCCTATATGCATAACAAATTATAATGAAAAAGGCTACATCGATCCTTAAACTCTAATCCTAAATTTTTTAAACTATCCTTCCATATACATATCGTTATGTAATTAACAACTCAAAAACAACCTAAGAAAGATATTAAATACAACAGTATCCTTCATTCTGCATAATATTTCATTCCAACCCCAAAATCCTACTATTTTCATGCATATTTCGACTCGAACTCTAAGGAAAACCATTCTAATCAACCCAACAAGATTCTATTATCCTTTAACATACTTCTTTCATATCAGACAACCTAGTTCATGCAAAATTCCAGACTTAACTTTCATAACCACATATAAACATTTCAGAAATCATATTCTATTAGAATTCCACTTACATTCTAAATATATACAGAACTTTTCACCCTAACTTCAACCCTAGATTCATTCAATTTATCTAATATATCAGAAATGCCCTTACCTAGGGTTTTCACAGTTCATGGCTTTCGTCCGAATGTCTCCTCAAGCCACTCCAAAATCTGCAATGCTTCCTAACTGAAACAAGATTTATCAATTAGGCCTAATTATTTAGAAAAATCAAAACCCTAAGCTAGGATTAGGAATCAGTTACTTGCGCAGAGGTGAGGTTTAGTTACAGCCTAGGGTTTTTCCAAAGGATCCATCAAGCACCAGTTTGGGACTGAGAGGGAGTTGCAGAAGAGAAGTGCTCATAGTGAGCAACGCGTGAGCTAGCAAAGGAGAGAGAGAGCGAGAGCTCTTCCGTCGTGCTCGGGAGAGAGAAAAAGCAGAGAGAAACAGAGAGAGAAACGACGAGCGAATGGAAGAGACGATGGAGAGGGGGGCCGTGTGTTGTGGTCGGAGGTAGAGAGTAAGAGTGAAACAAAGAGAGAAAGAGCGCGATCATAGGAGAACGAGAGGGAAACAGAGTGTGTTAGAGAGAGAGAGAGAGAGAGAGAAACAGGGGAAGACGATAGAGAGTGAGAGAGAGACGGAGGAGGTTCGAAGTTCGCCGGTGAGTAAGGGGCGAAGAGAGTGGCGGAGATAGGCGGAGACAGAGAGAGAGAGAGTGACAGTGATAGGGAGAGAGAGTTCGAGAGAGAGAGAGGGAGTATTCGATTAGGGTTTGAATTGAAGAGAGGGGAAGTGCAGCGTTTCGGCGAAAACGTTGTGCTTTTCCCTTTCTATTATTATTAGTATTATTTTTTATTATATATATATATATATATAAATATATATAAATATATATATAAATGAATAAGTAAATATATAAATAAATATTTATATATACATATATTTACACCCACTTTTCACTAATTTTAATTTTCTTTTAAATTTCATAAAAATAAGGTTTACTACGATTTGCGGATACGACAATTTAAAATATACTAAAAATTTAAATTTACTACCCCAAAATCGAAAATCAATATAAATTTAAAATTTTCTATTGTATTATAAAAATGTTTACAAAATATCTGACATTGGTTTTTCAGTATTACAACTCTTAACCCCCTAAAAAGTAAATTTCGTCCTCAAAATTTAAATTACAATTTTATATGTCAAGAAATTACGGGTGTGGTTTTCACATTGACATCTTTAGTTTACCTATTTTCTATTGATACAAACTGACCCCTAGATTAACTCTCCAAATCTCATTTAATGAATCAAGTATGAAATATAATATAGTTAAACATAAGGTCATAATTTCTAAATTTAACATCTTTGTCAAGGGTATATGAGCATAGTTACTCTTTTTCTTTTTATGATATTTCCCATCCAATAATCATGTGCTTATCAATTCCCTGTCCACATTCTTCAACTACTATTGTTTATCTCAGGTTACATCACTATCACATTCTCAATACCATATTAAAACAAAGTCTTCAATCTACCAAATTCAAACTACAAATACATTATCATACTCTATAGTATTTCTCAAAGTAATGATTGAAAAATCGTATCATCCCGATATGAGGGCTTGGTAGGTGTTACTCCTTGAGATTAAGGTCCCTCTAATTTCCTTTTGCTAATTGCAACAAATAAAGTATAAAAATCCATAATCTCTGAATCTTCTTATTTATTCTAAAACCTTGAAACCTTTGGATATAAAAGAAGTAACACTTTCTAGATTAACACACTCCTCAACAACAATTGGAACAAGCCTCTACCCTGTATCTGCTACAAAGCATTGCAGAAGATCAAAACTGAAGTCTTTAATACACATACCACAAATATCTGAAAATACTATCATTGAGCTCGACCTGTTCAATATACCTCAAAATTTTGTTTTCAGACATTCTTACTCCTAAATGGTGCTTAAATAACCTTGTATAAACATTTCTACCTAGATGTTTGCAAGATTCACCATTTCATTGTTGTAAAAGCTAAAATGGTCCATATAACCTCATATTTCCATTTGAAGGATGAATCTACCTCAAATTGAAGAGACTTTACTTAAAATAGTTATCTAAGGAACTCTAAATCACTGCAGTTAACTGAAACACCAGAGAAATCTCACTACAATGTATAAATCCCGTAAAGGCTCATCATATTAGTTTCTCCAAGGTGACTGCATCAAACATTGAGGAAGCTGTACTGGTTTTCCATATCCTCAAATTTCCAAACTAGATAACAAAGTTCCTTGTTATCAAGATCATCTAAGATGCTGCTCATCCAAAGAAGGCAATGTCCATTACGAATATTACTTTTCTAAATAACCATCGAAACAAAAAAGCTTTCCCCCATATTTAGCAAAAACATATAATAGCAGATCAAGAATCTTTATTCTGTTTCAATGTCCATTCGTGAAAAAGAAAGAGGTCCACCTATGGATAGAGTAGTAATACAACTTTCTGCAAAATGATCTCAATGAGTAATTCAGTAGCGGACTTCATTTATTTGTGTTATAATTAAAAAGATCTAAACACATGTAAAGGAAGCGAATTACCAGTTCGTATGATACAAATATCAAAAGTGCTGCATTATATACCTGAAAGGTCTAAGAGAAAGAACCATCTCTATGTGCATTGTCCACAACCATAGCTAGCTAAAGTACCTTACAATCACATAATTTTTCTTAGTGCCTCACAGTGCAAATGTATAACATATATTTACAGTGTATTGAAGAAGATGACTATAGCAGTAAAAACTTGAAGATTTAAACCGTTTTACTAACAAAGAACTTCCCAAATCAGCATAAGTCAATCTTTTCAAAGTGCAAGATACTCATAAACAAGTGCGAAATACTTGGATTTAGATTGACAAGCCTACTGAAGCACAGCCAATAAGAGATATTCATTGAAAGAAAAGCTTAATGCTTAATAGAACCTAAACCAAACCTGGTTAAGAATCCAAAATGTGAATAGATGATAGTTACTTGAAAGAAATATTTAATGCTTACTGAGACCATTCATCGTATGGTTAAAGATTTTATGGTCACCCAGTAGTTACAACAACTCATTTTTTTTAAGTACTTGTCCTACTCATCTGAATTTTTAATGGATCCATTATAGATTGGACGGAGCATTTGCGTGTAGTCAAAAATTGCTTGTAGTAAGTATATTAAAGATTGTAATCAAATGTGTCATCTTTGTTTGGAATCTATAGAACTAAAGGAACAATATTATTAACAATGGAAAGATAAGTATTATGACTATTGTAAAGGACAACCTTTGATAAATTTAATATCAGTTACAGTATGGTATACATTGAATTTTAATGGCTCTAGACTTACAGGCATTAATTCTACTGCAATTGCTCAAGAAATGATCAAAATTGTTTTATTGAAGTTATGATTACCATCTTTGGGAATTGCTGAAACAAAATGATATCAGTTTGAAGTCTTCAGATCTATAGGCATTAATTGTCTTATTAAAGCTGTGACTATTATCTTTGAATTTTAATGCCTCTGGACTTAAGGGCATTAATTTGACTTTGGAAATTCACACTACAATGAGAAACTGAATGTTTGTGCTTATGTGTACTTATGGTAGCGAATTGCTTGCTGTACTAGCCTTTGCATTAACAGCAATAGTTTAATAGTATAAAGGACATACTTTGGATGGTGAATACAATTTATAATTATATTAGCAACAAGGCTGATTTCTTTAAAAATACTAAATATGATCGAAGTATGCAATAACCTCAATATGAAACAGCTAACATTCTGTAATCTATCTGTTAATAGAGGAATTTTCATTCAATTCACTAGCATTTTCTTCTTTCTTTCTTCTTTTTTCAGACCAACCCTCTACAAAACTCTACTTATAGACAGTCTAGGCCCAAATCTTAACCACTAACAAAATTAATAGGAATTTTAATAATTATAGAATCCCAAATGCTAGAGACAACTATCAGCCCTCTTCAAGTTGCAAATCGAATTTGTTTATCAACAGCTAAACTTTAACCTCATTAAAATATTAATACCACTAAACATATTTACAAGATCCCATTAGTCATTGTTACATACTTGAAGTCACATTGCTATTATCACACTTCTCATTGTTTAACTAGCAAATTGGGCACACTAATCCTTTACTAGCAATTCCTCTTATATCAAAATCATAAATAAACATTCCGCCCACATTATGTCCCTAAAAAAGAATGTGTTCAATCTGACCATTCGCATATTTTTATCTTTATACCCGCTTCTTATAACCTATAGCCCACCTATAGAAAGAGAAGATTGCATATGATACAATGTAGTTACACAAAAACAAGGCAAGTATCATCAAATTTTCCTGCTGATTTCAAACTGTCTGCTTTTCTAAATTACGAAAGCATTTATCAAACCCCAACATCTACTCACAAATACAATCTCTCAAAAGTATTTTATCTTATATCTTAATCATAAGCAATTCTATATTGTCATGCCTATTACATAAGTATATCAAACTTATAATATCAAAATATCAGTCCAAAATAATTACTACAAGGGTACTCACCATGCAGCCAAACAATCCAAGGGAAATCTTCAATCACAATTGTGAAACTATTCATAAAGTGATACATCACTTGGGTTGTAGAAGTGAAGCAGAAAATATCCTATTCGGATTCCTTATTCCTCGTATAGGGAGCAAACCTCTACGGTAAGGATCTAAACTTTACAATTTAAAATAGGTACTTACCTCAGTGCTTAACCCCCTAAAAAGAATATTTCTAATTTCCTAAGAAAACCAAGGAAAATTCTGTACATTCTCCGAAAACCTTTTTCAGAATAAACAAATCATTTTAAAGTCTTTAGAAAACTTTTGGGACATTTGGAAACATTTCAAAACATTTCACAACCATCAAACTTTTAAAATCGTAAACCTGACTCTGATACCAATAAAGCTGTCACGTCCCGATCCTCGGATCGAGCACGTGACAGCCATCGCTTAGTCGCGGTACATGGGCAGAACCTCCCTGTATACCGGGACTCCACAAGGCTACATTCCTGACTATCAAGATCTCCAGTACACAATTCATCACAAATAAGGAAAGCATGTAACAATACACATGCAAAGGACTCCTCTGGTTCATTCCCTATACACACAAGCATGCGTTGGCACACAATCGGGGAAGGGGCTCCTGTACATGCATGCATGCGATGTGGTCATCCCAGCCAACCAGTACAAGTAAAGCATTTAAAATACAAGAAGTCCCAAATCATAGTCGTATGATTTTACTAATACTTGCCTGAAGCAATCAAACTAACATCAGTAAAATCCAAACGATATAAGATGTACAGAATTTCAGAAATTCAAAAGAAAGTATCGAAATTTAGAATTACAATCCAAATGTCCCAGTACAGATAAAACAGTTTTTCCAAAATAGATCCATCAAAATAATAAAGTACAAATCAAAAATCGTCGGATTTTACCAATACTTACCAAAAACTCAGCCAGTATCAATAAAATCCGCACGACATGGGATGTACAGACTTCCCTTTCCATGGATTTGAGAACTATGAATCTCCAAAAATTCTGCATATGCCAAATACGTATACAACCAGCAAAAGTACTTCGCAAGCTCCGAAGTGTAGTCTCCCAGTTAAGTCTCCTCTGAAAAATGTGGAGAGAGGGGTGAGTATTGGGGAATACTCAGTGAGTAGAGTGCAATGGTGCGATTGTGTTCATAAACAAGGGATGAATGTGGAGCAGTCAAAGCATATCTCATAAATAGCAGTTCATATACATAAAACATTTCAATAAATCACAATTTACAAAATATGCATCTATATCAATCATCTTTTCAAAAAATCCTGGGGTCCCATCGAAAACACTTCCGTCTTAGGGTGGCCGAACTCAGACGAAAACCCGCCAAGGGATTTTTCCATCCAATGTTTCAAAACATACCCCCTACCTTGGCATTGGTTCGTACCTCACCGAGGTGCACCAAATATAGCACGACTTCGGCAGAGGGAGGGATGTCTAACTCCCCCGCACATCCAAACCCCAAACTACACCACCCCGTCGGGTCGCTCCGTGATGGGAATGACTATAGCCATTTACAATCCAACACCCTTTTATTTCTCAATCAATCCATTTCACAATCAATGTGCCATAATTTTCCATCAAATAATCAACAATCTCATACTAAATTAATTTATAGAGCAATATCAAATAACATATGGCACAAAATTATTCTTAAAGACAATGGATGCATTTATATTTCGCAATCCAGTTCAGACAGCCCACAGTCACAAAACAATTTATATAAACCATAAAAAAATCTTTCAAAATCATTTATGAAGCAATTTTAAAACATGTTACTCATTCATGAACACAATGAACCATCCACTCACCTACAGGGAGGGTATTCACTCCCTATTTTCACAATTCAGTCCAATACAATCTTACTCCGATTCTCAATTGATCTTTCCAAAGATACAATCACAATTTATCATCAATTTTCAAATATTTTTAGGATTTATCCATTTTCCCTAATTTTATATAAATTCCAATTCTCCGATTCATGAATACACTCTATTGCCATCAATTGCATTTCATTTTTAAATAAATAACACGATCAAAACCAAGTCTAATTCAACCCTAAAGACCTCTCAAAGTCAGAAATAAGTATGAAATAATTAGTTTTCTACAAACTAGAAATTCTTTGAAAAATCATAAACTTTTCAATTCTCATCCAAATGTTTCAAACTATATATCATTTTCAAAGTATGGAAGTCTATTTTCATAATACGGAGATTGCATTTAAATTGCCTATATGCATAACAAATTATAATGAAAAAGGCTACATTGATCCTTAAACTCTAATCCCAAATTTTTAAACTATCCTTCCATATACATATCGTTATGTAATTAACAACTCAAAAACAACCTAAGAAAGATATTAAATACAACAGTATCCATCATTCTGCATAATATTTCATTCTAACCCTAAAATCCTACTATTTTCATGCATATTTTGACTCGAACTCTAAGAAAAACCATTCTAATCAACCCAACAAGAATCTATTATCCTTTAACATGCTTCTTTCATATCAGACAACCTAGTTCACGCAAAATTCTAGACTTAACTTTCATAACCACATATAAACATTTGAAAAATCATATTCTATTAGAATTCCACTTACATTCTAAATATATACAGAACTTGTCACCCTAGCTTCAACCCTAGATTCATTCAATTTATCTAATATATCAGAAATCCCCTCACCTAGGGTTTTCACAGTTCATGGCTTTCGTTCGAATGTTTCCTCAAGCCACTCCAAAATCTGCAATGCTTCCTAATTGAAACAAGTTTTATCAATTAAGTCTAATTATTTAGAAAAATCAAAACCCTAAGGTAGGATTAGGAATCAGTTACCTGCGCAGAGGGTGTGGTTTAGTCACAGCCTAGGGTTTTTCCCAAGGATCCATCAAGCGTTAGTTTGGGACTGAGAGGGAGTTGCAGAAGACAAGTGCTCATAGTGAGCAACGCGCGAGCGAGCAAAGGAGAGAGAGAGCGAGAGCTCTTCCATCGCGCGCGCGGGAGAGAGAAAAAGCAGAGAGAAACGAAGAGAGAAACGACGAGCGAATGGAAGAGACGATGGAGAGGGGGGCTGTGTGCGGTGGTCGGGGGTAGAGAGTGAGAGTGAAACAGAGAGAGAAAGAGCGCCATCATAGGAGAACGAGAGAGAAACAGAGTGTGTTAGAGAGAGAGAGAGAGAGACAGGGGAAGGCGATAGAGAGTGTGAGAGAGACGGAGGAGATTCGAAGTTCGCCGGTGAGTGAGGGCCGAAGAGAGTGGTGGAGATGGGTGGAGACACAGAGAGAGAGAGTGTGACAGTGAGAGGGAGAAAGAGTTCGAAAGAGAGAGAGGGAGTATTCGATTAGGGTTTGAAACCTTAATCGAATTGAAGAGAGGGGAAGCGCAGCGTTTCGGCAAAAACGCTGTGCTTTCCCCTTTCTATTATTATTATTATTATTATTTTATTATAAATATATATAAATATATATATAAATGAATAAGTAAATAAATAAATAAATATTTATATATACATATATTTACACCCACTTTTCACTAATTTCAATTTTTTTTTTAAATTTCATAAAAATAGGGTTTACTACGATTTGCGGATACGGTAATTTAAAATATACTAAAAATTTAAATTTACTACCCTAAAATCGAAAATCAATATAAATTTAAAATTTTCTATTGTATTATAAAAATGTTTACAAAATATCCGACATTGGTTTTTCGGTATTCACTACAAAAAAATATGATTTTAGCCACGGACTTTAACTACAAAAATAATTCATCGCTATTTACCCACGAATTTAATGACAAAAATAGAATTCGTCGCAAAGCCACGAACAAAAATTCGTGGCTAATTAGCCACGAATTTTTGTTTGTGGTTAAATTCATGACTAATTTGCCACAAATCCATTTTCGTCACTAATTTAGGGACGAAAATAATTATATATCGCTAATTTAGTGACGCAATTCATAATTTGTTGCTAAATAGCCATGAATTTCCCATTCGTGACAAAATTAGCCACGAATTTGAAATTCGTGACGGCAAAATTTAGCCACGAATTCGAAAGTTGTGGCTAAATTTAGCCACGGATAAAAAATTCGTGGCTAATTAGTCACGAATATGTTCGTGGTCAAATTCGTCGCGAATTTGAAATTCTGTTAAATATAATTTTATATTTTTATTAAATATAAATTTATATTTTATATGTTTGTTAAATTAGGGTATTGATTTTTATTAAATATATTTTTTTATTTTTTAAAATATAATTTTGTATTTTTGTTAAAGATAATTTTTTAATTTTATTAAATATAATTTTGTATTTTTATTAAATATAATTTTATATTTTATATTTTTATTAAATTAGTAAATTGTATTTTTAATGGTAAAAGTTAGAAAAAAAGTAATGAAGTAAAAAAAAAAAGAAAAAGTATAGCAGATAAGTTAATATGACATAGTAGTTGAGAACGCTCCAGATGTCCTCTTAGTCCCAGGTTCGAATCTGGATAAATGCACATTTTCTACAAAAATATAAAGCAGTAGAAAGTTGGTTCATACATGGACGGAGGCCGGCGAGTGGGCCAGCGGCTTTTAAAATTAAAAGTATAAAATAAAAAATTTAGCCACGGATTTAGCCACGAATTCATCTTAGTCCCAGTGGTTGAGTTAATATGACATAGTGGTTGAGAACGCTCCAGATATCCTCTTAGTCCCAGATTCGAATCTGGATAAATGCATATTTTCTACAAAAATATAAAGCAGCAGGAAGTTGGTTCATACATGAGCGGGGGCAGGGGCCGACGGTTTTTAAAATTAAAAATATAAAATGAAAAATTTAGCCACGAATTAGAATCCGTGACTAAATTTTAAATTCGTGGCTAAATTTAGCACGAATTTAGTCACGAATTCGAATTCGTGGCTAAATTTAGTCACGGATATGAATGCGTGGCTAAATTTAGTCACGAATTTCTAAATCCGTGGCTAAATTTAGCCACGAATTTAAAAATTCGTGGCTAAATTTTTGTGACGCGCTATTAGCCACGGATATAAGTTCGTGGCTAAATCCGTCGCTAAACAATTTAGCCACGAATTTTTTTGATTTTTTTGTGACTAAATCTGTCGCTAATTCGGTATTATTTTGTAGTGATCGTTGTGGCACTTTCCCAAACAGAATGACAGATACCCTTCTTATTCTTTGCTTACATTTGTGTCTTTTTGGGGACAAGGTCACATATTGGATGATCAACTTGGGGAAGGTTTTACCATAAACAAGTTTTCCTTATATGTTCATGCATAGGAAACAAGATGAGTTGGCAAACGTAGCCCACAAGTTGACATATTTTTGGTCCCAAGTTTCAGAGGAATATCCACAGACAGTATTGTCAACTGCTGGAAACCACGATATGGTTCATCATTAAGGGGAAAAAAATGTTGCTATGCATCACAACAATTTCAAGGCAAAGAATCTCTTCCAATTCAACTACTTATCCATCTAGCAATGCCAAATTGCCTTGAACAAACCAAAATTGAAGATAAAATAAAAAAATTAGAAGCAGACAGAAGTTCAAGTAATATATCATACAAAAGTAGGACTTAAAAGTTAAAACAGCTGTATTTGCAGAAACCAACACTCTTGGAAACCTCCTCTTTGATATCTGAAACTCTCTCTCAACTGTGTTTTATGGTCTATATTTCTTTAAGTAGTGCCATAAAAATTAAATAAAAGGGATGCTAATCTTAACAAATATTGGACCTATAATGTCATGTTGAGAGAGGAGAAACGGTGAAAAGTGTAAATACCAAATGGGTTAAAATACTTTTGCACGTACTAGAAAAGGGATCGGTTTGAAGAATCTTTAAACTTCAGTCGCATGACCAGGTGACTTGGATACTGCATTGTCAATTTTACCAGCTTTGAACTAATGTATGAAATCATGTCTGTCTGCTCTGGTTAGTTTTGAGGATGGATTATCATTTCCAAGGTTATTATTATATACGATTTGATTAGCATTCAGGTGAAACATATGATAAACTAATCCTTGTGCTGTCTAGTATAACATCATGCTGATCCACCAACAGGTTTGCAATTTGGTTGACTATGGATTCTTGTGTTAATACTGATTGAAGTTTCTACTCTCTTTATGTTTGGGAGATATGTTATGATGATCTGACATGATGCTGCAGCCTGTGAAGAACAAAAGCTACTTGATGGTTGATTTCGCCATATCAAACTCAAAGACTAGATTTATGGAACAAACACTTCAATTAATAAAATTGCTCAACTTCTCTTACTATTAAGATTAATGACACACAAAAATAACAAAAGAATTTATTGTTATTTGATTTATTGAACTGACATATGAACAATGGAAATAAAAAAAAAATGATAGTCTGGAGTCTGGTGCTAGCCTAATAATTATTTCGAAGAAACTATTGGTGCCTGCATTCTGGTGGGAGACCTTGAGGAAAGCGCTTAAAATCTGTGCAGTAGTTATAAATCATGTAATGCCTCTGCACACATTCAAGCCACTTTCTGCTGGCAGAGTCAAGTTCTTGGGTCTGCCATCCCCCGTCTGATGTGGTAGAGGTTACCACCGAAGCACAGTTTGGTGAGACAGATGACCGAATACAAGCATCTGCATTGAAGTTGCTGTAGGAAGCAATGAATGGACCTTTGGTCCAATCAATCTTCACCCGGCCTCCCATTGTAGCCCAATCATCTGCATTCCAAAGGCTTGAGTAGATCCTCATGGCTTGCTTGTTTGGAAACAGAACGCCGATGGCCTCCATGTTCTTGAATTCTCTTATTGGGGTATCAGCCACCGGGAAACTGTAATGCCAAAGAACAGTCAGTACCTTGTACAAATGCACATGCCATCAGAAATTCTATTGTCAAGATGTGAAGATTTTAGGGAAGTGTCTTTACACGATACAACGAGGATTCCAAAGGTTGGAATAGGTGTGGAAGTTTGCACTTGGATCGAACCAGAGATGGAATTGTTGCTCCCTATTACCTTCCCCCCGGGTATAGATATTGTTGAAAGATTTGTATTTGGTATGTTTTATTTTTTCCTAATTTATATAATATAATTAAGAAAAATATTTGGCTTTATTATTCCCTAATTTATATAATATAATTAGAAAAGATTTTTAGATTTATTCTTCCTTAAATTATGTAATATAATTAGAAAAGAATTTTGATTTCATTATATTCAGTATATAATCAGTGAATAATTTTTTGATTTATATAAGGTCAAAGATTTTGTATTTATATTTTTCATTTTCTGGCTAACATCTAATTCTAATTCATAGTAACTCTTATATATATATTTATCAAAAATTATGTAAAATACAGAACGACGAAAATACAAAATTTCTTTTATTATTTTTCTTCCACATCTATTTTAGTATTTTCTTTCCACTTGGTATCAGAGCAATTTTTTTTTTTTTTTTTTTTAATCTAAACTATGTCTAACATACTCTCCAAGATCACATCCATGGCAGCACCTTCCAAAGAAATCCAATTCTCTAAGATAGTGACCAACTTCGACCACTTTCCTACACAAATAACCACCATTCGACTAAATGGTGAGAATTTTCTGCAATGGTCGCAAGCGGTTTGAATATACCTAAGGGGGTGAAGGAAGATTAGGTATATCACAGGAGATGTACAGAAGTCTATAGAAAGAAACTTCATGTTTGCCATTTGGGATGTTGAAAACTCCATGGTGATGACGTGGCTCATGAACTCAATGGTGGAAGACATCGGCTCGAATTACTTGTGTTATCAGACAGTAAGGGAGCTCTAGATAATGTGACGGAGATGTATTTAGATCTTAAAAACCAATCTCAGATCTATAAATTAACATTGAAATTCAGAGAAATCCGCCAAAGTGAGAATAGTGTTATAACATATTTTAATTCCTTAAAACGGATTTGGCAAGATCTAGATTGTTCAATGCTTATGATTGGGAATTTAAAAAGGATTATAATGACTACAAAAAGTTGGTTGATGCTAGTCATGTATTCAAATTTCTTGTAGGCCTTAATATGGAGTTTGATGAGGTAAGGGATTGTATCATTGGACGTGTACCTCTGCCTCCAATTGGTGTAGTCTTTGTTGAGGTGTGAAGGGAAGAGAGCCGGAGATATGTGATGTTGGGGAAGAAAGGTCCTGGAACCTTTACTGATACGTCTGCCCTAATTGTCTCTGATGCATTTGGTAGTCGCAAAAACACTCCCAAAGGAGTCGGAGACAAGTCTCAATTATGGAGTGATTATTGTAATAAGGCTAGACATACCCGAGAAACTTATTGGATGCTTCATGGAAAACCAACAAATTAGAAAGGCAATAAAGGTGACAAAGCAAACCGAGCTTTACCCACTACGAACAAAGTTGATACAGGTCTATTTAGTAAGGAGCAGATTGATCAACTCCTAAAGCAGCTAAAATCCAATACGTCAATTGGTACTCCTAATGGGTCTTTTGCACAAACAGGTAGCAACCTAATAGCCCTATCTATCTTTACTAAATCTGATTCTTGGATCATTGACTCAGGGGCTTCTGATCACATGATCAGTGCCTTCCATTCATTTAGCAATTATTTTCCATACTCAGGTTCTGAAAAAGTTAGAATAGCCAATAACAGTTTTTCATCTATTGCAGGAAAGGGTCTAATCAAAAACTCAAAAAATATTACTATCCGTTAGTAAACTTTTATCTGATTCTAACTGTAGAGTCATTTTTTGTGATTCACATTGCACCTTTTAGGACCAGAGCACGGGGAGGATGATTGGTAGTGTTAGGATGATCAATGGACTCTATTATTTTGAAGAGAGCTCTTCTGATAATAAAATAGCTCAAGAACTAAGTAGTATTAGTTTAAACTCTATTTTTAATCAAATAGTGCTATGACATCGTAGGTTAGGGCATCTAAGTTTTCTTTATCTAAAACATTTGTTTCCTACTTTATTTAAAGGAATAAACTATTATGACTTTTCTTATGAAAGTTGTCATTTATCTAAAGATCACCATGTTGTTTTTCGATCTAAACCTTATTGTGCATCAAAGCGATTCTATCTAATTCACAGTGATGTTTGGTGACCATCTAGAATTAATATATTATCTGACAAGAAATGGTTTGTAACTTTTATTGATGACCATACCAGACTATGTTGGGTGTATTTAATAACAAAAAAATCTGAAGTTGAGCAATGTTTTAAGGAATTTCTCATCATGGTGGAAAATCAATTTCAAACTAAGATTTGTGTTTTATGCTCGGATAATGGTACCGAGTATTTTAATGATTGTTTAAGTACTTTTTTAAAGGAAAAAGGTGATGTTCATCAATCTACCTATCATGAAACCCTACAACAAAATGGTATCGCAGAGAGAAAAAATATGCATTTGCTAGAGTTAGCTTGTGCCAGGATGTTCTCTATGCAAATTCCAAAATATTTGTGGGGCGAATCTATTTTAACTGCATCCTTTTTAATTAATATAATGCTCTTTCATACCCTAAATTATGAGTCACTTCTGAATTGTTTCAAAAAAACCTTCCCCACTTCATGCCTATATTGTGATTTACATTTAAAATTTTTTTGCTGCAAATGTTTTGCTCTTATATCTAATATACATCGATCTAAGTTAGACTCTAAAACTGAAAAGTGTGTTTTCATTAGTTATACTCTACACAAAAAAAGTTATCAATGTTTTAATCCGATCACTAGAAAACTTTACATTGGTATGGATGTTTCTTTTTTAGAGTATCAACATTTTTTGACAAAAATTATCTTTAGAGGGAGCAAATAATAGAGGAAGATAATTTTTAGAATATTATAGAGCCTATATCTCATGCTGTGACACAACCTAATAATTTTGAAAAACAAACTAAGGATACCATTGTTAAAAATAGTGATACTTTGAATGACTCTAAGTTGCAAATGTCAAATATCATTTCATCAAAAATAAGGGGAGACATTACTAGAAAAAGGGATTTCAGCGACGAAAATTACCGACGGATTTACGATGAAAAAATCAGCGACGGGTTTAGCGACGTAAAAATCCGTCGCTAATTTTTCCGTCGCTAAATCCGTCGGACAAATTAGCAATGGAAAATTTCCGTCGCTTGCAAATGCCAAATACCATTTCATCAAAAATAAGGGGAGACACTACCAGAAAAAGGGATTTCAGTGACGGAAATTACCGACGGAAAAAATCGATCACTATTAGCGACGGAAAAATCAGCGACGGATTTAGCGACGAAAAAATCCGTCTCTAATTTTTCCGTCGCTAAATCTGTCAAAAAAATTAGCGATGGAAAATTATCGTCACAAAATCCATTGCTAAAGCTTTTCCGGACAAATTAGCGACAGATTTAGCGACAGAAATTTTCTGTCGCTAATTTTTCCGTCGCTAAAATTTAAAAAATTTTATTTTTGTTAAATATATATATTTTTGTTTTTATTAAATATAATTTGTATTTTTATTAAATATAATTGTGTCTTTTTATTAAATATATATTTTTTTATTAAATATAATTTTATGTTTTTATTAAATATAAATTTATATTTTTATTAAATATAATTTTGTATTTTTATTAAATATAATTTTATTTTTATTAAATATAGTTTTGTATTTTTATTAAATATAATTTTGTATACTTATTAAATATAATTTTATTTTTTTATTAAATATAAATTTTTATTTTTATTAAATATAAAATTTTATTTTATTAAATATAATTTTTTATTTTTATTAAATATAATTTTGAATAAATTTTTGTTTTTAGTAAATATAATTTTGTATTTTTATTAAATGTAATTTTGTAATTTTATTAAATATAATTTTATATTTTTATTAAATATAATTTTTTTATTAAATATAATTTTGTATTTTTATTAAACATAATTTTGTGTTTTTATTAAATATAATTTTTATTTTTATTAAATATAATTTTGTGTTTTTATTAAATATAATTTTTATTTTTATTAAATATAATTTTATTTTTTTATTAAATATAATTTTTTTATTAAATATAATTTTTTGTTTTTATTAAATATAATTTTGTATTTTTATTAAATATAATTTTGTGTTTTTATTAAATATAATTTTTATTTTTATTAAATATAATTTAATTTTTTATTAAATATAATTTTGTATTTTTATAAAATATAATTTTATTTTTTTATTAAATATAATTTTTTGTTTTTATTAAATATAATTTTGTATTTTTATTGAATATAATTTTGTGTTTTTATTAAATATAATTTTTATTTTTATTAAATATAATTTTATTTTTTTATTAAATATAATTTGGTATTTTTATTAAATATAATTTTTATTTTTATTAAATATAATTTTTTATTTTCATTAAATATAATTTTGTATTTTTATTAGATATAATTTTTTGTTTTTTAAATAGAAATTTATTTTTTTATTAAATAAAATTTCATATTTTTATTAAATATAATTTTTTATTTTTATTAAATATAATTTTGTATTTTTATTAGATATAATTTTGTTTTTTAAATATAATTTTATATTTTTATTAAATAAAATTTATATTTTTATGAAATAAGGGTATTTTATTTTTAATATTGAGTGTTACAAATAAAGTATAAAAATAAAAAACAAATAAACCAATAACACAAATGTAATGGTGGTATGGTGGTTAAGACTCTCAAGTTCTCTCTCTCACACCGGGGTTTGGACCTGGGTGGGAGTATTTTTCAGAATATTTTCAACACATTTACGAGCGGATGGGCAGGCGGGTGGGCCGGGTTCCAGATGGTGGTGGAAGCGGGTCAGGCGAGCGGGCGTCCAGCTTCCGGCATTTGGGTTTGGTCTTACTAACTTCACCGACAGATTAGTGACGGAAATTTTCTTTTACTAAAAATCCGTTGTTAATCCGTCAGTAATTTAAAAATTTTAAAATAAAATTAGCGACGAAATTTTCCATCGCTAAAAATTCCGTCGCTAATCCGTTGGTAATTAACGACGGATTAGTGACGGAAAAATTCCATCTTTAAAAAATCCGTTACTAATCTTTCGCTAAAATTAGCGAGGTGACTTTCAGCGACGGAAAAATCCGTCGCTGATACCCGTTTTTCTAGTAGTGAGAATTACCACAAAAGAAAACTCAAAATTCTAATTTTGAGTTTCAGGTTTATACTAGAAGAGTATCATGGAAGAGTACTATAGTCCAACTTGTTCCTCTAGCACGCTAATCAGAATCTCCAACTCATGGTCCATCCTCCAACTCTCAAAATAATCCCTGTCCTCCATAATTATCCACTTTAATTGGGTATCTCAATGATAATTTCTCAGACTTAGATATTCCAATAGCAAAATGGAAAGGTACTCGCTCTTGTACTATACATCATTTTGCTAATTATCTATCTTACGAAAAACTGTTCAACAATTACAGAGTATTTACATCTAAGGTCACTAACCTGTTTGTTCCAAGAACCATTCGGAAGCATTGGTTGATCCAAATTGGAGATTAGCAGTCATGGAGGAAATGGAAGCTCTTAAACGGAATGATACTTAAGAGGTAATTGATCTTCAAACAAGAGAATAGTTGGTTGCAAATTGGTCTTTAACATAAAATGTAAAGCGGATGGGAGTGTAGAAAGGTACAAGGTAAGACTTGTGGTTAAAGGGTTCACCCAAATCAATGAGATAGATTTCCAAGAAATATTTGCTCCTGTCGCAAAGATAAACTCCATTAGGGTTCTTCTATCCTTACCAGTCAACTTAAACTGGTCATTGCATCAGTTTGGTATAAAGAATGCCTTGTTGAATAGAGAACTGAAGGAGGAAGTTTTTATGAAACTACCACTTAGTTTTGAGAAACAATTTGGACAGTGCAAGGTGTGTAGATTAAAGAAGTCATTTAGGGTCTCAAACAGTCACCAAGAGTATGGTTTGAAAGGTTTGGAAAGGTAGTCATGGTCAATTGATTCCTTCAAAACCAAGCAGATCATATAATATTTTACAAACACTCAAAGGGTGGTAAGATTACTATCCTAATCGTCTATATTGGTGATGTTATTATGACTGGAGATGACTTTTATGAGATAGATGGTTTGAAGAAGAAACTTGCTGCTGAGTTTGAAATCAAGGACTTAAGGATATTGAAATATTTCCTTGGAATGGAATTTGCTAGATCTAAGGAAGGAATTACTGTGAATTAGTGTATGTACTCGATCTTTTGAAGGAAACTGGGATGCTTGGATACAGAGCGTCTGACACACCCATTGAGCCAAATATAAAGTTAGAACTAGCCACACCTAAAGATATAGTAGACCAAGACCAGTATCAATACTTAGTGGGGAGGCTCATCTACCTGTCACATACTTGATCTAACATAGCTTTTACAGTGAGTGTCGTAAGTCAATTCATGCACTCACCTGGTTCAGTACATTTTGAGGTAATATTTAGAATTCTCAGATACCTAAAAGGAACATATGGAAAGGGTTTACTATTTAAAAAGAGAGGGCACCTACCGATAGAGGCCTGCACAGATGCTGATTGGGCTGGAAGTATAACTGATAGAAGATCAGCTTCTAGCTATTGCACATTTGTTGGAGGAAATCTTGTGTCCTGGAGAAGTAAGAAACAAAATATGGTGGCAAAAAGTAGTGCAGAAGCTAAATTTAGATTAGTAGCTCATGGTATTTCTGAGGTAATATGGGCGAAGAGGTTATTGGAAGAACTCAAGATATACACACCTTCACCTATCAGGGTCTACTATGACAATAAAGCTGCTATCTCGATTGCACATAATCATGTTTTACATGACCGAACCAAACATATTGAAGTGGACAACCACTTTATCAAGGAGAAGTAAGAAAGTGGAGTAATATGTATGCCGTGCATCTCTACAATTGATCAGACAACTGATATCTTTACCAAGGGTGTTCACAGAAAACAATTTGATGATTTGGTAAGCAAACTGGCAATGCATGATAGTTTTATGTCAGCTTGAGGGGGAGTGTTGAAAGATATGTATTTGGTATGTTTTATTTTTGTTTAATTTATATAATATAATTAGAGAAAGTGTTTGGATTTATTCTTTCCTAATTTATATAATATAATTAGGGAAAATCTTTAAATTTATTCTTTTTTAAACTATGTAATATAATTAGGAAAAATCTTTGAATTCATTATATTCGACATATAATCAGAGAATAACATCATTTATTTATATAAGGTCAAAGATTTTGTATCTAGATGTTCTATTTTTTAGCTAGCATCCAATTCTAATTCATAATAACTCTTGTATATATATTTGTTAGGAACTATAAAAAATACTGAGTTGAGAAATACAGAACTTCTTTTATTATTTTTCTTTCACATCTCTTTCAATATTTTCTTTTCACTGATATTAGTGTGGAGAGTGTATTGATATTTGTGTGGAGAGTGTATGGGTTTCCAGACAGATTACCCAAGAATTCAAAGTCAATCTTATCATGAGTTGGTCCTTGCGAAGATAACTGCATCACAAAAGAGAAGTTAGCTAATTAAGAAAAAGGACATGGAATCTTTGCAAATTGTTATCAACAAGGTCATTTTTATGAAAGGGGGCAGCAGACATAAACATACATAGTGACATCAGCTTGATTTGCATATCAATCCTTCCAAATAAGTACTTTGGAAACCAGAGCCTGAGATCTTGTCTAGAGAAGAATTCTGACATTTTGATTGCCCCAGTTGATATCAAAACTTTGGACAAAATTACCAGAGTTTGCACTAATGACTAAGGAACTCAAAAAAACAGCATACAGAATCATTGTTGAATCTTAGGAGATGAAGAGGAGGATAACTATAAGAATAGATAGAAGAGTTTGTGATATGTTTCCTAGTGGCTGCAGTAGCATTTATCCTGCACGCTATAGGTCTTCACAAGAGAGGATTTAATCGAGCAAAGGAAACATCCATGCAGGAGCAGAGAGAGAGAGAGAGAGAGAGAGAGAGAGAGAGAGAGAGAGAGAGAGAGAGGCAGAGAGAGAGGCAGAGAGAGCTGGTGGCTGCAGCCCTTGTATCATATGTAGCTGTCCTAGGTCAGCCTACCTTGGTTGCAAATCTTTGGTGCACGTGTGCGCATGCTGCATAAAATATATAAGAATAAGAAAGGATTGCTATAATGGTTTGCTGTTTCCCCACATAAAACCTTAGTTTGGTTTCATTATGACTCACGTGAGTTTGCACTCTCTCCCATTCTATGTCTCGACGCTTTTCCTTCCATATTGATCCTACCAGTAGAAGGAAAGCAAAATTTTTGGATTAATTAGTATAGAGTATATCTAGCCAGATCCGCATCTTGATGTACGCAATTTTTTATTCAGAGGGCAGGCACAGAAGTCTGGTTTGCTAATACAGTTTAGGATTAGAAGCATGCAACACCAATTGATGGATATAAGTTGGCAGTGATCAATCTCAATCTGCTTCTAATACTTGAGGCAGCTCTTCAAAATAAGATTGGCAATTGGAAACCGTGTATTGAAAAATATTATATTGCCCAGTTGCAAACTTCTTAAGGGTGGGTTTTGCTTCGATGAACTTCAGAGACAAACCATTTTATGACAACACCTTGCCCAATTTGGTTTTCAAGTTTTATTATTTATTTATTATTTATTATTTATTTTTTTTTGTTTATTTATTTATTTATTTATTTTTTGACAATGGGAAGGGGCCAAGGCTTGATCTCACAACTCTTGTTCTTGTCAAACATTTGAAGTCATTCAGATAATCATTTAAATTGTAACTAATACTCTAGTTGGCTTGTGCAGAGACAAATCTTTTTCCCCCTTTTAATCTCTCTCCCCCCCAAACTAAATTCAACCTAACCAATATCTTTCTTTAGTAAACACTGAAATTTTGTTAATATCTTTCATCCCCGCACCTCACCTCGCGGTGATTGTCGTCCAGTTCATCATGCTGATCCTCTTCTTAGTACTCCTGCTCTCCTTGTGCTAAGGGCTCTTGACTCCGTCCTCTCCATAAACATTGTCAAGGTCATCCAACAGTGTTTCAAACCTGCCCTGATAGCCAAACCTTTTCTCCTCTTAGGCGCTATGCTGACAGAAAGGAGAAGCACGAAAAGAAAGCATCGGGACTAAAGCAAATAGCCAGGTGAACACTAGCCCAAGGGAACATTAGTCTTATGGTTTGCAGAAACTATAACGCATGCTCTCATTCCAACTGTAACGAACCAGAACCCTTACACCTGGCGGGATTGGAAAGCTGAAAAAATGGTTTTTTTTTTTTTTTTTTTTGGTGTGTGCAGTATATAAATATGAAATAATACATTAAAAATAAAAAAATCATTTTAATGCAATCATGCGAGTCTGACATTTATCAAAACCATCCCCTCAACCCAAATACTCTTCAGTTGGTCCTTAATATAGCACATCAAGTAACATATCCAGCTGCAAATCCCTTTGGACTTGGCGGCCGTAGGTCACCCCGTATTTGGCCAAGAGCTCTCTAAACAAGACACAAATCGACACAACTAATGTATGATAGGCATCATATGTAAAGCAAGCGATGTCACATGTTCTGATTCTGAAGTATATGACACAGTGCAGTATCAAAATATCATAGTGTTGAATTTGATCATGCGTATGCCAAATTAAGCCATGCGCATACCCATTTGTTACATGATTGAGAAGACACAAAATCACAAAATTCTACAGCAAACAATTATATATTATCATCATATAGCATAAACAATTAGCAACACAACCAAGACAACTAGGGCTTGGTCTAAAGTGGGCTCCTATATATGTACTAGAGGTAAACAGGCCAAAGAGGGTCAAAGGAGCCAAATTGGGCCAAAGCGGGTTAAGTGGGTTAGCTGGATCAAACTTGGTCATACTAGACTAAACCGGTAAACTTTAGTCAAGTCAAGTCAATCAGAATCAAATTAGGTCAAATCCAAATTATCTAGGATTTAAAGAGGTGATTAAGTAGGATTCTTGTTATAGAAGGTGATCGGGGACTATGATGACCCTATCGATAACAAGGCAAGTATAACCTTTTAAAGTTTGTCATGACTACGCTATTGTGAGCACAATGACACTATCATAGTCATGATGCATGTGTGCCATTGTGCTGTAAGCTTTATCACAGTAGCAGAAACACAAACTTGACCTTTCATGACTTCGTCTTTAGCCATTCTCTATGGTTTTGACATCATCACCACTCTAAACACCAAGAGACACTTGAAACAATGCAAAAAGATAGAGAGAGAAAATAGTCTTACTGTCACGTCCGGATCCTTCCGCTGGGCACGTAACAATCGCTGCGTTATCTCGGCTACGGACATGACCTCCCCATATATCGGGATAGCGCAAGACATTCAAATCTTTCAATATATCTTCCAAAACAATAAATTCATCAAACCAATAAATCATTTAACAAATTGCATGCAAAGGACCCATCTGATCCAATCCTATACATACAAAGCATGCATCGGCACACATTTAGGGAGAGGATCCTGTATATGCATGCATGCAATGTGGCATTCCCGGTCATTTCAGAGTTTTACAAAGTCACAATCTCGAAAATGTTTCAACAAATCCCAATAAAAGTTCAAATATCCCAATTAAGAACAATAAGTTTTGCAAAAATAAGTTTTAAACAATTATGAACACTTTCCACATAAACAAAATTTGGATTCCATCAATACTTGTCCCAAAAAAAAAATACAACAAGTATCAATCAAATCCAAACTTCAAAAGAGTAGTACAATAGCTTCCTTCCACGAATGAAATTTCTTCAACCTCAAAAAAATAGCATCCACCACCAATAACTATCGTGGATCACCAAAATATCTCGAAATCAGCCAATACCTGCCAAAGTCTACGTCTCATCTGAAAAGGATTGAAAGGAGAGGTGAGTATTTTAAAATACCCAGTGAGTGGAGTGCAGTGACATGTAACATATAAATAAGGGGTGATGGTGGTAATGCCAAATATATGTATCAACTATGATTGAATGCCATAATGAAATTTATCATCATAAAATCATTCATATCAATTCACCATGACTCATAAAATTCAACTCAATCAATCAAATCTCATTTTTTTCACAATTTTGGGGTTTACCGAAAATATTATCCTGCAAATGGCCATTGGCAGGACCTGCCAAGAGATTTTTCATAATTTTCATAAAATCCCCTCCACCTTGGCGTTGGTCTGCAACTCCGTGGGGTGCTACCACATTATCCGGCAGTTTAAGGAGGCTTTCTATCTCGCCTCTCACCAAGTTAAATATAAAACAGCCTTAACCATGCCGCCCCAATGAACCGGTCCGTTACAAGACTTAGATTGCAGTCCTTTTTCTCAGCACCATGTTACCAAACTCATTTTATAAATCAATGCATGCTCAAATATGAGGTAGAGCAATATTTCACAATTCACATGAGTATCCCAAAGTAACATGGTGCAAATAATTCAATAATCATGTACAAGAGTCATAGATATTTCACAATTTTATTTTAGGTATACCACAATCACAAAACAATTTCAATTCCATTTGCAAATTCATTTCAAAACTCAATTTATAAATCATATTTAAAATCATTTACTCATTCATATGATATACAATCCATCAACTCACCTCTTGGGAGGGTATCCACTTCCAATTTCCAATTCAAGTCCAATGAAATTCCTTTTTCAATTTCCAATTGGCCTTTCTAATCAATAATCACAATAACAATGTCAATTTATCAATATTTCTAGAGTTTATAAATTTTTCCCAATTTTTACAAACCCTAAGTCTCTAAAATTTCATGAATGTACACTCTAATGTCATCAATTGCATTACATTTTTAGATAAATAACATGTTCATTTTATTTTCTCCTAATTTTGTCAAATTAACATAACCTTAATTTCTCCTAATTTTTTCAATTCATGAATATACATTTCAATTTCATTAATTGTACCTCATTTATACATAGATAAAATTTTCATTTTCATTTTCCCCCAAATTCACTATTCACAGAACCTAGGGTCTTCAGGAGAAATCCCTAAAATTTCAACAATAATTTGCAATATAGCAAAAATAAAACTAGACTCAAGGTTAGGAAGTGAAAAATACCTTGATTTTGTCGTCAAATTGAATTTTGGGGTTGGGTTTCAAAAATCCTAAATTTTTCTTTCGTGAAAATCTTAGATTTCTTCTGTTTAATCTTTCATTTTTTGAGTTTAGTTGCAGTTTTGGAAGTCTATTAAATGAATCTAGGTGAACAGAAATTAATTTGGTAAAGAAAAAGAAAAAGAAAAAATCGAGTGAAGACAGTGGGGGAGTGAGCCGAGAGAGACAAAGATGCAGTCGAAGAAGAAGAGAAACAAAATGAAGGAAAAAGGGGCTCTCGATCGTTGGCATCAATTTAGGGGATCAAATTACCATTTTACCCCTACCTTTTGTGAAGTTTTAGTTTATGTCCTAAGGGTATTTTGGTCATTTCACCTTTCCACTATGTGCCAAATTGGTCTCCCTTCTCAGCGAATTGAACCCCCTCACGCCCATCTCCTCTTTTTTTTCTAATATATACATACATACATATATAAATATATATATTTTTTTATACACTTTATTTTCAAGGTTTCATTGAATCGGCACATAGATACTTTAAATATATCAAAAATTTCAATTTAATATCCTAAAATCGAAAATCAATAAAATTTTAAAATTTTTCTTTATATTACAAAAATATTTAACACAATTTCTAATATCAGATTTTTTGTGTTACACTTACCCATAAGTGGGAGAAGAAGGAAAAAACAATATAATCACAAAACTCTAACCTAAACATACAATACCATGATCAACACACAATCAAAATAGCGACTACGTCAGAAGAACAAAAAAGGGAGAAATCCAAGATCTTATTGACAAGTCCTCATGCATTCATTTTTGACCTAATTTTTAGAACTGTTCATGTATTTTGATAAAAATTGCCAGACCGTCTACTCAAATAATATAATTATACTTTTAGATTCAAAATAAAGGGGAAATCAAGTGTTGAGCCTAAAAAGACCAGGGAACATGTAATAAAGGATAAAGAATTGATTTTTTTTTTTTTAATAATTTTAAAGCACTATAGCAATGATTGTTAGAGCACTCTTTCGAAAAAATCATATCTTCAGTTATGACAATTGGTTTAAGGAAATTCAAAATGTGTTGAAAAGATAATCGAGATATGTAACTTTACTGTTTTGAGAAAGAGCTCATTCTGACCTGAAGATGGGTGAAAAAATTCGTTGAAATTAGACTGTAAAAATAAGGGATAATTTGATCATTAGTTAAGAATAATTGAATAATCAAAGTTTGTCTCAAGGCGACATTCTAGTGGCAACAACCCTCCTCTCTTAACTCTATGATTCAGAATTCAATTCTTATCGTAAGGAAAAAAAAAAAAAATCAAAGTTTAAGTCAAGCCTAAGCCTAATTTCAAGTTCCAGCTGAGCACAAATGACTTTCAAAGTCAAGCCCATTATCTTACAGCCAAACTCTTGGATTCCAGAATTGAGCCCAAATAGCTTGATGTTACAAATGTGAAAGAAAATAGAGCATGTGGGAAACAAAGGAAGATGAGAACAGAGCGGTAGTGATTCGAAACGATTGGTGTAGTTGATGAAGATTGTGAATACGATGGAAGAGATTAGTGGTTGAAGATCAAGAAAAATGGGAAGGAGAAGAAGATTAGAGAGAAAAGACAGAAAGGGTTAGAAAGAGAGAGGATAGTAGTTAGAGAGAGAGAGAGAGAGAGGGAGGGAGAGAGTGTCACGCTCCGACCCGCGGGTCCGAACATGCGACAACCCGCGTTACCCCGAGACACGAGTGAACCCTACTCTTTGTCCCGAAGTACCGCAAGGCATTTCCATCATCCCAAATATTTCAAAATAATTCTGAATCATCCATCAGTCAACCCGGCCATCTCAACAGTTCTCTAGAAATCAAAATAAAATTTGCAAATATAAAACAGTTGAATATTTAACATTCCAAAGTTTAACACTCAAAATATAAATCTAGATTTTTAAAGAAATATGTACATAAAATATCATACAAAAAGGGTTTTTAGAAAACGCCCTCCGATGGGTCCGCCTACATGGCTTCAAAAATTCCACAACTAGAATGGACCATTATCCCGAACGACTCTTATGGTCTCGAACAGCTACTCTCCTCGGTTGGATCTAGTTACCGATCGACTGGGCCTAACTACCGATCAGCTCTTGTCTCTACGCTTCCTCTGAAAAGAATAAGGGAAATGAGGGGTGAGTATTGGAATACCCAGTGAGTGGAGTGCAATGACATGTTGTGACAGTAAATGAGTGATGCATGTGGGAATGTCAAAGCCAGAATTTCTAATCAAATCATCATTTCATAAATAGTATCATAAAATTCAGCTCATTATAAAAACAGATGTATCCACAAGTTTCATATTTTTCATAAATCATGGGGTCTTCCTAAAGAAAACACTCCCGCCCAATGTTTGGCCGAACGTGGATGGAAGCCCGCCAAGGGGTTTTCAATCACTTTCTTTCAAAATACTAATTCCCCAGTCCTTGGCGTTGACACATATCTTACCGGGGTGCTATCCGGATAGTACGACGGGGACGCAGGAAGCCGCGTCTACCTACCTTGCCAAACAAACCCTCAACCACGTTACCCCATCGGATCGCTTCGTAGGAGGAATGACTATAGTCATTTACCATCTCCAGCATTAAAATTAAAGTTTTTGACAGTCTAATCAATACCTTTCCCCTTGATGGAGGTGAGTGATGACTCCTCAGATACCGGCTCCTTATTGACTCGAACAGTAATCGCCGATGATCGATACACCTGTAAAAACCATAAGAGGGTGCTCCGGCAGGGAGACTCCGACACTCAAGTCAGTAAAGAGTAGTTTTCGTTTGAAAGAAACAGACTGAGAGTTGAGAGAAAGTGGTTCCCTGTGATCAATATGCCCCCTGTGTTAGGCTTAGAGAGCGTATTTGATATCGAGGGTTTTGATATCTCTTATATCTGTGAGAGTTGTGCGCTGCTGAGGGACTTCCACCCTATTTTCCTTATCGAACTGATCTGGGAATTTTGGAAGCCAATATTACGAATTGATCACGATCCTCTTATATCGGGAAACCTTCCTCTTCGGGAGGGATGCTTTCTTTATATGAAAGATCTCGGAATTACTGTTATGAAATAAGAAGTTGGAATCGAGGAAGTTCTGACCTTCCTCTTTAATCAACAGGGGTGCTACCCATCGTTTGGTTGCTCGATCGATAAAAGATCTTCGAGACTTATCCAATTATAAGGCTGACATCTATTTGACTGATCGAGGTGACTGTCTCCGCTTGATGAGTAATGATCGGTTGATCGGGGCGGCTGAAACTCTATCGTTCGGTAGATCCGGGTGACTAAAGCCTTTCAGTAGACCGATCGGGGCGACTACGGTCATTCGATAGATTGTTGTTACGGTCATTAGATATTGATCGACAGGCCCCTTTTTCGTGGACCCTTTGGGAATTGACTCTTTTGGACGGGCCTTGGAATACGTCCTATCATTTGCCCCTGACTCATGGTCTTCTCGGAAGAAGAAGCGCCATGAGTGACAATTCTCGAAAAGGGATGTCCCTTTTTATTTTGACATACGTCGCTTCGATTTCCACGAACCGTCTTATATACGCTTTGTAAGAGTTTTCGTTTCTTAGAAAATACCCCTTTACATTTTTCCTCCGAGAATCTCTTTTTTTCAGCAAAAAAATGCTGATAGACGTTTCCTCATTACGTAGCATAGACAATATTTAGAGCATTATGACTGAAGAGGATCTGATAGAAGTCCGGAAGGACATGTCGCTCGGAAGTGACTTTGAGTTTGTGTTGCCTGGCAAGGGGGATAGAGCGAGTTTTGCCCCCGAGGGTTGTGCCCCTATGTATAAACAGTGCGTGAAGTATGGTTTGAAAATTCCATATACGGGCCCACTGATGGAGATCCTGAGGTACTGGAACATTCACTATTTGTTGCTTATCCCAATCGCTTGACGATTTGTGATTGCCCTAATTTCCTCGTTAGGGTTATTCCGTATTCATTTCAACCTGGAGATTTTTGGGGCTCTATTTTCCTTGGGGCGATATAGCTCCAAAGGATCTACTCACAGTTGGTATAAACTCTAAACTCGTCGAGAGTCTCGCTGGAAGTTTTTCTATAGTGAGTCTCAGGATAAGCACTGGAGGCAGAGGTTCTTCTTTATCAGATTTTTGAACAGGGATCTCCTTCCCGCATTTCTAAATGCTAACCAGGTGCCTTTTCTAAACGAGAGAATCCCCTCCCTCCTTTGACACTCCCATTTTCTGCATGCAGTGGCCCGTTATTGTGATACCAGTTGCAGGAGCTTGTGGGTGGACAGTTTGGTGAGAGACGACATGTTGATATTATCCAGTTTCCTCATAGATGAGTCAATCCAAATCACCAAACCCCTCCTACTGGAGCAATGGGGAAAAAACTTGGTCGACACTATGCCGGACGTTGATGCCCATCTTCTTGATGAAATCTCTACTGAACGGGAAATACGATCTCATGTAAAGAGGAAGGCGACTGATACTTCTCCTAAGTCCCGGCGGAAAAAGTATAAGACTGGGGTGCCCAGTTTACTTGTTGGGGAAAAAGAGCAAGCCGAATTCGGAGGGCATGCGCTGTCCCAAGAACATTCTGAAACCGAATGGGACCAATTAGTTGGCGAAGCCTTTGGTGAAGCCCTTGGTGCATCGACCGGGGTTAGAGAAGGAGGTGGTTCCGGTGAGGGATTCTTCGAGAGGACTGAGAACATTCTGGTTCAAGAGCAAATGTCGGAAGAGTCTCCTGTGACGTAACCTTCCACTTCTATTCCAGACGACACTTCGAGACAGTCCCATTAGGGGTCTCAATGTCTTTTGGTCGATGTACCAGATAACTATTACGCTCCTCCACCTATTTTGATTGGAGAAGGACGGAGTGCCAAAGAAGGGTCAGTGGCAGTTTTCATGGGGGGCCACAATTTTAATCTTGTTGATCCACAGGAAGGGTCACAGTTGGCTGAGCCTTTTCAATTTCCTTCGAGGTTCGCCCTTCGAAAGATGCCTCTCGAGTATATCGATAGGGCTATCCAATCTCTTTGCCTTACAGTAAGTATTTTCTTTGTGTGAGTCGAAGTTGAATCCTTACTATCTCGTGACTCTGACTATTGTGTCTTTTTTCCTAGACTTCTGCCTTAGCTGAGCTTCAAAGAAAGTTGAGGGCTAAGCGGGATGAACAATTTTCCCGTATGAGCGATCAAGTGTTCACGCTGAAGGATGCCTTGGAGAACCAAGAGAAAACCATTGGAGAGGCCAAAGATAGGCAGATCAGGTACCTTCAAGTAGACCTTGTTTCAGTTCAAGCTCGTTGTAAGGAATTAGAAGTGGAGGCATGTGCTCGGAAAGCGCGGTTAACAGCTGCTGGAACGTTAGCCCGTTTGCGAGAAGAATCCCTCCGAAGGGCTGAACAAGTGATAGCTGACCTCAAGGCTTCTGCTGCCAGAGATGTGGTTGCCCTACAACTTTCTCAGCATAAGTTGCACGAGCGTCTGAAATGCGCCGAAGAGATTTTTCGAGAGGTTGGTCGGTACGAGGCTCTGCCCCCGTTTGAAGGATCAGCGGGTTCGGATTTTGCTCCCGCTGTTTCTTGTGCCCCTTCTGTCCTTTTGTAATTTTGTGGAATGATGATTTTTTATCCCTTGATTTATTGGAATGTAATAATCTTCAAAGAACTTTTGATGTTTTTTCTAATCAAGTGAGGTTCGGGGAATCTCCTCTGATTCTAGTATGTTGTTGAAGGCTCTTGGCAATTAAGGCTGCTTCAGTATTTTCTTAGGAGATCGATTCGGAGGTGTTTCTTTGAGAGGCCTGGGCGACTAAGGCCTTTCGACCGATTAGAGACTTTAGAAACTAGGGTTGTGTTCGCCCCTTCGGGGAGTTTCACTCCATACTCGTTTGGAAGATCTGGGCGGCTGAGACCCTTCGGTTGATTAGAGACTTTAGGAGTCAGGGCCGTGTCCACCCGCTTGGGGAGTTTCATCCCATATTAGCGACACATTCGTTCGGAAGATCTGGGCAGCTGAGACCCTTCGGTCGATTAGAGACTTTAGGAATCAGGGCCGTGTCCGTTCGTTCGAGGAGTTTTATCCCATAATAACGACATATTCGTTCGGAAGATCTGGCCGGCTGAGGCCCTTCGGTCGATTAGAGACTTTAGGAGTCAGGGTCGTGTCCGCTCGTTCGGGGAGTTTCATCCCATATTAACGACACATTCGTTCGGAAGATCTGGGCGGCTGAGACCTTTCGGTCGATTAGAGACTTTAGGAATCAGGGCCGTATCCACCAGTTCGGGGAGTTTCATCCCATATTAGCGACACATTAATTCGGAAGATCTGGGCGGCTGAAACTCTTCGATCGATTAGAGACTTTAGGAGTCAGGACCGTGTCTGCCCGTTCGGGGAGTTTCATCTCATATTAGCGACACATTCGTTCGGAAGATCTGGGCGGCTGAGACCCTTCGATCGATTAGAGACTTTAGGTGTCAGGGCCGTGTCCGCCCGTTTGAGGAGTTTCATCCCATATTAGTGATATATTCGTTCGGAAGATCTGGGTGGCTGAGACCCATCGGTCGATTAGAGACTTTAGGAGTCAGGGCCGTGTCTGCCCGTTCGGGGAGTTTCATCCCATATTAGTGACACATTCGTTCGGAAGATCTGGGCGGCTGAGACCCTTCGGTCGATTAGAGACTTTTGGAGTTAGGGCCGTATCCGTCCGTTCGGGGAGTTTCATCCCATATTAGCGACATATTCTGTCACGCCCCGAATCGGGAATCGTGAACAGCCGCCCGTTACCCTAGATGCCGGCTGTATTTCTACAGAAAATCGGGAAGAACCTCCCCATAAATCGGAGGTCTCCCATGTACAAATAAACCTGTATACCTGTAAAAATGCAAAAATCATCCTGAAATTAAAATAAAAGGGCCATCCCGACCTCACAACAACCCACCAATCCCAGCAGACATCCAGGACAACGCCAGGCTAACAATTCACCAACAGTCCTAGCCACAGACCTCTACTGTCATGCCCAACTAGAGTATGAACAGCCGCCACAACGAGCGGGCCTAAATTTATACAAATATATTACAAATTCCCAAGTTAACACTTTAAATAGTTACAAATGCCTCAATGTAAGTGAAATGAGAGCTTCGCAAACAAAAGTCCAAAAATTATACAATCATCCCAAAATATGTACACGGTCAACTACGGACCTCAACAAGACCACGCAGGGTCGACAATAAAATACATAATTCATCTTTCAATTTAAATTTAAGATCTCACCTTCCTGAATCACCCAATCCGCCAACAATCTATCAAGTTCTCGAGCCAAATACGTCACCCTATCACAATAATCCTGTCTGGGGAGGGAAAGAGGAGAGGTGAATACTCAAGGAAGAATACTCAGTGAGTGAGGGGATAATCTCAAGTACTAATAGTGTAGGTGAATATTGGAGTGTCAAATAATATCATTCGTAAACAAAAATTTAAGTTTTGCAGTAAATCATGATATGTTCGATAAAATGAACTCTTTTAATCATTCACACGATATTACACATATATGCATCCAATTAAAAATCAAGTATAACATAGAGCTAGCCGAAAGAATCCTGGCAAAGGTCAACCGTGACCAAGGACAGGCGCATCGGGGGTTTTAATATGCAAAGTGTTTCAAAAGTAGCTCTCTACCCCGACGTTGGCACGTACAAGCAACTCCCAGTGCTAGACCGTCTATTCTGACGGTCCTCCCCTTTCGACTGGGCCCATACGGAACATCACAAACATGTACAAGCAACTCTCGGTGCTAGACCGCCTATTCTGACGGACCTCCCCAATACCTAGTTCAACCGGGCCCGTACATATCACAATCACGACATTTGCGGATATCTCTGGCCAAAGCGTATCCGGGCAACTCACGCCTCTACAAACGCCCTTCGTAGCTACGGAATCAATCAAGTCATCATCATAGTATCACAAGTGAGCATCCAACCCATATAGTTCATCAAAACAATTCAAATCGTGTGCCAATACATTTCATTAAAATCATTTCAAATCAACAACCGATGCGATGGTAGAATAGAAAACATTCAAGTTCTCAAATTAGGGCACAATTTCATTTCATTCAAACATGGATGCATAGTCATAGAAATCATAAGTTTACGACACTCCAATAATCACAAAACAAATTTGAGATTAAATACCACACATCGAATCAATGCATATCAAAGCATGTTTTGTTTAAAAACACGGTAAAATCAAATTTTCACTATTTCGTGCAAGAGATTAGGGTCCCACTCACCTCTAGGGAGGGTATCCACTCCCTGTTTCTGAAATCAAATCAAAAGGACTCCCCTTGAGTCTCCAAAGGTCAAGCTAGACCAATCAATACGGATAATCATCAATTAAAGCCCTATTAAAGGGTTTTCAAATTTCCCTTCTATTTAAAAGAGTTTAAATTTGCACAATTACTTCCCTAAACTTTCATTTCATCAACCTAAGATCATTTCAATCACCAACGACTTTAAATTTACAATATTCCTCGATTTTACCAAATTTTCTCCCAAATTACATAATTTTGATTTAATTCCCATCAATTCCAATTCATACCCCGAGAAGAAATACACAAATCGATCAAATAAAACTCTAATGCTACCTACGACATTTCCAACATGCTTCGCAGTCCAGTTTACATCAAATCCTAGACCTAACTCCAACAATTTCATACAAACCCTTAGGGGAAACACATTTCTTTCGCATCTAATACATTTCAGGATATATGTCTATATAATTTCTACCTAAATTCAACAAAATCGATTTAAATTATTTAAGGGATTGAAGATCCCTCACCTAGGGTTGTTCTTGTAGTTCGTAACCTTCGCCAAATCGTCTCCTCAATACATTTTCATACCTGCAAAACTCCCAATTTAAGGTAATTTTAGTAATCTAAACCAAATTTCCTAAGAAAGTTTGAAACCCTAGAATTAGGGTTAGGGTTTGATCTTACCTATGCAGTGAACACAGCACGGTTGACTTAGGGCTTTCAGCTGGCTTCCGCAGGTGGTAGAAGGCGCGCGAGCAGGGAGGCAGCACAGCAGCCGCGTGCTGGGGCAGGGGCTGTCGCGCGCTGCAATCGGCCGCGAGATGCCGCAAGGCGCGCGCGCAGGAGGGGGGCAGTCGCGCGCGACGTGTGCGTAGGGAGAGAGACAGGGAGATTGAGAGACAGTGAGTGAGAGAGCGAAACAGAGAGGGACAGAGCGAGAGAGACTGAAGGAGACTGAGGGATGGCGACCCGCGGCGGTCGCGGTGGCTGCGGGTGGCGGTGGTTGCGCCGAGTCGCGGCGGAGAACCGCGAGAGATAGAGAGGGAAAGAGAGCGACAGGGAGAGAGAAACCGAGAGAGAAAAAGAGAGAGATAGAGAAAGAGGTGGTGGTAGTTGCGGGTGGTGGCGACGGCCGTGGCGGATGGCAGCGGCGGACGCAGCGGCGGCGAGGGGAGATGGCCGCGGGAAGATGAAGAGGCGGAGAGAGAAAGAGGGAGAGAGAGAGAAAAGAGAGAATTAGGGCTTTTAAGCCCTAATTCGATTTTTGATTTTTTTTTTATTCTTACTATTATTATTATTATTATTTATATATATATTTTTATATAAATAGATTTTATAAATAGTTAATTGAGTAAATAAATAAATTAATAAATAAATAATTATTTACATATATATATTTTTATACTAACTTCATTTTACAAATCCCAGAAACGGTATTTAAAATCTACCAAAAATTAAATTTAAAAACCCCAAAATCGAAAATCAATAAAATTAAATATTTTATATATATATATATATATATATATATATATATATAAATTGAGGATCATTTTATTAAATTCAAAAACGAAAATAATATTCGAATACCGTAGTGTCAGTGTTACATTTTCTAACCCCCTAAAAATAAGTTTTGTCCTCGAAACTGAAAGAAGACCTTACCGAAACAAATTGGAAAAGGCTGTGAAGCGCCTATGGGTCACTGATGCTTGGCCATCATCTGTCAACAAATCAGGCATCAAACAACGAACTCTCTCTTTACATGAGATCACTAATAACTATCTAGGATAGTTAGGTACATTTTTGTACCTCTCAAATGCATAACGTAAATGGAGGAATGAGCTTCCTCTAGAATTTCTCTACGAAGATTCACTGTCGGCGGGAGTACAAACCTGCTATCGATATACTACTAGTCCGTTATCACGGACTCGAAACTCTCTGCCATCATCTCTACAGATCTATCAAGAATGTCTTGGAGCTCCTCATTTGCTCCCTAATCTCCCTAATGCGGTCGAGCAAGGTCGACCTCATTTCAAATCAAGCTAGTAATATAGCTCGATCATCACTAGTCAAAATGACTCCTAATATACGGGGACCCGTCAAACAAGAGAGATAAACACTCCCTATATACTGAATTTCTAACTAACTTCTCATCAAGAGAAGTGATAACTAGTAGCTCCTCATTTAGCGACGATAACAGTCTACCCAACTGTCGAGCGAAATAATACTCTCTCGTAAGAATAATCTGAACCAGTATCAATAAGAACACGGGCGTCGATTCCAAATATCCTCATGATCCTTGAATGTAAGGAAGGGAAAAGATTAAAGATATTGAAATGCGAAACAACTAAATGAAAACATATATATATACATATATCAAACTAGTTAAGCTTCTGAAACTTTAACTAGTCAAAACTGTACATCGACATCATGATATACAAAATCTCATAGAGAAACATAACTAAAGTACTACACTGAGGGGTCTGCGGGAGGATTACCCATAATAACATCTGGGTTCGCCTGTGCGTCCTCCTGCGTCGTAACATACACGTGGGCCTGTGCCCTCGGCTCCTATAGTGGAGGGCCTAGTGCAGTGTTGCTCCCGGCTGTAGTCCGTGAAGCAGTGTGTACTGAGTGTGCAGGTGCTCCCTGCTGACCCGTCCATGGTCCACCCATGTGTGTCTGTGACACCTGACCTCTGAAACCTAGGTCAGGACAAGAGCTACGAATATGTCCTTGCTTCCCATAGTGGGGGCTGCGCAAGCTCCAAAATGGTGTCGGCCGCAGTTGCTGCAGATTAGAAACTGCTATATTGTGGAATGACTAGAGACAGTAGGGGCTGGTGCTCTAAACCCCTGGGGACGCGGTCTCTGTCCCGGTCCTACTGGTCTAAAGCTAGAAGAACCTCCTGGATATACATTGAATGATGGTGATAGAACCGTGGCTATAATAGCCGGCTGAGAACATGCTAGAACGGTACACATAACGAGGAAACAACCTCAGATATTCTAGATATCTCAGGTACAAATCGAGTACCTTGTCTAATAATCATAACCTTACAAAGGAAGAATTTAATTTAAACATGATTCAAAGGTTAGGGTTAGTTACGAAGTAACTAACCCCCTAAATAAATAAACTTACCGGTTTAAAAACCGATGGAAATGATATGCTAGGTTAGATACGCCCTGTATCTAACCCCCTAAAAAGAATAACTCATATGCCTAAGACCGTTGCACTGGGACTTCATGACTATATGAAACTCTCATGCATTGAGGACTTTAAGCACAACACACTTGGGAATGTTTTCAAGACTCTCTTCCTACATAACTCTAAACCTAGAGCTCTGATACCAACCGAACTGTCACGCCCCGAACCGGGAATCGTGAACAGCCGCCCGTTGCCCTGGATGCCGGCTGTATTTCTACAGAAAATCGGACAGAATCTCCCCATAAATCGGAGGTCTCCCATGTACAAATAAACCTGTATACCTGTAAAAATACAAAAATCATTCTGAAATTAAAATAAAAGGGCCATCCCGACCTCACAACAACCCACCAACCCTAGCAGACATCCAGGACAATGCCAGGCTAACAATTCACCAACAGTCCTAACCACAGACCTCTATTGTCATGCCCAACTAGAACATGAACAGCCGCCATAACGAGCGGGCCTAAATTTATACAAATATATTACAAATTCCCACGTTAACACTTTAAATAGTTACAAATGCCTCAATGTAAGTGAAATGAGAGCTTCGCAAACAAAAGTCCAAAAATTATACAGTCATCCCAAAATATGTACACGGTCAACTACAGACCTCAACAAGACCACGCAGGGTCGACAATAAAATACATAATTCATCTTTCAATTTAAATTTAAGATCTCACCTTCCTGAATCACCCAATCCGCCAACAATCTATCAAGTCCTCAAGCCAAATACGTCGCCCTATCACAATAATCCTGTCTAGGGAGGGAAAGAGGAGGGGTGAATACTCAGGGAAGAATACTCAGTGAGTGAGGGGATAATTTCAAGTACTAATAGTGTAGGTGAATATTGGAGTGTCAAATAATATCATTCGTAAACAAAAATTTAAGTTTTGCAATAAATCATGATATGTTCGATAAAATGAACTCTTTTAATCATTCACACGATATCACACATATATGCATCCATTTAAAAATCAAGTATAACATAGAGCTAGCTGAAAGAATCCCGGCAAAGGTCAACCGTGACCAAAGACAGTCGCATCGGGGGTTTTAATATGCAAAGTGTTTCAAAAGTAGCTCTCTACCCCGACGTTGGCACGTACAAGCAACTCCCAGTACTAGACCGCCTATTCTGACGGTCCTCCCCTTTCGTTTCAACTGGGCCCATACGGAACATCACAAACATATACAAGCAACTCCCGGTGCTAGACCGCCTATTCTGACGGACCTCCCCAATACCTGGTTCAACCGGGCCCGTACATATCACAATCACGACGTTTGCGGATACCTCTGGCCAAAGCGTATCCGGGCAACTCATGCCTCTACAAACGCCCTTCGTAGCTACGGAATCAATCAAGTCATCATCATAGTATCACAAGTGGGCATCCAACCCATATAGTTCATCAAAACAATTCAAATCGTGTGCCAATACATTTCGTCAAAATCATTTCAAATCAACGACCGATACGATGGTAGAATAGAAAATATTCAAGTTCTCAAATCATGGCACAATTTCATTTCATTCAAACATGGATGCATAGTCATAGAAATCATAAGTTTACAACACTCCACTAATCACAAAACAGATTTGAGATTAAATACCACACATCGAATCAATGCATATCAAAGCATGTTTTGTTTAAAAACACGGTAAAATCAAATTTTCACTATTTCGTGCAAGAGATTAGGGTCCCACTCACCTCTAGGGAGGGTATCCACTCCCTGTTTCTGAAATCAAATCAAAAGGACTCCCCTTGAGTCTCCAAAGGTCAACCTAAACCAATCAATACAGATAATCATCAATTAAAGCCCTATTAAAGGGTTTTCAAATTTCCCTTCTATTTAAAAGAGTTTAAATTTGCACAATTACTTCCCTAAACTTTCATTTCATCAACCTAAGATCATTTCAATCACCAATGACTTTAAATTTACAATATTCCACGATTTTACCAAATTTTCTCTCAAATTACATAATTTTAATTTAATTCCCATCAATTCCAATTCATACCCCGAGGACAAATACACAAATCGATCAAATAAAACTCTAATACTACCTACGACATTTCCAACATGCTTCGCAGTCCAGTTTACATCAAATCCTAGACCTAACTCCAACAATTTCATACAAACCCTTAGGGAAAACACATTTCTTTCGCATCCAATACATTTCAGGATATATGTCTATATAATTTCTACCTAAATTCAACAAAATCGATTTAAATTATTTAAGGGATTGAAGATCCCTCACCTAGGGTTGTTCTCATAGTTCGTAACCTTCGCCAAATCATCTCCTCAATACATTTTCAGACCTGCAAAACTCCCAATTTAAGGTAATTTTAGTAATCTAAACCAAATTTCCTAAGAAAGTTTGAAACCCTAGAATTAGGGTTAGGGTTTGATCTTACCTATGCAGTGAACACAACACGGTTGACTTAGGGCTTTCAGCTAGCTTCCGCAGGTGGCAGAAGGCGCGCGAGCAGGGAGGCACAAAGAACCGCGGCCGGGGGGCTGTCTGCGGCTGCACGCGGCAGATGCCCCGTGCTTCCGCGCGCGCGCAGGAGGGGGGCAGTCGCGCGCGCAAGGAACTGTCTCGTGCGACGCGCGCATAGGGAGAGAGACAGGGAGATTGGGAGACAGTGAGTGAGAGAGCGAAACAGAGAGGGACAGAGCGAGAGAGACTGAAGGAGACTGAGGGATGGCGACCCGCGGCGGTCGCGGTGGCTGCGGGTGGCGGTGGTTGCGTCGAGTCACGGCGGAGAACCGCGAGAGATAGAGAGGGAAAGAGAGCGACAGGGAGAGAGAAACCGAGAGAGAAAAAGAGAGAGATAGAGAAAGAGGTGGTGGTAGCTGTGGGCGGTGGCGACGACCGTGGCAGATGGCAGTGGCAGACGCAGCGGCGGCGAGGGGAGATGGCCGCGGGAAGATGAAGAGGCGGAGAGAGAAAGAGGGAGAAAGAGAGAAAAGAGAGAATTAGGGCTTTTGAGCCCTAATTCGATTTTTGATTTTGGATTTTTTTTTTATTCTTACTATTATTATTATTATTATTATTATTATTATTATTATTTATATATATATATATTTTTATATAAATAGATTTTATAAATAGTTAATTGAGTAAATAAATAAATTAATAAATAAATAATTATTTACATATATATATTTTTATACTAACTTCATTTTACAAATCCCAGAAACGGTATTTAAAATATACCAAAAATTAAATTTAAAAACCCCAAAATCGAAAATCAATAAAATTAAATATTTTCTATATATATATATATATATATATATATAAATTGAGGATCATTTTATTAAATTCAAAAACGAAAATAATATTCGAACACCGTAGTGTCGGTGTTACATATTCGTGCAGACGATTTGGGCGGCTAAGGCCTTTCGGTCGATTAGAGACTTTAGGAGTCAGGGCAGTGTCTGCCCATTCGGGGAGTTTCTTCTTTGAAGGTAATTTGAAGCCCTGGGCCACGCGTAGTCAATGAGTAGTAACAAATATCGAAATCTTTATTAAAGGAAGAGCACCGAGAAGTCCAGATCATACGCTGGACAGATGCTAAAGGGAACATAAGGCTCGTGCCAGCCATCTCTATGGTGGACTCGGAGGATCACCCCTCCTGGTTCCTCGCGTGGTGGTCTGGGATCTGGCCTACGAAGTGGCTCATTCTCCCTTGGTGCGTTACGCCTGTTTGGGGAAGGCAGATCTTTTCCTTCTAAGCTGATGAATTTCTGTAGTTTTTTGCTACGGACCAAGAATTCCAATTCGTCATTGAGTCTTCTACATTCATCGGTCATGTGGTCATAGTCCCTACGGAAATGAAAATATTTGAATTTGTCTTTTTTAGGATCTTCTTCCGCCGGACGAGGTGGCCATCTAACATATGACTTATTTTTTATTTGATACAAAACCCGACTCGGGGTTTCGCTCAGTGGGGTGTAGATGCTGAACCTTTGAGAAGGTGAAGTTCCTGGTTTGCCTCTTTTCAGGGAATGTGGGTGTGGCGATCGGCTGCGTTCTTTTCTACTATGGTGGCTTTTTGTCAATCGAAGGCCTTGCTTCTTCTGCAGCAATATATTTCTATGCTCGAGAGTAGAATTCTTGGATGGATGCTGGAGGTTTCTTTGTAATAGAGACCTTCATATCAGAGGAGTGCAGGCCTGTTAGGAGCGCGGCCAAGGCGATATTATGGTCCAGATCAGGGACTTTCAGCATTTCTGACTTGAATCTCTCCATGAAGTTTCTGAGAGATTCCTTTTTCCGTTGGTGTAATGATAAGGGGGATGTCGATTTTCGTTTAGCCCTCGGTTGATTACAAAGTGGGCCTCGAATTGTTATCAGAGTTGCGCGAAACTCTGATACTGAGCGGAGGAAGAGAATTAAACCAAGTTAGGGCATTACCCTTAAAAGTGGTAGGGAAGTGCTCACACATCGCGGCGTCCGAGAGATCTCTAGAGACCATCACCATAATGAAATGAGCGGAATGGTCGCGGGGGTCGTTTGTCCTGTCATACCGCTCCATGGGAGGCAGAAGGGTATCTCTCTGCATCGGTTCTGACAAGATCTTTGCATCGAATTGCGATTCACCCAGGGAGCGTTGGGGATCTTTCTTGTCCTTTACTCCTACTCATTTTAGCTCAGCAGCCACGAGCTGTTCAATTTGCCTTTTTAGGCCTTGGGGGTCGTATTGGGAGGCCGCCGATCGTTCCAGGAATTCTCGTCCAGGGGGTTGTTTGTATTCAGATTCTGTGGCAGATGAGTGGTTGTCCGGTCCAAGGGTTTGACAGAGTCTTTCTAACTGTTTGCTCATTCTTTGGATTCCAGATACCAATCTTTCCATTTGGGGCTGTTCTGTCTGTTCTGGTTCTGGGGCCCTGACTTGCTGTCACTGATTTGCATGTCGCAGAATTAGTTCCGGATGCGACTGTCAGGGGGAAAACACAGGATTGTGGATTAGAGGATTCGTTATTGGGGGAACAGTAGGTTCGACGGGTATAGGGGTGTTCCCCCTACAGCGGGGGCAGTTCTAGAAGTCGCTCTAGTCCTTGGAGACATGGTAATATAGACTTCTCTGGTCTGTTCCCACGGATGACGCCAATCTGATGGAGGTGGGTGATGGTTCCTCAGATATCGGCTCCTTGTTGACTTAAACAGTAATCGTCGATGATCGATACACCTGCAAAAACTGCTGGAGGGTGCTCCGGCGGGTAGACTCCGACGCTCAAGTCAGTAAAGAGTGGTTTTCGTTTGAAAGAAACAGACTGACAGTTGAGGGAAAGTGGTTCCCTTTGAACATTGTGCCCCCTGTGTTAGGCTTAAAGAGCGTACCTGATGTCGAGGGTTTTACGATCTCTTATACCTGTGAGAGTTGTGCGCCGCTGAGGGACTTCTATCCTACTTTCATTATCGAACTGATTCGGGAATCTCGAAAGCCAATATTACGAATTGATCACGATTCTCTTATATTGGGAAATCTTCCTCTTCGGGAGGGTGTTTTCTTTATATGAAAGATCTCAGAATTACTGTTACGAAATAAGAAACTGGAATTGAGGAAATTCTAACCTTCCTCTTTAATCAAAAGGGGTGCTATCCATGTTTGGTTGCTAGACAGATAAAAGGTTTTCGAGACTTATCCAGTTATAAGGCTGACATCTGTTTGACTGATTGAGGTGACTGTCTCCGCTTGATGAATCACGATCGGTTAATCGGGACGGCTGAGGCCCTATCAGTCGGTAGACCCGGGCGACTAAGGTCTTTCAGTAGACCGATCGGGACGACTATGACCCTTCAGTAGATTGTTGTTGCGGTCGTTAGATATTGATCGGCAGACCCTTTTTTCGTGAGTTCTTTGGGTATTGACTCTGTTAGACTGGGCTTTATGTAGAACTTTAAGGATAGTCTCCATGCCTCTAACTCAAAACTGAATCCCTTGAAGAAACTTACTAGTTTTTCGTCAGTTCTGCCTTAGAATTTGGTCTCTACTCGGTGCTTTTAAGAACTAATTTGAAGCTTTTTGTGAGTCAGGTTCCTACTTTTCCATGTTTTGATCAAGCTCATCAAGCCTGTTGATTCCCAAGTTGGGTGCCTATAAGGAATTTTTTTTTTTTTTTGTGCGCTTGATCTCATGATATTTGATAACTATTTATTAATTTCGATTAATCTGGGTCGAGTTAACTATCAAGCAAAGGACGAACTCTTCTGATACCTACTTTTTTTTTTTTTTTAATTTGAATACGAGAATTTGTTAAAAGAATCCAGTAGTTTTATCACTTTAAAAAAAAAAAAAAGTTGGTTGGAATTAAAGCTCAGTATGATTGTCATGAAATAGTATTGCTTTTATAATGTGGTTTGGAGCTTTAAGGTTTTGGTCCTTGCAAGATGAGCTAGGTTTTCCTCGCTTAAATTGATCCAGTACATCAAACTAAGGGTCTTGAGGAAAAGTCTCTACTAATGTAACGACACAAAAGAGTGGGACTCCAAGTCCCACCGTCACAAATCCAAACACTGACACCATACGTAATCTCATATAAAAAGGGAAGAGGGGCCATTCATCTCGGCCTAAGTGACGGTGCTCTCCTCACTTTCATACATATCTAGATGTAGCATAGCATGCCATCAGAGATGAGGAGACATTCTCCTTGGCTTCACCAATAGTGTACGAGTGCTTCCAGAAAGGAAGATAAAGGCATCTCAACCTGAATGCCCAAACCTTATTTTTCTGACATGTGTCTTGTATGGCGGCATCTTGAAACAGAATTTTGCCAACTTGCTTCCAGTTTTGTGAAAATTAAAATATTCACCCGCATCAAGCATTGATGCAAGCTCCTCTACTTTTTCCTTTTCTATTCCATCCTAATCCTGAACAGTAGCCTAGTTTGCAAACAACATATATATATTTACACACGCAACATGCACATATATTAACGTTGACATACATGATGTGGCTGGATGTACTCTATTTGATCATTTGGTCGCTTTGGTTTTCGGAACTCAACACCAAACTAACTGAATAACCAAATCTCATAAACCAAAAATTGCACAAAAGAATTATAAAACCAAACTCCAACCCACTAAAATATTTTCTGTTCGGTTCGATAAGTTTGGTTTACAAAGAAAAAAAGTATATAAAATTATATTTACATAATGTTGGTAACATTGAGACAGCATGTCGATAGCAAAACTCGAGACACATCAGAGTATGTCCAAATATATATGTATGTGCGTATGTATGTGTATGTATATATACATATATATATATATATGTATATATGTATATATGTGATATAGTAAAAAAGAAGACTTGTGATGCTTTGATACAGGGTTGGGGCAAAAAACTCAAAACTGAAAAAATAAAATAACTGAAATTAAAATAGAAAAATTAGATTTAGAATTTAAAAGCCCAGAAGTAGGATTAGTGTTTGAAGTGCGATAACTGTTTTTTTTTTTTAAAATATATATATATTAATTAGGATAACCCTACTTCTAATTTAAAAACATACTAAATGTTTAATATATCTAAATAATTAAATAAAAAATAAAATCATAATGATAAATAATAGAAGTTTTCTAAAAAATTATCAAAATAAAATGTTACAAAGTGACATTGAACCTTTCTCCTCACTCCAGAATAAGTTTACTTGTCACCACTAAAACATAATCTCTAACTTGATTATATTTTATTATAATATATATATATATATATATATATATTTAGTCAGTTATTTTGGTCGGTTCGGTTATCAATTTCAAAACCGCCAACCCATCAAAAATCAAAATTTTTAAAAATGTAAAACCGAAAACTGATCAAAATACTATTCGGTTAAATTTGATCAGTTTATTCTGTTTTAACCAAATAATACTCATCTCTACTCTATTCTAGTTTAATTCAAAATTGAGAAACAGAATGAAAAAATCTGAACAAGGAGGTTCTAGGTCCGGATGGCTATGTACAAAACAATCTATTAAAATCAACTTGAATGGAACTACAACAGCACAACTGAGAGCTTGAATTGGATATTGTAATCTAAATTACTTTCCATTTGACCATTTACATGTCAAAGGAAAGATGGTTCCAAGAGGGCAAGTTTCTGCACGTACAGCTGTGGTACTTTCCCTAGTGGAATGACAGATACCTTTCATATTCTTTGCTTACATTTGTGTCTTTTCGGGACGAGGTCACTTATTGGATGATCAACTTGGGGAAGGTTTTACCATAAACAAGTTTTCCTTCTATGTTCATGCATGGGAAACAGGATGAGTTGGCAAACGTAGCCCACAAGTTGACATATTTTTGGTCCCAAGTTCCGGAGGAACATCCAAAGACAGCATTGTCAACTGCCTGGAAACCTCGACATGGTTCATTTTTAAGGAAAAAAATGTTGCTAAGCATCACAACATTTTCAAGGCAAAGAATCTCCTCCAATTCAACTACTCATCCATATAACAATGCCTAATTGCCTGGAACATACCAAAATTGAGGATAAAATGAAAAAATTAGAAGCAGACAGAAGTTCATTAGTAATGTATCATACAAAAGTAGGCTTAAAGTTAAAACAGCTGTATTTGCAGAAACCAACACTCTTGGAAACATCCTCTTTGAAATCTGAAACTCTCTCTCAATTGTGTTTATGGCCTATATTTCTTTAAGTAGTGCCATAAAAATTAAATAAAAGGGATGCTAATCTTAACAAATATGGGACCTCTAATGTCATGTTGAGAGGGGAGAAATGGTGAAAAGAATAAATACCAAATGGGTTAAAATACTTGTGCACATACTAAAAAAGGGATCCTATACGAAGAATATTTAAACTTCAGTCACATGACCAGGTGATGTGGATACTGCATTGTCAACCTTACCAGCCTTGAACTAATTTATGAGATCATGTCTACCGACTCTAGCTAGTTTTGAGGATGGATTATCACTGCCAAGGTTATTATTATAGACGATTTGATTAACATTAAGGTAAAACATATGATAAACAAATCATTGTGCTGTCCAGTGTAACATCATGCTGATCCCCCAAAAGTTTATAATCTGGTGGACTATGGATTCTCGTGTTAATACTGATTGAAGTTTCTACTTTCCTTATGTTTGAGAAATATCTTATAATGATCTGCCATAATGTTGTAGCATGTAAAGAACAAAAGCCACTCAAGGAGTGATTTCATCGTAACAAACTCAAAGACTAGATTTCGGGTACAAACACTTCAATTAATAAAATTGCTCAACTTCTCTTACTATTAATGTTGGATTTTTATGAATCTCATGCACAGCGAAAGCAATCAAATAATTTTCAAAAAAAATAAAAATACGATCGGGTATAGGTATATGTATCTCGACGTGTAGTGTCTCCAAAAATCGATCGAACCATGCGTCAAACGCGGTCGGGATAGTGATTATGATGTTAATCGAACCACCATCGTAATGTCATGACGCCGCAACCCTCAATCCGGTGATCTGAATGACACGAAAAATTTTCTATTCAGAATTTTTCTCAAACCCTTTATATGATCTCTTTTTAGAGAATTCATTCAATTCTCTCTAATGGCTATTGTAATTTCACGTAGAATAATGAAAATGTTAGTCTCCTCATCAATATGAAATTCTATATAAAAGAGATTCAAAGGAAAAGTTAGAGTAACATGGATAAGTGGAAGTTATCCCACTAATCCATTACTAAATGTCCAAAATACCCCTCTTGGACATTCTAAACTAATATCTCCCATTTACACGTGATGGCATTTTAAGTCTGTCAAAAGATCACAACTCATGTGATCTTTCATATCACCGTGCTAGACTTTCATATAGAATTGGGTATCGTGCGATCAACGAATACACCTGCAATTAAAGACCTCTCAATACACCTGTTAAGATGATCGAGAAGCCATCGTTAGTATCAAAAATAACTCGCTGCACCCCCAAATCCAAGACTAATTATATCCATTGAGTTACTTTTCTCCTCGAAAATAATTCTTAATAAACGCTCGACTGTGTATCCACTATTATGCTTAAATCCCAACATGGACAGTCAGAATAGGCTAGCCGGTGAATACAACACAATGATGTAATGTCAATTAGTCTTATTTTTCCCAAACTTGAATCTATTAATCTCAATTCAGTTACTTTCCTAAACCTGTCTTTAGACCTTAATTTATCTTCCGGACCATCGATAAACAGACTAAAGTAATAACACTAAGCTAAGATGTAACACCGACACTACGGTGTTCGAATATTATTTTCGTTTTTGAATTTAATAAAATGATTCTCAATTTATATATATATATATAGAAAATATTTAATTTTATTGATTTTCGATTTTGGGGTTTTTAAATTTAATTTTTAGTATATTTTAAATACCGTTTCTGGGATTTGTAAAATGAAGTTAGTATAAAAATATATATATATATATATGTAAATAATTATTTATTTATTAATTTATTTATTTACTCAATTAACTATTTATAAAATCTATTTATATAAATATATATATATATATAAATAATAATAATAATAATAATAATAATAATAATAATAATAATGAAAAAAAAAATCGAATTAGGGTATGAAACCCTAATTCTCTCCTCTCTCTCTCTCCCTCTCACTCTCTCCGCCTTTTCACATCTCCATCCGCCGCGACCCACCATCCACCGCTGCCATCGCCGCCACCGCGGTCCTTCACCGGCAGCCCGTCGACCGCTCACTTCTCTCTCTACCTTCCCCTCGGTCTCACTCTCTATCGCTCTCTTTCCCTCTCTTCCACTTGCGGTCTCTCTTCGCTTCCTCCACCGCGATCGCCGCGGTCGCCACCCCTCAACCTCGCACAACCTCTCTCTCTCGGTCTCTCGCACTCACTGTCTCTCAGTCCAATCTCCCTCAGTCTCGCTCTACTCCTCCCTCGCCTGCGCTCTTGCTACTGCGCGCAACTGCGCACGCGACTGCGCGCAATAGTCCCGCCGCGCGACCGCCGCGCCGGATCGCCCCCCGCGCGCGATTGCTCGCGCGCTGACAGCTCTCCTGCGCGCGCTCTCCAGCGCGCGATAGCCCTTCCTGCGCGCGCTGCTGTGCTGCCTCCCTGCTCGTGCGCCTTCTGCCACCTGCGGAAGCCAGCTGAAAGCCCTAAGTCAACCGTGTTGTGTTCACTGCATAGGTAAGATCAAACCCTAACCCTAATTCTAGGGTTTCAAACTTTCTTAGGAAATTTGGTTTAGATTACTAAAATTACCTTAAATTGGGTGTTTTGCAGGTCTGAAAATGTATTGAGGAGACGATTTGGCAAAGGTTACGAACTACGAGAACAACCCTAGGTGAGGGATCTTCAATCCCTTAAATAATTTAAATCGATTTTGTTGAATTTTGGTAGAAATTATATAGACATATATTCTGAAATGTATTGGACGCAAAAGAAATGTGTTTCCCCTAAGGGTTTGTATGAAATTGTTGGAGTTAGGTCTAGGATTTGATGTAAACTGGACTGCGAATCATGTTAGAAATGTCGTAGGTAGCATTAGAGTTTTATTTGATCGATTTGTGTATTTGTCCTTGGGGTATGAATTGGAATTGATGGGAATTAAATTAAAATTATGTAATTTGGGAGAAATTTTGGTAAAATCGAGGAATATTGTAAATTTAAAGTCGTTGGTAATTGAAATGATCTTAGGTTGATGAAATGAAAGTTTAGGGAAGTAATTGTGCAAATTTAAGCTCTTTTAAATAGAAGGGAAATTTGAAAACCCTTTAATAGGGTTTTAATTGATGATTATCCGTATTGATTGGTCTAGGTTGACCTTTGGAGACTCAAGGGGAGTCCTTTTGATTTGATTTCAGAAACAGGGGGTGGATACCCTCCCTAGAGGTGAGTGGGACCTTAATCTCTTGCATGAAATAGTGAAATCTGATTTTATTATGATTTTAATAAAACATGCTTTGATATGCATGATCTCGACGTATGAAATTGAAATTCAAATCTGTTTTGGGATTATTGGAGTGTCGTAAACTTATGATTTCTATGAGTATGTATCCATGTGTGAATGAAATGAAATTGTGCCATGATTTGAGAACTTGAATGTTTTCTATCCTACCATTGCATCAGTTATGGATTTGAAATGATTTTGATGAAATGTATCGGCACACGATTTGAATTGTTTTGATGAACTATGTGGGTTGGATGCCCACTTGTGATACTATGATGATGACTTGATTGATTCCGTAGCTACGAAGGGCGTTTGTAGAGGCACGGGTTGCCCGGATACACTTTGGCCAAAGGTATCCGCAAACGTCATGACTGTGATATGTACGGGCCCGGTTGAACCAGGTATTGGGGAGGTCCGTCAGAATAGGCGGTCTAGCACCGGGAGTTGCTTGTACATGTTTGTGATATTCCATATGGGCCCGGTTGAACCGAAAGGGGAGATCCGTCAGAATAGGTGGTCTAGCACCGGGAGTTGCTTGTACGAGCCAACATCGGGGTAGAGAGCATCTTTTGAAACACTTTGCATAACAAAACCCCCGATATGCCTATCCTTGGTCACGGTTGACCTTTGCCAGGATTCTTTCGGCTAGCTCTATGTTATACTTGATTTTTAAATGGATGCATATATGTGTGATATCGTGTGAATGATTAAAAGAGTTCATTTTATCAAACATATCATGATTTACTACAAAACTTGAATTATTGTTTACGAATGAAATTATTTGACACTCCAATTTTCACTTACACTATTAGTACTTGAGATTATCCCCTCACTCACTGAGTATTCTTCCCCGAGTACTCACCCCTCCTCTTTCCCTCCCCAGACAGGATTATTGTGATAGGGCGACGTATTTGGCTCGAGGACTTGATAGATTGTTGGCGGATTGGGTGATTCAGGAAGGTGAGATCTTAAGTTTAAATTGAAAGATGAATTATATATTTTATTGTCGACCCTGCGTGGTCTTGTTGAGGTCCGTAGTCGACCGTGTACATATTTTGAGATGACTGTATAATTTTTGGACTTTTGATTTTGAAACTCTCATTTCACTTGCATTTGAGGCATTTGTAACTATTTAAAGTGTTAACTTGAGAATTTGTAATATATTTGTATAAATTTAGACCCGCTCAGTGTGGCGGCTGCTCATGCTCTAGTTGGGCATGACAGTAGAGGTCTGTGGCTAGGATTGTTGATAGTTTATTTATCCTGGCGTTGTCTTGGATGTCTGTTGGGGTTGGTGGATTGTAGTGAGGCCAGGATGGCCCTTTTATTTTAATTTTAGGATGATTTTGCATTTATACAGGTTTAACAGGTTAAATTGTACATAGGAGACCTCCGATTTATGGGGAGGTTCTACCCGATTTTCTGTAGAAATACAGCCGGTATCCAGGATAACGGGCGGCTGTTCACGATTCCCGGTTCGGGGCGTGATATAAGACTTCTAGAAATAGCCTGTCACGCCCCGACTCTCCCGTCGAGTACGTAACAACCGCCGCGTTATCTCGGCATATGGACATGACTTCCCCATATACCGGGATAGCGCAAAACATTCCAATTGTACAATAAATCTTTGAAAACATAAAACCCATAAAAATAAGGTAATCATATAACAACTCACATGCAAAGGACCCATTCGATCTATCCCTGTACAGACAAGCATACGTCGGCACACAATTGGGGGAGGGATTCCTGTACATGCAATGCATGCAGTGTAGCCATCCTAGCCAATCCAGAGTCCTTAAGCATTTCATAATAAAAGATGTTCCAAATCATAGTCGCAAGATTTTACTAATATTTGCCTGAAGAAAACAAGCCAGCATCAGTAAAGTCCAAACGGTATTAGTTGTATAGAACTTTACAAATCCAAAAGGAAGTATCAAAATTTAGAATTACAATCCAAAAATAGATCAATCAAAAGAATGAAGTCCCAAATCATAATCGTCGGATTTTACCAATACTTGCCAAAGAACTCAACCAGTATCAGTAAAATCCGCTCGGTATAAGATGTACAAAATTTTCTTTCCATGGTTCATGATCTACAAACTCCCAAAATAAATACATAAACCATACCTATCCCAAAATCAACAAAAATAATCCTCTAATATGCAATAGTAGACGTCGTCTCCCTATATATCTTCTGAAAAGAATTTAAAAGGGGGTGAGTATTTTAAATACCCAGTGGGTAGAGTGCAATTGGATTTCAAGGAAAGCTATTTTAATCAACCCAATAAGGTTCTATTATCGTTTAACATGTCTCTTTCCTATTAAACAGCCTAAATTCATATAGAGTTTAGACAACCCTAATAATTTCGTACAGAATTTCAGGAAAATGCATTTCCTTCGAATACAACATATTTTCAGGATATATATATAAGTCTTCTCACCCTAAATTCAGCAAAAATTTGTTCGAACATTGAAGGGATTAGAAATTCCCTCACCTAGGGTTTTCGCAGTTCGCAACCCTAACTTCAGTGTACGCTCTGTATAGTCCAAGACCTGCAGTACTCGAAACCGAAGCAAATTCTATAAGTTAGGCTAACTTACCGAGAGAATCAAACCCTAGAGCTACTGTTTAGAGAATCGCCCTTACCTGCACAGTGGATGAAATCGCAGAAGGTCTAGGGTTTTCACAGGTCTGCAGATAACTGCCGGCTTGGGCTCTGCAAAGATTACAGAAGGGAGCTACAGCGGCGGAGAGAGCAGAGAGTCGCCGCATGAGTAAGCGAGGGAGAGGAGCAGGGTTGTCGAGCGTGCACGGGAGAGAGAAAGAGAGAGAGTTGGCGGTGGCGGTGGCCGGTGGCGGCGGTGGTGGTGATGATCGGAGGAGTCACCGGTGAGGGGTGGAGAGGCGGAGGATAGAGGGAAGTGCAGCTATTCGCGGTGGAGGGAGAAATCGAAGGAGAGAGATTCAGGGAAAAGAGAGAGAGACGAAGAAAGGGAGAGATTTGGGTTTAACCCTAATCTCAATTAAAAGTGGGGAGATGTAGCGTTTTGGTCAAAACGCTGCATCTTCACTCTTTCCTTTTTTTTATTTTTTATTTTTTATTTTTTATTTTTTATATATATATTTTTAATACACTTTATTTTCAAGGTTCCAAATTTTATCGGATGTACTTTGAATCGGAACATGAATATTTTAAATATAACAAAAATTTCAATTTAATACCCCAAATCGAAAATCAATAAAATTTAAAATTTTTCTTTATATTATAAAAATATTTAACATAATTTCTAACACCGGATTTTTGATGTTACATAGCCAAAGGTGATAAGGGTACAAAAGAGATCCCACTCAATGAATCTCGAGTCTCACACAGTGGGAACGAGAATTTAAATCATATCAATGTCTTAAATAATGCTCCCACTATCCCTGGTCGACATATCACACGTGGTATGAAACGCGTGCTACAGTGTTATTCACTCATCTCTTAAAGGACATATGTCAAATTTCTCTAACACTGTACAGGTATGAGACTCAATCTACACATAAGACTTTATCCAGAAATCTCATAGATAGTATCTTCAATACAATATCACTAGTCACATGTGATATCTGAGATCTCAAATCTGGCTACTTACAGACAATATGGTCCATGTCGGTCATATCGCATATGACCTCATCCTGAGCACGTATCAGGACAACTTCTGTTTTAGCAGGGCCACTCTCAGAACCTCTTATAACTAGAAACCATCTCATCTCCGCTTACTCGGAGGTGGAGGTGGCCACTCGTGTGAGAGAGTCGACCACACCTGCCTGACATATCATTTATCACAGTAAATCACAAAATATATAACAATTAAAATAGTGCAATAAATAAAATTGTGACTTAATCATGCACACATGTGATAAATATATAACACAATAAGCATCAGTACAAGGTAAGAAATGTCAAAAATATACATAAACCCAATGATTCCTCTATCTCATATAGAAATCTCTCATAATGGGTTTATTGAAGGGATCAGCCAACACGTTGTATATTAGTGTACTTAATTTGTCACTTCACCCTTTCCGATGATGTCTTTTATAACGTGATATTAGGTATTAATGTATTTGGTCTTATTGTGACACTTAGGGTCTCAGGTGTGGTCAATGGTGGCCTGATTTTCTCAGTAAATCATCACTGCCCTCGCACTGTCTGCACAACCCCTAAGTCATCCAAAAATCTCTGAAACCAAACACTCTCCTGAACTGACGCTGAACATGCCATAAGTTTAAAGTTTAGTCTTTATCGTAGATAGAGATACACAGGTTTCTTATCAAATTCGTCGATTTGTTTCTATTCAGATCACGACCATAGTCGGCATCTGAATACCCAACGAGACGCAAACCACTTCCTCCATATCACAATGAGAGATCCGCAGTTCTCTTGAGATATCTTTGAATCTTTTTCACTATCCTCCAGTGATCCCTTTTAAGATTCGATTGATGCCTAATCACCAGACTGACTACAAAACAAAATTCTGGTCATGAACACAACACTGTGTACATCAGAAAACTCAATGCACTGGTACAAGGGATTCTACTCATCTTCCTTATCCTTTCCTGAGTCATAGGGTACATGTTAAGACTTAGGTTTTAAACTTTTAGCGATAAGAGTATCTGTAGGGTTACAATCGTTCTTCTCGAAATGCTCGAGAACTCTCTTGATGTTGGACTCCTGTGAAAGAGCCAACACCTGTCTCGAGCGATCCCTCTAGATCTTAACTTTGAGGAAGAACTGAATTTCGCCCATGTCCTTCATATCAAGACTCGAAAATATCCACGTCATCGTGGTTATCAGATAATCTCTGTTGTTCCCACTCAACAGAATTTCATTTTCACACAAGGACACGATCACAAAAGAATCATGAGAATATATAAGGCATACGCGATGATCCTCCTCGATCATCATGAAACCGTGAGATATCACCTCCTCGTGAAAACTCAAGTGCCGCTGCCTGGATTAATGATTAAGGTTGCATGTTGACTTCCGAAGTCAACAGACCTTATCATCCTGATCTATAAGAATAAAGCCAGATGACTGTTTCTTGTAGATCTCTTCATCCAAACTCCCAGTCAGGAAGACAGTCGCAACGTCCATCTGGTTTTACTCGAGATCCATGTTATGTCCACGATAATCGCTAAAAGTAAATGGATCAAGGTAATCTCACCCTTAGTTTGAGTCTAACCCCTGGTTATCAAACGGGGCTTATACCTCTCCACCGATCTGTCGGTCTTTCTCTTGATGTTGAGAACCTACTTGTTCTCAACGGTTTTACTACCCTCAGGTAAATCAACTAAATCTCAGATCCCGTTGATTCTTATCAACTCCTTTTTTTATCCATGACCTTTAACCAATAGACTCTCACAGAACCCTCAAGAGCCTCTAGGATCATTTAAGGTTTCTCGTATTCCTTAAGCGTCACACTGAGAGCCTCTCCCTCAATTAGGAAGTGACGGTTAGGTACGCGTCCTCGACTACTCTTATGAGGAAGGGAAATCTTTTCACCTCTAGATGGATCACTCCCACTAGAACCAAGATCCGTAATGGATTCTTAGGTCCCGCCGCTGGGATCAACTAAACCACTAGGCTCATTCATCTCATAGAAGGTAAGGTCCTAATTGATTTCACCTCTTATAGGGAAATCATTTTTAAGAAACTCGGCATCATGAGGCTCATTTTCAGTGAGAGTGCTGTCTGTATGCTTACCTAGAACACATTCCCCTTGGAGTGTTCTGAGTATCTCATAAGGATACGTCTCTTTTCTCGCAGGCCTAACTTGCCATGTAAATACGAGAAATAGTGAACATACGTGGTACAACCCCATAATTTCAAATGGCTAAGGTCAGGTTGCCTCCCTATCCAAAACTCATATGGGGTATTGACTACGGACTTCAATAAAACATGATTGAGAATGTAGGTTACAGCCAATAACGTATTTCTCCAATGGGAAATGAGCAAATTGGCTTACGCCATCATCGACCTCACTGTCTCAAATAAAGTCCTATTCCTCCCTCACAGCTACTCTACTCCACTGAGTAGAAAGGAATAGTCAGTTGTTTCGTAATACCCTTCTTGAAATAGAGCTCTTCAGACAAATACTCATACTTTCGATCGGTTCTGAGAATCTCCACTCTAAAGTTTAACTGATTCTCAACCTCGCTAATAAATCTCCTGAAGCATCTCAATACCTCAGAGTTATTCGAGATCAGATAGACATAACCAAAACGATGTAATTGTCTATGAACGTAATAGAGTATACAACTTCATTTGTGTTCTCACGTTCATTAGGCCATAGATATTGGAGTGAATCGACTACAATGGAGTCCCAACTCTCATTGCATTGTTGAATAGTTTTCTTATAATAATGCCATCTAGGCAAAACTGGTAGCGGGTCTTATAGACCACTCACTGCCAACCGGTCCATCTTCTCTCACTCTACGAGGATAATAAGAAATACCATCAGAAGGATTCACTTCCAATGCATATAATCCCTCATGGACTAAGCTTGAACCAATCAAAGAGTCGTCGTAATAATTGGAAACTATAAAATTTCCAAATTTACAGAGTATATCCTTGGCTAAGATTAAGTTCCGTCAATATCTGGTAACGTACAGAGTCTGGCAACTTAGCAACTCTAATTTGCAAGTGCCATTCCCTCTGATGTCTACAAACGCTCTGCTTCTCCACATAAATCCTCCTACTTGAGGACTCACTAGGCGAAACTATACATGCGCGCTCCTATCTCAAGCTCTATGGTTTGTTTCTCCTGTGTTTACAGTCCAGAAGGAGAGAGAATAGTGAGCATCTCAAACCACGTAAAGAAGAAAGAGTTAATTTTCACTAGTCACTATTATGAGCGAAATGACCAAATCTACTACGAATGTAGCACTACACCTTGGTCTTATCCAACTCATTCTTTTTATGCTTTAATACATTGTTATCAGTTTTCTCGAATGGTTTCTTCTTACCTGAATCTCGAGTCTATTACACATGCTTATTCCATTTATATTTGGTGGCACGGGAGTTCTTGCTCGACTCCACTACATAAGCATGACCCAAGTATGGCCTACTGGCCTCCAGATGCTCTTACTCGAACTCACTGTGTCTATTCACATTAGTGAAAGTACGAATGCTCTCGTCGTATGTGAAATAGGTTTTTCATGATTTTCCATAAATCAGGTAAAGAATTGGATCGCACCTAGTACTAGGAAAGTACATCAGAAATAGGCTCGTTCACATTCCCCAACATAGCGATCATACTTGACATTTTCATCAAATGTTGTATCATCGTCTGATCTCAACCCTTTTCTTATAAGTTATTAAACTTATAAGTCAGTATCCGCATATCAGGATCTACAAAAGCATCACAATGCTGTCTTTAAGGTGAGCCAAACCGACATAGCCATAGGATATCACTCGTAAACTGAGATCACATCATCGTGCATTATCCTCAGGAGGATTGCTCTAACTCGGCCATCATTCCTCTTTCATGCACGTAATACCTCCTAATCCCGTCTCTTTGAAGTGTGGTACTCTCCCCGGAGTCGATTATCTCATGTCTCAGAATTTCAGTTAGAACTTGCTTCTCGAGAATAAACTGATTCTATTGTGAAAAATTTCGTAATTATCATTATTTAATTTTATCCCCCTTGCAAAGATCTAATACGACAATTTTTGAAACAGTTTTAGAGACTTTAATGACTATTGATGTCTAATTTCACCATTTTGTGTACTCTTCGAATCATCAAGACCCAAAAGACTCGAATACAGACGCCAAGACGAGCGTATGAGTCAACGGACACCATACACCACAATCTGGGATAACATCTCATCATTCGGACTAAAATTCGGTGCACAAAAACCTACAATTAGTCACATTTATATCATAAAACCCTAAAAAATTGAAAAAATTACAATTTTAGCCAAGCTTATGAGCCGCCGGGAGGTCCCACATGCCACTAGATGCCAGTGGAGTGTCCCCACGCAACTCCATGTGCCGGAGAGGGCCTGGGGCACGTGCCTGACGCTTAACGCGTCTGGCATGCGCCTCACGCGCAGGTGCATGAGTCCCGCACCCACACGCGTGACCCGCTTGCCCGAGTTGGATTCAGCTTGTAGTAGCAGGTTGGAAACCGAAACCCGGATCCGGATCCGGTCGTGGGTTGGATCTAGACCCGGGTCGGTTCAGACCCGGTCTGACTCAGGGAGTTCATGCGCCTCAACGCACGTGATCTCCACATGCCCGCTTCCCCTTGCACACACATGCTTGCGCGCACGTGTCGTGCATGTGCCTAAGAGTCGGGTGCTTTCTTCTTAGCTCGATTTTTCCTGTAACCAGGTTTTTCGACTCGGATATCGAAAAATCACTTTTCCGACCCCATTTTCACTGGATTTTGTTTTTAAAAATCTCTAATTTCATTTATTCCAAGTATTCTTAACTCGATTTTTGGAATAATCGTGCTTTAATCTTAGCGTATTTTGTGTCCAAAATTCCAACCCTTCACGGCCAATTTTGAAACTCTCGTTTCTGACATCAATCATACACAATATATATACCAAAATATAGATCATGAATAGAGAAACTCAAATATACCATTTTCATGCATCGATTTGTTTTAAATCTTGGCAAATCTGGGGTTAAATGGTTCGGTCACTATTCACAGCCGAAAACTTCAATCGGAATTTTCATAGCCTAAACGTGCTCAGAAAATTATGAAAAAATTATTTTCGTGATTTAAGTGACTTGGTCAATATAGTGGTATAATCGGATTCATGAAACTCATCCGTGATCTGAATCCCAAATTTTATACCCTATATTTTTATACCCAAAAATAAATTTCGAAAATTATTTTTAATTAATCCAACATATGCTTTGATACCAATATTGGATTTTTATGAATCTCATGCACAACGGAAGCAATTAAATAATTTTTGAAAAAAATAAAAATAGGATCGAGTATAGGTATATGTATCTCGACGTGTAGAATCTCCAAAAATTGATCGAACCGTGCTTCAAATCTCTCGATTAGATTTTGTGGTCGGGATGGTGATCACGATATTAATCGAACCGCCACCGCAATGTTACGATACCATAACCCTCAATCCGGTGATCCGAATGATACGAAAAATTCTCTACTCGGAATTTTTCTCAAACTCTTTATATGATCTCTTTCTAGAGCATTCACTCGATTCTTTCTAATGGCTACTGTAATTTCACGTAGAATAATGGAGATGTTAATTTACTCATCAATATGAAATTCTATATGAGAGAGATTCAAGGGGAGTTTAGAGTAATATGGATAAGTGAGAGCTATCCCATTAACCCATTACTAAATATCCAAAATGTCCCTCTCCGACATTCTAAACTAATAATTATTGACACACGCAAAAATAACAAAAAGAATTTATTGTTATTCGATTTATTCAACTGCAGTATGTACAGTGGAAATCACCAAAAAAAAAAAATGATAGTCTGGAGTCTATAGCTAGCCTAATAATTATTCCAAGAAACTATTGGTGCATTCTGGTGGGAGACCTTGAGGAAAGCGCTTAAAATCTGTGCAGTAGTTATAAATCATGTGATGCCTCTGCACCCATTCAAGCCTCTTCCTGCTGGCAGCATCAAGTTCTTGGGTCTGCCATCCCCTGCCTGATGTGGTAGAGGTTACCACCGAAGCACAGTTTGGTGAGACAGATGACTGAACACAAGCATCTGCATTGAAGGTTCTGTAGGAAGCAGTGAATGGAGCTTGAGTCCAATCAATCTTCACCCGCCCTCCCATTGTAGCCCAATCATTCGCATTCCAAAGGCTTGAGTAGATCCTCATCGCTTGCTTGTTTGGAAACGGAACACCAATGGCCTCCATGTTCTTGAATTCTCTTATTGGGGTATCATCCACCAGGAAACTGTAATGCCAAAGAACAAAAGCAAGTTAGTACCTTGTACGAATGCACATGCTGTCAGAAATTCTATTGTCGAGATGTGAAGTTTATAGGGAAATGTCTTTACATGATACATCGAGGATTCCAAAGAACGGAATAAGTGTGGAAGTCCGCTGCTGGATCGAACCAGAGATGGAATTGTTGCTCCCTATTTCCTTTCCCCTGGGTATAGATATTAGTGTGGAGAGTGTATGGGTTTCCAGACAGATTACCCAAGAATTCAAAGTCAATCTCATCATGAGTTGTTCCTTGCGATGATAACTGCATCACAAAAAGGAAGCTAATTAATTCAGAAAAAGGACATGGAATCTTTGCAACTAGTTTATCAACAAGGTCATTTTGGTGAAAAGGGGCAGCAGACATAAACATACATAATAAGTTGTGACGGTGCCAGCTGAATTGCCTGACATCAGCTTGATTTGCATATCAATCCTTCCAAATAAGTACTCATTCTTCGATTGGAAACCAGAGCCCGAGATCTTGTCTAGAGAGAGCGAGAGAAATTGTCCACCTTCAAGAATTCTGACATTTTGATTGCCCCAGTTGATATCAAAACTTTGGATAAAATTACCAGCATTTGCAATAATGACTAAGGAACTCAAAAAAGCAGCAAACAGAAGCATCGTGGAAATCTTATGAGATGAAGAGGAGGATAACTATAAGAATAGATGGAAGAGTTTGTGATATGTTAGCTAGTGGCTGCAGGATTATTTATACTGCAAGCTATAGGTCTGCACATGAAAGGATTATATCGAGCAAAGGAAACATCCATGCAGGAGTACAGAGAGAGAGAGAGAGAGAGAGAGAGAGAGAGAGAGGCAGAGAGTGCTGGCGGCTGCTGCCCTTGTATGGTATGTAGCTGTCTGAGGTCAGCCTACCTTGGTTTCAAATGTTTGGTGCACGTGTGTGCATGCTGTACAAAATATATAAGAAAGGGTTGCTATAATCAGGCCGCCGTTTCCCCACATAGAACCTTAGTTTGGTTTTATTATGACTCACGTGAGTTTGGACTCTCTCCCATTCTGTGTCTCAACGCGTTTCCTTCCATATTCATCCTACCAGTAGTACAGCAAAATTTTTGGATTAATTAGTATAGAGTATATCTAGCCAGATCTGTATCTTGGGGTATGCAATTTTTAATTCAGAGGGCAGGCATAGAAGTCTGGATTGCTAATGCAGTTTAGGATTAGGATCATGCAACACCAATTGCTGGATGCAAGTTGGCAATGATCAATCTCAATCTGCTTCTAATACTAGAGCCAGCTCTTCCAAATAAGATTGGCAACTGGAAACCGTGTATTGAAAAATATTATATTGCCCAGTTGCAAGCTTCTTAAAGTTGGGTTTTGCTTCCATGAACTTCAGAGACAAACCATGTTATGACAATGCTTTGCCCAAATTGGTTTTCAAGTTTTATTATTATTTTTTGTTTTGTTCTGTTTTAGTTTTTTTTTTTTTAGATAAATTGATTTAACCGAAATCCACGTATTATCTTATGGCTCAAAAATATTCTCTTATTTTCTTGTGGTTTTCAAAAAAAGGTAAGTGTACGAAATTTTACAAAATTAACGGAGATATAACGAAAACATATAAAATATCTATTATAACCTTCACTCTTCTTATCTTCAACCTCCGATATAAAAAACTAATAATAATGATAATCTCAGTCACTCTCTCTGTAGATCTTCAAAATCTAAAAAAGCTCACTTAGCTCGTCCAAAATCCAAAAACTCCAAAATTAAATCCTCATTTTTACGCAACCCAAAACCCAAAATTAAACATCACCTCTTCCTACAAGCTCTCACCACTATCTCTCCATCTACAAATCTTCATCCAAAATCCAAAATCTAGAAGGTGGATAGTTTCGAGAAACCCGAATATGAGATTAGAGAGCTTCCAGAAGGCGGGGCCCACTAGTCGGCGGTGTAGCTAGGAAACTCACTCTCTTTCTTCCTGTTCATCCTTCTTCCCCTCCTTCCATCACACCAATTCAAATCCCGATGGATCCTCCTATCAATTAAGGGGAGAGAGAGAGAGGGGGGTTTTGCTCTGTTGTGTTGTGTTTTCATTTGAATATTTTGACTTTGACCGGAGGGGAGATGAAAAATGGGTTTATTGCTATTGGCAAGAGGAGATGAGAGGAGAGAGAGAAAGAGGAGAGTGGAGAGGAGAGGAGAGGGGAGAGAGAGAGAGTGGGTTTGTTGCTGTTGGTGAGGAGAGGACATAGGAGAGGCGAGGAGAGGAGAGGAGAGGAGAGGAGAGGAAGAGAGACGAGAGAGAAAAATGGGTTTGACGAGGAAATGAGAGGGGGGAGAGAGAGAGGAGAGAGAAAAATAGGTTTGTTACTGTTGGTAAGGAAAGGAGATGAGAAAGAAAAATAGGTTTTATTTGTTGCTATTAGAGCTTGATTTCAATGGCGGTCATGACTACTACCGGCCATAGAGGAGAGGAGAGGAGAGAGGAGAGTGTAATACCAGACAAGTCTGAATTTTTAATGTTCATTCTTAAATGGAAAATTTGAAATTTTTTATATTTTATGAATATGTGGAAGAAATAATTAATTTGAATATAAATATGAAATTCTATTCTTTGGGCTGTTCAAGATATTTTTTTTAGACTCTTGATCGGTAGATTTTTTTAAATTTTAAGTGTTCAGTTGCTAAATAATAATATTTGGTGGACTTTAAAATGGGTTTAGTGTTCGGTGAATAATTGATATCTTTGAGAGAATTGGCTTGTTCGGTAAAGACTGCTTCTGGGAGATTGTTATCTCTAAATCATTTCTTTATTTCTATCATTCGGTATATTATCGTCGGTCACCATAGAATTCCCTATCGGTACACACCTACCAGTGACTTTCATGTGTTTCTCAATATTCCTGGTGTTGAACACTTTCACAGATCCATCGGTATCTTTGCCTCACTGACATGTTTAAATATTTATTTTTTTCATCCGTCCGATGATCGGATAGCATTTCCAATCTCCAATCGGCACCCTCCATTTCTCTTTGGCACTATTGGGTAATTTCTATTCGGCACTTCAAATTGGAAATTTTAAATAACTCTCATCGGTGCCTTCCATTTTTTGCTCCTACACCTGTTCGGCACAATTTTCTTTATTGACCGAATACATTGATCGAATGCCCAATTTTCTTCATTTATTGAACCACACATTGTCCTTTTATCTCTTCGGTAGCAACAAGACCGAACAACACATTGTCTTTCTTATCTCTTCGATATTGACTGAACAGTCCATTACATTTCCCTTCGGATATTTGCAAATCCATTCAGTCTTTTTCTATCATGCCCCGACCCTTGAGTCGAACACGCGATAATCGTCACGTCACCTCAACGTATGGTCAATGCTGAGAGTCCATCGGTCAATGCTAAGAACCCATCGGTCAATGCATTTCCCTTGTACACCTTTTATTTTCCTTGCAAATTTAAGTCTTGTAGCATCTAGAAGACTTGATCACTATTCGGTCTCTCTCATTGCCGAACACTCTCTCTCTCTATAAATAATATTTCAAATATTTAAACCCATTGGGCTGAGTTCCAAATTACCAAAAAGTGCATGTTGGGTGCTTGTGTAAGTTGGAAGAGAATGAGGATAATTAAGTAAATTGGAAAGATGAGTTGTAAATAAAAAGGAGAGTTGGGACTCTAGAATCTACGAATATCACATTTCAACTTTATTTTTATTTATTTCTCTCTCTGTTCATACATTACCTCTTCCTCTCTTCTTGTTTCTATCCAAGATCAATCAAAACACCATAAAACCCACACCCTGAAGACTCCAAAACTCATAATCCAATCTCTAGAGGGTTAGATCTAATATGAGAGTTAAAGTTTTCTAGAGAGAGAAAACCTAGGGTTTAATCGTGAGCCAGCTTGAGGCAAAATCGAAAACTAAAATTCTAGGTAATATTTTATTCTTAACATAGATTCATTTTTCTCTTTCATAGCTTTGAAATTTATGTTAAAATTTGATAAAATGGATTTGATGGATTTTAAATCACTGAAGGTAAGAGAAAAATTGGGTATTGAATATTAAGGTTTTGAGTTTACTTGAAGAGTTGACATTGATGATGATGGTTATTTGATTATGTCTCATAGGAGTTGGCAAAAACTGAACGAAGCAAGACGTTCACTACAGAGACGTTCGCGAGTGACTATCGTCCTTAGTACTGTGAGTGATTATATGCTTACACTTAAATAAGATAAATGTTTTTCATGGATTTTCTACATGATTTTCGATGGATTTTCTAAAAGATTTTGAAATTTGATCTTATATGTTTTAGTGTGTGTAAAATATTTCAAATAATGATTTTGAAATTCCTATGCAACCTAATGTTATGAATGAATATATGTATCATGTTGATTTATTGATATTGAACATATTTTGATACTGGTTATTGATAAAAAATTATTTATTTGATGACACATGGAATGGATTATTAAATTTTCATGAAATGGTGCACGGTGTGGTTACTAGGGGAATAGTCTGAACCCTAAAAAATGGCTAGTGATTTCCCGTCACGGTGCGACTCGACGGGATGATATGGTGGGGTTATTGATTGTAGACATAGTATGTGGCTGGTCGCAATGACACATTCATGGTCGAATAATGCACCGCTTGAAGGGCGTGGGATAGTTGGTTGTACCGCCAACGAAATGCTATGGCCAATGTCAAGAAGTGGGGTATTTCTAAACTGAAATTGCTAAAACTCTTGGCGGTTTCACCCTAGGTCGTCGTAGACCTTTGTTAGAAATAATGATTTTGGCTGCCCCATATTCGGAAATGTGAAATGGTTGGATGCATATGAGATTGAATCATGATGATTGGAAAATTTATTTATTGTTGAATGATCTTGTGACTGAAATTATGATTTAAAATATATATATTTGATATGTCCACCACATAAATCTTGTTTTTGTTCAACGTGTATATCACTCACGGAGTATTCTCGTACTCACCCCTCCCTCTCTATGTTTACAGAGGAAGGCTAGTTATTTCGCAAAGTCGTTTAGAACCAGAATTTTTGGGAAGACCTCGATTAGAGTTTCCTTTTGGTATAGATTTTACCATTGTCGTTGAGGTATCAATAGATTGACCAATGGAGGGCGTTTTGTATAAAAATCTATTTGAATATTTTTTAAACTCTATATTCGATTTCGGTCAGATTTGGCTATGTATAAACCTTTATCGGGAATCCTTAATTTCCTTTCTATGAAATTTTCTTAAAAATTATTGCTGATTTTGTTTTCTATCCCTAGAGAGAGAATTGTGTTATGGTTGGTTGATGGCATTTGATGGTCGGGATGACCTATGACTTTAGTTAGTATTTTGAATGCCTTACGATACCTTGGAGTACGGGGTGTAATTCACACGTGTTCAAGGTAGCACGGTGATTGTCGCATACTCAAATTTGCGAGTTGGGGCATGATAGATAGGGTTTACTGGTATTTCGGGTGGCGTGGCATTGTTGCATGCCCTATTTGATGGTCGGAGCGTGATATTATTAGCCTAGGGTTATTTTGGTCCAAAAAGCATGAAAAACTCAAAAGACAAATCTTGGTTTAACTTGGTCAAAATGGGAAATCAAGGAGACTTAAGGGTCTATGTTCATACGTGGTGAAAACCTCATGTAGGTGCATACGCACGTAAGCACACATACATGCGTTACCCACTCTCTTCGTAGGCTTACCTCTCACCGGATGAGGTAGTAGGTGCGAAGAAATCACTCTTTGTTAGAAAGGACAAAAGCTGAGTTTTTATTTTCTTTCTTTTTCATCAGATGTGTTGCTTCCAAGAACAAGTTCAATTCGGAATACGGGATTTGGTGTCCTTCAAGTCCTTAATTCTGAAAGGCCTTCTCAGATTGTTTCACTTTGGATGGAGTTTTGCACCATTTAGTTTTTAACTTGTTAAAGTAGATTATATTGCACGGTTACTTTTAAAATGAACATTTCTTGTCAGACACAACATGTTATGTCTATGCTCTATGGGGATCAACACGTAAACAGGAGGGTACATCTGGAGCAGATTCTAATTCGGACCTAGGAATCATTTCATAAATATTAAACTTCACATATCAGTACTAACAGGCGCTGACCAAGCTATGGACGCTAAAGGAAGTGAACATTAGAAACCAAACAGAAGTTTCTTCTTAGCTTCTTATTCACCAGCGCCTAATGCTCTGTTAGAGAACGTAAATAACAAACACGTAGAACCTTCCCCAGGTTGTTCATCCTATGCATGAGCAAATCATTGGGATAAAGGAAACATAAGCATTATAGGGGCATCTCAATTCCACTCCAGATCAAAATTATGCATAATCTGGTGTATAAAACCAGATTTCGCTACTCGCAAAAGGAAATTGGTAAAAGGCTATATATCCATGGATGACTGGAGGGTTGAAAACAACTGGAGAGAGAGAGAGGAGAGGGGAAATTATCTATCTTAAAAATGATTTCACACAATGTTGCAAGAAAAAAATTGTGTTCGCTTCCAACTTGGAAAACATTTTCCAAGTTTCCAAACAACCATAAAGACGAGCTAGCAGTATTCCAAAGCTGTTCCCCTAGTGGGGACAGGTTTGGGTAGGAGAAGAGAGTATAAGATAGCTTACAGAAGATAAAAGGAAATTAGTATTAGAAACTTCAAGCCCAAGTTGACCAAGTGCTGTTCAAAATGCAGCTTGCAGGAATGATTAATGATATCAAAAGTCAAAAGGACTCCATACCTTCCCCAGATATCTGTAGACGAATGAATAAACAAACCTGGTTCATCCACAGATTTTTAGGGTAACATGGTTAAGCTTTAGAAAAAATACTTAAAATGGACAGCCCAGTGCATGAGTATCCATAATCCCGCTCCAGCGAAGGGGAGATTTCTGTGACTTGAGCTGTGCACGAGTTGCCATCATCGAACGGTTTTGGGATGCTCGTGTTGTACAAGGTTTTGAAACATTTTTATTTTTTTCATTTATTTTTCCAACACATGACCCCTAACTTTAGAAAAATTCTGCAATCTGATCTGCAACTCATGGGATTTAGTCCTGTAGATCAAGAAAATTCACAATAGACTAATAGGCTAAGTGTAACACTGAGAAGAAATTTGGAAAATGTAATACAAACTACAATCGAGAGGAAACATTGATACGAATAGAAATATTGTGAGCATTCAACCGAGAGGCAATCACTAATAGAAATTGTAACACCGAAAATTTGGTATTAGAATTTTGAATAAATTTTTTTTATGTAATTCCAAAATGATTTTGGATTTGTATTGATCATGAGGTATTGAAAGAATGTCTATGGATCTCATTTTGATGAGTTGCTATGACGTGTAGAGAAAAATGTTACAATTTTGATATTATGGGTTGATATACAAAGTCATTTTGTTGATATGATAGACTCTTGTTATAGACCTTCTGAGGATATAACTTTGTATATCGATATGTCTAGAGTACTGGGTTGATATATTTAATCTCTATAACAGATATCCTGAGAGTGTGATTTCATGTGTCGATACATTTAGTATCTTGAGTTGATATATATTGAACTTTGCAGTAACTTTCTGAGATCATGATTTAGCATATCGATATATTCCGATGAATATATCGATACATGAGGAATTTGTTATAACCCTTCTGAGACTATGACTTAATATATCGATATATATTTCTATTAATGCATCGATATACGCGAATTTCATCACAGTTTTTCAGAGAATACAATCGTATATATCGATATGCCATATGTTATGTATCGATATGCAATAGTAAATAACATAATAAATCCATTTAAAATTTTTGATTAATGAGGGGAAATTTGATAAAAACTTACCCTACTATCATTAACACCCAAACACACACCCATTCCCTCATTTCTCTCTCATTCTCTCATCTAACTGTCTTCCCCTCTCTTTCCCCTCTTCATTCGTCCATCTCCCTCTCTCTCCCTCTCCTTTCTTTCTTGTTATCAATCAAAATACATAAACATCCATAGATCTAAGCTTCCAAACCCTCAAGCAAGCATTTGAAAGATCAAACCTAGAGAGGGAACAAGGTTTTCTAGAGAGAGAAAACCTATGGGTTGATATTTGAAGAGTATGAATTTGGGGGTTTAACCCTAGGTTTAGAAATATTGAAATTTGAAAAAATTTATGAATATTGATGGTATATAATTGCAATTGGTGTGTGAATGAGATGATTAGAACATGGATTTGAGGATTTTAGGAATTAGGATTTGTGCTATGTTTAGGAGAAAATGATTAACCCTAACCCTATAAATGATTAAATGATAAATTACCATTGTTAACTTAGGTTTATGGCAATTGGAACCCAAAGAAGGATTATCACTAAAGTGAATCTCCTTGTGGATTGAAATTTGGAGTGTTTACCCTTCCAAAAAGGTGATTGGATACATGTTAATAATTTTAAGTGAGAAAATACTTTACAATGGTTTATTAATGTTTTAAGAATTGATTTTGAAATTGTTTTATGATTATGAAATGTCCCAAAAGAGAATTTGAATTGAAATATGCATCCATGTGTTTAGATTGAAAATGATATGCCATATTTACCTAACTATGTTGAACATGATTGAATTGAACATATGAATTAAGAAAATTGTTTGGATAGTTGTTGGCATATTGATTATTAGTTGTGATGATTGTGAAATGGTGTTTGTGCATGATTAATGGCTATAGTCATTCCCTCTATATAGCAACCAGAAGGGGTGATGTGGTTGGGTATTTATTTGGCTGAGTAGGTAGCTGCACTCGAGATGTGCCTCCGATGCCCTCCTTTTAGACTAGCCTGGTTACACTCCAAGGGAGACTCGAGCCAAAGCCATGATTGGGGAAATGTTTGTGATAAACGATAATGAAAATCTCTTAACGGTTCCACCATTGGTCAGGACCAAACCTTTGGTGGAAAGATTTTGGTAAGTTCATGATTTTGGAAAATATAGGGATGTGATTGGATGCATATGAATTATTATTATGATTTTTTTTTTCAAATATTGTTTGAAATTTGATCTTTGATTATGAACTTTGATTCTTGTTGGATACGATGGCTTAATTTTGAGATAAATGTATTGACATGTCCACGATTATCCCTTATTTATTTTCATAACATGTTATACACTCACTAGATATAGTTTATACTCATCACACCAAATCTCATTTTCATAGAGGAAGTATAGTTGATTCTTGTGGTCGGTTAGCATCGGATTTTGGGTGATAGCCTACACAGACTTGCTTCTGGGTATAGAACTCATTCTATTCTTTTTGAGACATTGATAGATGGACCCAAGGAGGGTATTTTGTATAGAATTTATTTGGAAACTTATTCCACCCTATATTTTGATTTTGTTGGACTTGATAATATATAAACTCATTGAGGATCCTAAATTTATTCTTTTTATGAAATTTACTTGGGAATTTTCTATTGATTTTGTATTCTATCCCTTGAGTGGGGATTGTGTTAAGCTGGTTAATGGTTTTGAGTGGCCGGGATGGCCTATGGTTTGAGCTGGAATTTTGAATGCCTTGTGGTATCTTGGAACATGGGGTAGGATTTAATGTGATTTCTGGTAATTTGGTGGTTTTTGAGTGCCAAGACCTATAAGTCAGGACGTGACAACTTTATTGGTATTAGAGTTTAGGCTCATGATTTAAGAATGCTTTAAAATGTTTGAAGAGTTTTCCAAGTATTTTAAAAGGTCCTCAATTGTTTTCAAAGTTTTTTGAAAGAGTTTGATATTTAAAATGTTCCAAATAATTTTAAAAAGCCTTTTACAAGTCCTGAAAAGTTTGGAATGCTCTTTTTAGGGGGTTAAGCACTTGGGTTAATTCCTATTTCAATTGTTAAATTTAGATCCTCTTTGAAGAATTTTGCTCCCCAAACGAAGAATGAGGAAGCCAAATGGGATATTTTCTACTCCACCCCCACAACTTGGGTAATGTATCACTTGGTAAACAGTTACTCGATTGTGATCAAAGACCTCATTTCGCTGGTTTGGCCAAATGGTGGGTACCCTTGTAGCAATTTTGTCCTTTGGATCAATATCTTGACGTTAGGAGTTTGATATACATATTTAATAGGCATAGCAATGTGAAATTGTGTATGATTGAGATATAGGGTGAAATACTCTTAAGTGTCGTATTTGTGAGTAGGTGTTGGGGTTTGATAAATGTTTTTGTAGTTTATTTTATTAGGTATGATGAGTATTTTTGAGTTAATGCATGGGTGTTGATTTCCACGGGATCTAATATCTCATTTATAAGTACGGAATTTGTTAAGTACTCTAACCAATTCTTGACCCCTCTTGGTAAAGGATTATTGGATGTCATTCTATTAGCAAATGTGAGAGGTAGGACTATTACGGATACTACTCTTTGAGGAAAATTTCTTAAAACTTTTGAATCGATCTTGTAGGAAACAAAAGAGGGTAGAAATCTAAATATTGATGGCAAATTTAGGTGCCACTAGGATTTGGAATTCTCTCTGTCTCTTTTACTCATTGTGGCTATTGATTGCAAGCCCTAATAACGACATTGTCATAGAATTCACCATATTTCTCTGGTCTCTATATTGTCTGATGTGGTCTGCCAATTTTGTGGTTCAAGGCTGCAACTTGATTAGGAAAGATGCAAATTTAGTTGGAGATAAATTCAAATGTACATGTAGTTATGTCCTATTAATGGCAACTGCTCTTAGATGCATATGACATGTATATATTCTGTTGATCTGAGATATTGTGGGCAGAGATCATAGATGAGTTGCCTTCTTAATAGGTTATGCTATTGAGCTTTTAGTTGTGTGCTAGTGAATATCTCCCTAAGCTTTTTGAGCTTTCATGTAGAATGTGAATTAGGATGAAGTACAAATGATTGTTTTGATAGAATATCTTTGCAAGTGAAATTGTCTTCTCATAATGTCTGATGAAATTCTTCTATCAGAAGTGAGTGATTTTATGCTTATACTTAGATAAGAAAAATAGTTTTATTAAACTTTTTAAATGATTTTTGAACTTGGATTTAAGTGATTTAATGTGTATGGATTATCCCAAAAATTGAATTCTTGAATTCTTATGCATCCTTCATATTGGAATAAACAAATGTGCCATGTGGAATTATTAATGTTAAATAGATTGGCATATTGGCTATGATTGAAAAAATTGTTAAAATCTTGGCACATGAAATGAGTTTATGTTTTTACAAAATGGTGCATTGATTGGCTAGGTGGGGAAGAGTCTGATCCCCACATTAAATGATTAGTTATTTCCCGCCACGGTGTGACCTGATAGAGTGACATGGTGGGGTTGGTAGGCCATGGAATGTAGCCGAGCAAAAGTAGTGCATTCATGGCCAGTTATGATGAATGAGATCGTGAGATAGTTGGTTATATCGCCAATGAAATACTATATCTAAGGCCAAGGATGATGCATTTATAAATTTAAATTACTAAAACTCCTTGGCGGTCCCACCCTAGGTCTTGGTACACCTTTGGCGGGAACAACGATTTTGGATTGCCCTATATTTCTAAAAATATAAACTAGTTGGGTGCATATGATATTGAATCGTGATAATTGAAAAATCTATTTATTATTGAATAATTTTGTGAATGACACAATGGTTTGAAATATATATGTTTGATATATCCTGCACACAAATTTTATCTAAGTGCAAGCATGGACTATGGATTTCTTAGAGACCTAGAAAAGGTAACCTCAAATAAAAACCGTTATGGATTTAAAGAACAATCAAGAAAACAATCTTATCCCACCTCTAGTGCTATTTCCGGCAGCAAGCCAGTGGAGCCAAAGAGAGAACCCTATCGGAATTGCAAGAAATACTACCCCGGACCATGCCCTATGCCTTTGAAATGTTTTCAATGTGGGAAAGTGGGACATTTCCGAAATGTTTGCCCTGAGTTGGGTTCAAGTGGTCATGGAGATCAGATGAGTCGTTATCACACAAGTGGCACTAGGAGTGGCCCATCAAATGTCCCTTCACCATCGGACAATACCGCTCCACGAACGGGTACTAGGAGTAACACAGTGGTCATCTCTCCTAAACATCCCCAATAGAGGAATCAAACAAGGATCTATACAATGACGAAAGATGAAGCTCAAAATAATCCCGATGTAATCACAGGTAGACTCTCTTAGACTTGGATTTGATGAGTTGACAATTTAGAAGTTTTATTATAAATACAATGTAGTTATGTGTTTATGATTGCAACTTAGAGATAAACTAATGATAATGCATGATGTAGAGCTTGGTAATAGAGTTGAAGAGGGTTAAAAGGGGCTAAAAGTTTTTTCTAATTGAGGTTAGGGACCCCATGAAGTGATTTATTTCTAGTTTATTCTTGACAATGACTAGTTGTTAGTGGACTTTCTTCAACAAGCTTAGTGAGTCGTAAGGGAAGCCATGTTTTTAGGCTTTGAATGAGCTTTCTTATAGAAAAGAGGTCATATGGCGATGTGTGTATGGACCTACTTCTCCTTGTGGTCAAGAAAAGGTGTGAAAATCTATATCAAGATGAGGTTGATTGCCATCCATGATGGTTCCACATCACTTTTGATCAAGTTCAAAGAGTCGGGACTTTTTTGGAACGAGACCACTCCATTTAGGATTCATTTTCTTGTAGAGTTGCAGTAGGTGGAATCTTCCCTTTTTATTTTGTCTTACCTATTAAATACTGTTGAGGAAAGGGTTATGCTTAGAATGAATTGGTGCCTTTAGATCATGATGGAATATCTATGACTTTAAGGAGAGGGTGTCTTTAAAGACTTTCTGGGCTAACTGAAAGTAGGATTTACCTTTTCTTTTCTTCTAACTGCTCAAATATTTTCTTTTTATGGGTGTTTTCTAAAATCTTCAAGATACATACATGTTAACATACTATAGATAGGCTTCCTTGATGGGCGCTGATAGTGGTAATGTATGAGGAATTTTAAATATTTTCGACGAAAAAGTTTTGAACCTTATAGTCAATGTACATTGCCTCTTCAAGACTGTGAAGATCGGTTCTTTTGAACCAACTCGGATATTTGTCGATGATGGGGTAACTTCACTTGGTTAAACTTTGGAGTTTAACTTGTTGTTGACGGATTAAAGGATTTTTTTTTGTCTTAGTCGGAGGATGAACACTAACTGAAAGTGATACAAGTTATGTAGGGATGTTACCATCTCATTTTCTGGAAGAGTCTCTCCTATGGGCTCTACTTGCTACCAATATCTGTATTTTAGAGCCCCTATTAGTATTTTGTAGCTATATTAAGTTTGATGTTTATTGGAAACTTTATCTTTAGGGACCTTCATGATTTGGAATTATTGGATTAGTAATGTACAATATTACATCTCATCTTTGGGATTTCTAATTTGTGCAAGATGAGTCAAATAAAATATAAAATTTAAATGACAGTCTATGACTTAGATCACTGTGTTGTTGCAATCACATTTGGAATTTTTATAACTAGGTGGAAAAGAAAACTTGGGAAACCAAGGAGTTGACGTAAAAACAACACCCTCACCTTTTTGACGTATAATTTTCTTTTAAATTTCGAGGACGAAATTTCTTTTTAGGGGGTTAAGTGTTGTAATATTGAAAATTCGAAATTAGAATTTTCAATAAATTTTTTTTATGTAATTCTGAAATGATTTGGGATTTGTATTGGTCATGAGATATTGAAAGAAAGTCTATGAATCTCATGTTGTGAGTTACTATGACGTGTAGAGGAAAATGCTATAATTTTGATGCTATGGGTTAAAATACAAAATCGTTGAGTTGATATGATAAACCCCTGTTAGAAACCTTCTGAGAGTGTAACTTTGCATATCGATATGTCTAGAGCACCAAGTTGATATATTTAATCTCTATAATGATGTCCTGAGAGTTTGATTTTATGTATCGATACATTTAGTACTTTGGGTTGATATATATTGAACTCCACAGTAGGTTTCTGAGAGCACGATTTAGCATATTGATATATTCCGATGAATGTATCGATATATGATGTTTTTGTTATAACCCTTCTGAGGCTATGATAAAATATATCAATATATATCCCTATTAATGTAACGATATACGCGAACATTATAGTCTTTTCGAGAACACAATTGTGTATATCGATACACCATATACTATGTATTGATACGCAATAGTAAAAAAGATAATAAACCCATTTAAAACCTTTGATCAATGAGGGGTAATTTGGTAAAAGTTCACCCCACTACCATTAACACTCAAACACACACCCATTCCCTCATTTTTCTCCCACTCTCCCGTCCAACTCACTTCCCCCAACTTGCTTCCCCTCTTTTTCCCCAACTCATTCATCCCTCTCCGTCTCCGTCTCCCTCTCCCTCCCTACCCTTCCTTTCCTGCAATCAATCAAAATATATAAACACTCATAAATCTAAGCTTCCAAACTCTCAAACAAGCATTTGAAAGATCAAACCTAGAGAGAGAATAAGGTTTTCTAGAGAGAGAAAACCTAGAGTTTGGTGGAATCTCAACTTGGGGATGAAATTGGTGACACAAATAAAGGTAATATTTCCTTCTCATCATGAATTTGAGTTTATTTTCTTATTCTTGAGATATGGGTTGATATTTGAAAAGTGTGAATTTAAGGATTAATCCTAGGTTTAGGAATGTTGAAATTTGAGAAAATTTATGAATATTAATGGTATATAATTGCAATTGGTGTGTGAATTATGTGATTAGAACATAGATTTGGAGATTTTAGGAAATATGGCTTGTGCTATGTTTAGGGGAAAATGATTAACCCTAATCATATAAATGATTGAATGATAAATTGCCATTATTGACTTAGGTTTAACACAATTGGAGCCCAAAACCTAGTTTGGATGGTCTCGAAACACTATCGAATATGCGGCATATGAAGATCAAATTCAGTACGCCCTTGGGAGTAGCAATACTTCATGGTGACACTGACCTTTCGACTACTTATAATGTTGAAGAGGGAAAAGAAGTCTTTTCAATAGACACGCTCAAGCATAGAGATGCACTCCAACACTAGTCTAAGCCATAATCTGGAGAGGAAGTACTCGAGGTTTCTGTTACTGATACACCGGGCCAGACGGTCCAAGTGGTCGCCTACCTACCATCAATCCTCTGAAATGCAATTGTGGACTCCCTTCGGCACCACTCTAAAATCTTCGCATAGTTCCCAGAAGACATGCCTCATATTCACCCGTCGATCATAGTTCACAGGTTGACTGTGGATGATAGTCGTAAGTCGATCAAGCAAAAGAAAAGGATATTTGTACCAGAGTGTCAGTCGTAATATAAGAGGAAGTTAGGAAGCTGCTACCCACAAGATTTATTCATGAGGTTAACTACTCAGAGTGGCTGACTAACGCGGTCATGGTGAAGAGGGCTAATGGCAAATGGAGGATGTACGTGGAATTCACCGATCTCAACAAGATATACCTAAAAGATTACTACCTGTTCCCCAACATCGACAAGTTGGTGGATAACTCTTCGGGCCACTAACTCTTGAGCTTCATGGATGCATATTCTGGATATATCCAGATATACATGGCCTCAAAGGATAAGGAAAAGACTAGTTTCATCACCGAGTTTGACACTTACAGCTATAAAGTGATGCCATTTGGTCTCAAGAATGCAAGAATGCTAGTGCGACAGTTGGTCAACAAAGTTTTCAGTAATCAGCTCGGTTAGAACATGAAAGCCTATGTAGACGACCTGGTAGTCAAAATCACAGAAGCTGAAGACCACATCATAGACCTAGAAGAGACATTTTAGACATTGGAATGCTATAATATGAGATTGAACCCGGCAAAGTATACATTCAGAATCACCTTGGGAAAATTCCTCGGCTTCCTAATCACCAAGAAGGGGATTGAAGCGAATTAGAGAAGATATAAGCCATACTGGACAGGACACCACCTAGCACAGTCAAAGAGATGTAGCATCTCACAGGGTGAATTGCAGCTCTAAATCGGTTCATGTCAAAAGTGGGGAAAAAATACAAGCCCTTTTATGATGCCCTCAAGAAGTCCTAAAGGCTCGCATAGACGACGGAACGCCAAGCGGTGTTCGAACAACTTAATGAGTATCTTATGTCACCTCTACTCCTTTCTCTACCCATTCCCAGTGAAAAACTTTATCTTTATCCTTCTATTTCTGAACGAGCACTCTACTCCATTCTCATGAGGCAAAAATTTGATGCGCAGAAACCAATATATTACGTGTGTCGCATACTTTAAGAAGCTGAGGTCAACTATTGGTCTATCAAGAAGATGGCCTTCACCCTAGTTGTGACTGCTAGATGCATCCGGCCTTATTTTTAGGCTTACACTATCATATTATTGACCAACCAGCCTTTGAAGTAGATTCTATAGAAGAGGGACATCTTGAGCCAACTAGTTAAGTGGAGCATTGAACTCGGTGAATTCAACATTGAACACTAGTTGTGTCCTGCTATGAAAGACCAAGCCCTAGCCGACATCATACTCAAATGTACTCTTCCGCCATTCACCAAATAGGCCTTCAACGAGGACCGAGCAGAACCCTTATCACCCAAATGGACCCTCCATGTAGATGTGTCATCGAATTCTTTAACAAGCAGAGTCAGACTTATTCTCATAGGACTAGATAACTTCAAAGCTGAATACACTCTCCGTTTTGAATTTCGTGCGATGAACAATAATATGAAGCCCTCTTGAATAGGTTACAAATAGTCGTATCATTGGGAGCCCGAAATGTGTGGGTCTTCACTGACGGTCAGCTAGTCGTGAAACAAATTATAGGAATCTACGAGACCAAGGACCCCATGATGGCTAAGTATTTAACCAAGCTGTGAGAAGCAATGAGCAAGCTCGACCAAGTGGATATACAGTAGATCCCCTGATTAAAAAAATGTGTGACCCGACACCCTCTCAAAACTAGCAAGCTTTGACTCAATAGCGATCATTCAGACCGTCTATATAAAAAGCCTACTGTACCCGAGTATCGATGAGCCCGAAAAGATCCTATCGACAGATACCCTAACGAGTTGGAAAGACCCTATATAGGCTTATTTGAAGCACGAACAACTATCGACCTCCCTCGTAGAGGTAGCTAAGTTGAAGCATAAGGTTGTTCATTATGTCATTATCAATGGAGAACTCTACAAGAAGTCTTACACCCATTCGTACTTGAAGTGTCTGACACCAGATAAAAGAAACTACATGCTCAAGGAAATCCAAGAAGGGATATATGGCAACCACCTGCGTACTTGAAACCTAGCAAACAAAGCTCCTCGACAAGGGTACTATTGGCCCATTATGAAAGTTGATGTAGACAGCTACGTCAAAAGATACGACAAGTGTCAGTGCTTCTAGTCAGTGCCTCGTCAACCTTCTACCAAACTCAATCCAATAACAAGCCCGTTGTCATTTGGGCAATGGGGATAAACATCCTCAGACCATTCCCACCAGCCACCGGACAGCGAAAGTTCCTAGTTATAGCTATTGACTATTTTACCATTGGGTTGAAGCCGAAGTGCTAGCCCAAATCACTACTAGCAAGATGCAAAGTTTCATGTGGACGTCCATTGTCATGAGATTCGGCATACCCCATATCCTTATCTCTGATAACGACATACAGTTTGACAACAAGAGCTTCCAAGACTTTTGTGGAATACTAGAGATTCAACATCGCTTCACCTTCGTCGTATACACCCAGAGCAACGGCCTCACTGAGGTTACAAATAGAATGATCCTACAAGGATTGAAGGCCGCCCTAGACAAAGTCAAGGCTCACTAGGTAGACGAGCTCTATGACATTCTTTGGGCATACCGAACAACATTCCAAAGGGCGACAAGAGAAACCCCATTTACTTTGACTTACGGATCTAAGGTGGTGATACCGATGGAAATTGGCATCCACTCTCTTCGAGTAAATCTACATAAGCTTGAGAAAAATGAGCAAGTGTTATATGAACGACTAGATTTGGTCCCCAAGATGTGAGAAGCCATTTCTATTCAAATGGCAGTCTATCAACAGCAGATGACACGATATTAAAATTAGCAGGTTTGGGCCAGAACATTCAAGCTTGACAACTTGGTGCTAAGGAAGTTGGAGGCCATTGGACAGTCTCAGCCAGATGGGAAGCTAGCGCCCAACTGGGAAGTGCCCTATTAGGTATGCTCAAAAGTCTACATGGGGACGTATCGTCTCAACCGCCTGGACAACTCGATTATACCAAGGACTTGGAAATCTGAAAACCTACAAGTCTACCACCAATGATGATTACCACTCTATCGAGAAACAATATTCTGTTCCATATCTAGTCGGGTTGGGTAAGGCTCCCACACTCTTTGATCTCACCACACTAGTTCACTTACTGACTAATATGCTTCTTACCAAGCGGTATGTCGTCAGTAAGGGATTTATCCCCCCGAACAGTCCTCCCAAATAGAGCCTACTGATAGGGATTTATCTCTCCGAACAGTCCCACCAAACGGAGCCTAATGATAGGGATTTATCTCCCCAAACAATCCTCCCAAGCAAAGTTTATCATTAGGGTTCTTCTTCCTGAACGGGCAAACGATGCCCAGTTTGTCGAACAAATGTGCTAATAATAAGGGATAAATCCTCCTGACAGGCAGACATGACTCTTTCACTCGGTTAAACTCCCCAGCAAACACATTGACAAAAGGAAAATGAAAAGGAAAAGGACCCCCTGCTCGGGAAGACCCATTCCTTTGACAGCACCTCACGAAGGCAGCGATGCTCCGTGCCTAGCGGTTAAGTTAGTTTACCAATTAAGTGGTCTCCTGTTGATCAAATCGTACTAGACAAGTTATTTACTCAGTGGTTCAGTGCTTGATATACACATCGCAGACTGCTAACAAATGAGATAATCACTCAAGAGCAAGATTGACAAGTAAGTAACAAAAACTTTTCATTTATTTTAATACGCCGAATACATATCAAAATATACAGTTAAATACAATACAAAAGGAAAATCTACAAGTCCCAAAGTAGGACCAAGTTACATCGAAAGAATGATATGAGGAATCTATAGTAAAAAGCTCTGATACAAGAAGACAACAGAAGCCTCTACAATTCGCCAAACCGCTCTTGAGTAGCGGAGCTAGGGGCTAGTAGAAGTAAGAAAGGACTTGAGAAGGAGTGGGGAGGATATGAAAGAGACTATGAGGATGCATCAAACCTCTGGCCACCTCTTGCTCCTTCTATCCACCCGACCAAAGGAAGTACCAAGGAAATGCCTCAGCTACCCATTATACCTGGGGATTAGACGATGGTTCTGACCCTGAGAAGAGAGTTAATGGGATCCACCCCAATGTCTAGACACCAAACAATGTGATGGAAGCACGTGTCAGTAGCCCTATCCTTGATAAAACCTCACATCGGCAAAAATTCTCTAAACCGTAGGGTTTTATGACTCAAAACCCATACTTACAAAACCTCTAAGAAATGCTAACTCTCAACAGAAGGAATTCACAGAATTGCTCTCAGAAGTACTCCGTATCATTGATGCGATAGTGCAATCCTCCATCCCCTATTTGTAGCCGTAAGAATGTGATCTCTGCAATCTTATGTGGGGGAAACGGTATAATGAGAAGCGTACATAATAAATGGGAAATTCAAGTTCTTCAACTTTCCATGTAACGCTTATTCCGAAACTTATTTAATCAACACTTATCAATATTTACGTTTCCACAACCTTTCATGGAATGGCTCTTTACTGACTCCTTAATCCTCTCCTTTGGAACGATATAAGGAGTAGGGGCAAGTGATGGTATATGGCCCAAATTATTTAGAGGCTAGGCTAGTTAGGCCCACTAATTGACCCTTTCAATACCCACAGATCGCATTCTCTTTTGATAATCGACTACTTGGTGTCGGGACCGATTTCCACGGTGCTCGGCATAGGCCACTCAATTTGCTAAGGCAATATTCGTTTCCCCCATAGATACGAAGAGAATCTTACAAGGATAAAAAGGAACTCTACAACCGTAATTAATAACGGAAAGAATCTTCACGATGATCTAAACTTTCCACATCGATAAGATTTCATGATTTTTGAGAATCAATGGCACGATACCCACAAATCTGGGGACACTTTCATAATAAAGTTAGGGTTTCGACATCCCAATAGCACACGACTCTCATAGGTAAAAGCTATAAATACATCTCCAATCAAGCCACCCAGGTAAGTTCTTCTTTTCTCCTCTTAACCGAGACATAGCACACAAGAACACCCTGTATCATTTTTTAGTTTGTTTTTTCATTTTTAAAAATCGCTCACTGATTTAAGTGTTGGAGTGTTATCCACTGAGCACCCTCTAGCAGTTTTTTACAGGGTAATCGCATCAAGGTCGTCAGTCAACCATTCAGATCATTCGAGTTAGTAAAGCTGGTGTCTGTGGAGTTCAATCCTCCTCCAACACGTAGGATACTGTTTGCAATATATCTTCTCCCATAACAGTCCCAATCGATCCTAAATCTCACCACATGAACTAGAAACATGTAGACACTAATTTATAATTCGTAATACAAAATATTAGCATAGGAGTGACACTTGTTTTGTACTATACACAACACTCGACTAGAACATATATAACACTGAAAAATTAAGTATTAGAAAATTTTGATGTTCTTTGTAAAAATATCGAGAAAAAACGATTGTAATTAAATTTTTAAAATTTATTCTTTCATATAATTCTTAAAGAATTAAATAGTTTTGTGGTATAAATTCTTTTTGGTGATGTGAAATGCATGGGTTCAAATCCCTTTGGATGCATGACCAAGAGATTTATTCCCTATTTTGCATGATTTGTGAGGGACAAGCTGGATCGTGTATGTTGGCAACTTGATTTGTGTTTGTGAGGTATGTAAGAGACAAGTTGGTTCGTGGGGATGGCAAGTTGATTTGTTTTTGCGAAGTATATCAGAGACAAGTTGGCTTGTGCAGATGACAAATTGGCTTGTGTTTAAGAAAAGTATGTGACAAATCGACTTGTGTTAAGGGAGTGTGAGAGGTAAGTCGACTTGTACAAAAGGGGCAAATCGACTTGGTAAGAGAGAGGGCAATGGATCTAAGACTTGAACATGCCAAGTCGATTTGTACAATTAGACAAATCAACTTGGTAAGAGTGCGTGCAGGCAATGGTTCTAAGGTTTGGACGTGACAAATCGATTTGTGCCATTTACAAGTCAACTTGGTTAATGTTACAAAAGAGGATTCTGAAGCTTGATGTTAGCAAGTCGACTTGGCCTTACAAGGGGAATGCTCAAGTTGATTTAATTTCATAAAATCAAGTCGATTTGTATATATCACAAGCAGACTTGACCCTTGAACACCCTATACACACAAGTTGACTAGTATGGCTTGCAAGTCGACTTGTGCATATGGAAAAACTATGAAATAACAGAAATGCCATCAAACTTAAATAAAACCTAAAATTAATTACGGACAAGGAAGGAATTTCATAGCCCATTATTAAAAAGGCTTAAACAAGCCTTCATTCCCATCTCTCTTCTCATTCGACCCCCTCTCGACTCCCTTACTTCTCTCTCTTCCTCTATACTCTCGAACCCATCTCTCTCTCAATCTCTCTCTTAAAATCAATTGCTCACCTATAAAATCACTCCATAAATCTTTCAAAATCCCAAACAAACTTGTGATGAAGGTGGTTTTCGGAGAAACATAAGGTTCATGCGAAAAAGGGAAAAATCTAAGGTTTTTTACACCCAACGTCCATAGCTCAATCCAATCACAAAATTAAGATAATCTTCTCTCCCTAAACTTAGATTTAGCTTTCTTATTACTATAATGAAATTTATTATTGAGATTTGAGTAATTTTGTTGGAGATTATAACTCTAGGGCTTGTAAATGAGAAAAATTGAGGAAAATTGTGAATGAAAATTTTATATAAATGCAAATGACATGTAAATGATGGAGTGAGAACATAGAGTCAATAATTTGAGAAATTAGGGTTTGTGATATATTGGAAAAAAATTCATAAACTCTAGAAATGAATGTGATTTAATATTAAATTATGGTTATTGTCTTAGGTTAAGATAATTACAACTCGGGAAAGGAATTTCTTTGAAGTTAGTTGTGAATTGAGAGTATTCACCCTCCTAAGAGGTGAGTGGAAGGTTATATTAAATATAAATGATAAAATGCTTTTAATTATAAATTTTTAAATTGGATTTTGAAAGGAATTTAAAATGGATTAGAAATGCTTTGTGATTGTGGTATGTTTCAAAAAGAAATATCGTTAAATCCATGACTCTTTTGCTTGAACATTAAATTGTTGTATCATGTTACAATAGAACTTTGAATTATGGATCATGAAATTGCTCTTCCGTGTACATGGGTATGAATTTGAATTTTGAAATAAATTTCTTATAACATGGTATTGGGAAAAAGACTATAGTCTAAGTATTCCATGGACCGGACCATCGAGGTAGCATGGTTAAGGCCGATTTAAAACTACGGCTTGGAGGGGGCTGAATAGAGAGCCACTCAAGTAGGCCGTGATGATGTGGTAGCATCCCACGAAAACTCTAAGCTAATGTCAATGACAGGGGATTATTTTATGAAAATTGAGAAAATCCTTTGGTGGATTTTACCAATGGCCATTGGTAGAATATTTTTTAGGCAAACCCCAAAGAAAATTTGGAAAGGAAAAATGAAGATTTGTTGTTAATAAATGACATATGAGTTATGGTAAATTGTTCTGAACTTATTTTATGTAAATGGTTTTGTTATCGCATGGAAATACATTTTGATATACTTGTTTCGCACTACCACCCTCATCCTTCATTCATGTTCAACATATCATTACACTATATTCACTGATTATTTTAATACTCACCTCTCTCTTTCATATTTTTTAGAGGAAGCTTAAATTGGAGAAACAGACCTCAACTTGTGTAGGGTTGAAGGAATTACTTTGTGGAAAATCAATAGGTACTAGCCTTTAGAGCCTTTTTGGAACTGTCATTTGGATTTGTGGAAGGAATTTTTTTGTGCACCTCTTGTAAGTGTGAATTTATGGAAACTCTCTTTTTTGGTTTTAAAATATTATATATATATATATATATATATATATATATATATATATATATCTTTTGGCAAGACTTATATGTTTTGTTGGGACATTAGGACTTATTTGATGAAGTTTGAATCTTGTTGGTCTTGTGAATCCATTTAATTGCTTGAAATTGTTTGGACGGCTTGGTTGGCCAATAAATGATTTGATTTTTTTTGAAATATTTGAAATGCCTTGTGGTATCATGGGACACGGAGTAAGGTTCACACGTGTCTCAGGGTAACTTAGCAGTTGTTGCGTGCTTAACTTGAGGGTCGGAGCGTGACAGTATACTTACCTAAAATCGTAATACATCAAAATCACGTAACAACACCTCAACAAGGGGAAAAGGGTGGGAAGAAATAACAAATGGAGAGACATAGAGAGAGAGAGAGAGAGAGAGAGAATATATATGTTTATTTACATTAATTTAGCAAAGACTTACAATGATGATTGAGATTAACTAAATCCTTAAAATTTCACTTAATAAAAATTGGTTTGCTATGAAAGGAGTTTGACTGGTTTCTTAATTTTTGCTATCATCCCTTTTATTCTTTCTATACCGTGACATTGATTGTCAATTCTATCATTACTAAAACTGATTATCAACTCTATGAATTTTGCTATCATCATTTTTTATTCTTTTCATTATGATAATGTTGATTTTCAATCCTATCATTTTTGTTATCATCTATTTTACTTTTCCCATTACAAGAGTATTGATTGTCAACTCGATCCTTGCAAATAAGTGCTCATTCTTGGATTGGAAACTGGAACCAGAGTTCTTGTCTAGAGAGAAGATAAGAAGTTGTCGTCCTTTGAGAATTTTAATGTTTTGGCTAACCGGTTGATATCAAGGTCCTAGTAGAAGTTGGAGGCACTTGCAATCATCACAAAAGAACTTGTGAAAATTGAAAGAAGAAGCATTTTAATAGTTTTATCAGATGGAAGGTAATTGAATGTTGAAGCCCTTGCATCATACAGGTATATATATGTAGATGCTGGCTATAGAAAATTCAATGACCAGATGGAAACATCAAAGCACTACAAGAAAATGGGCTTTAGTGACAACCGAAAGTTGTCACTAAAGTACTAAAAATCATCACTAAAGACTTTTAGTGATAACTTTTCACTCATCATTACCTCGTTGCTAAATCATTGTCAGGGTCTAATAGTAACAAGTTTCAAGTTGTCACTGAAGATACCATATAGTGATGAGATTACCTATTGTCACTGAAGTAGTGACAATATTATATTGTCACTAATTGCAAACCAAAGTTGTCACAATATCGGTCTATGTTGTCACAAAACATGACAAACCACAAAACATTTGTGACAACATTTTCTTGTGACCATAGTGACAACTTCTAGTCATCACTAAAGGTACTATATAGTGACAATATTTTGTCGTCACTGATATAGTGACGACATGATGTTATCACAAAATATGATAAACTAAGGAGCATTTGTAACAACTTCTTATTGTGGATACATTGACAACATTAGTAGTTGTCATTAAATGTACTATATAATGATGATTTTTTGTTGTCACTGAGATAGTGACGATAGAATGTTGTCACTAAATAGGATAAATAACACAGCATTTGTGATAACTTCTCTTTGTAACAACAGTGACAACGATTAATGTCGTCATTTAAGGTGTTATATAGTGACGACTTTTTATTGTCACTGAATCAAAGACCACAAAACCATGGACCATTTGTAACGACTTTTTTGTTGTGACAATGGTGACAACTTTTAAAGTCGTAATTAAATATATCATATAGTGATAACTTTTCTGCCATAACTGATTATGTTATAATTTTTTATATAATTATATTTATACAAACTAAAAATTCTAATATATATTCACCCATGTACATTTGATGTAGAAATATTTAAAATTATCTTCACACATACAAAATGAAAACTCATCAATATTAATATATATATTTATAAATACCAAATATCCAAATTAATATCAATATAAAGTCCTAAAATACTACTACTCTACCAAAAGGCCATGTACACCGGCTTAAAAGAGAATAAAATTTATCAAATTGCAAAATAATGTATCATGAACGTACAAAAAATAACATATATCTTCTTAATTCTAATGTTGTAAATGAACCATTTAAAGCTAGTCTGAAACACTGTAAATCCACAAAATCCATTGTTGTAAAGCACTGCAAATCCATAAAATCCAAATGAAAATAACATTAATGATATTGCAAACCAATTAGCTAAGAATCCCAAAAAAGGGCATCCTAGAATATGCTCAACAGAAGCATTGTTGTAAAGCACTCTTTTAAACCAGTTGAGCCGCACTATAAGCAATAATAAAAGTTAACAGTGGAGTGATAGGAAACACAACAGGTTTATTCCTAATATCAATTGCAAGGTTATTTATAAAAATAATCAATTCCACAAGGTGTAAGAAGTGAAATCAGCAAATGTTGGTCAGGGACTAAAATGCAACATATGATTCCTTAAACCCTTTTGAGTGAATTAATGTCATACTCATGAAGCATTGTTTCAACCCACACTGTCACCAAGTTATGCCATCATTATTAGTGACGACACTACATGTCGTCATTAAAAAGGGTCAATATTGACGAAACAATTTTGTTATAAAATAGTCAACAGTGATAATATAGTATATCGTCACTAATGGGGTCAATAGTGACAAAAAGATAAGGGTTAACAGTGACAACAATCATTTTCGTCACTAAAAGGGATTAATAGTGACGACGCTACATGTCGTCATTAAAAATGAGTTGATATCACAAAGTGGTCAACAGTGATGACATAACATGTCATCGCTAAAGGGGGTCAATAGTGACAATAAGATATTGTCATTAAAAAGGGTTAATAGTGACAACAATCATTTTCGTCACTTAAAGGGGTTAATAGTGACAACACTATATGTTGTTATTGAAAAGGGGCCGTTAGTGAAGAAACAATTTTGTCCCAAAGTAGTCAACAATAACGACATAGTATGTCATCGCTAAAGGTATCAATAGCGACAAGAAGATGTTGTCACTAAAAAGGGTTAACATTGACAACAATCGTTTTTATTACTAAAATAAATTAATAGTGACGACACTACACGTCATCATTGAAAAGGGATCGATAGTGACGAAATAATTTTATTACAAAGGAGTCAACGGTGATAACATAGTATATCATCACTAAAGGATCAATAGTAACAAGTAAATGTTGTCACTATATGTAGTGACGAAATATTGACGTCACTATACTAAATTAATAGTGACAAAAAGATGTTGTTATTAAACTTCAAAGAAATTATAGAAGCCTACTCCGCGCATTTGGTTCATTATTGGGTGTAGCTGTCCAAAATTAGCCTACCTTGATCATGCAAAATTACTAATATAATGCACGTTTGGGTCATGCAAGAATTTGCTAGTTTAGCTCTCATATCATCATTTCCCAATTTATTCAACTCCATTTCTTTAGGGAAAGTTTTGTTTGCTTAATGCGCACCAAAAATTATGTATGGTAGAAAGGAAGCTTCCAGTTTCCGGCAGCATTGGTTTGAGCATTTTCACATTCCCAGTTAGGACCTCCATCTGTTTTTTATTACAACGTACAATGATTGCCTTGTACTTTCTTATTTGTTGGAAGGTTATGTAATAGCAATTTCTTATACTTGCCACCGTTACAATTCAGACATTCTAATTTCTTCCTAAATTATTTATATTATAGTGTCTCAGAGTCATGTTTGTGAAGTAGGATACTTGCCAGCCAGGATGAGTCCTAGAATAAACAACTTGAGAGAGAGAGGGAGACAGTCGTCTCTGTACTTAAAACATATTCTCAATGTATCGAGAGGCCTTTCACAATGCATAATATTCTACAATAACAAGGAAAATTTTCTACATCTGTTGCTGTTGTTGTTACAGTCAAGCTAGCAAAATTCTCCAAGCAGCTAGTGGGAGTGGTAAATCAATCCTATTAGTCTTTTTTTCTTTTGGTTTTGTCCGATTGGTATTTAAAACTATACTTCAACTAATTCATCTCAAGATATGGTTAGACTCTTTATAAAAAGATCTCTCTTAGCATAGTCTTTTTTATTCTCAAAACTCAAGTCCGAATTGTTAATTAAGAGATCCTCGCACCTTTTCCACTAGGTTAATTCTCCGTTGATAATCATACTAGTCAACTAAATCAGCTCTGGACAATTCTTGAGTTGGAACCTCTATGTTTCAGTCGTGTATTTGACAACTCATTGTCTTCAACCCACATAAACCCTTCCCTAGATATATCTCTGAAAAATCTATGGCCTTCACCATGTTGCGGAGAGAAAAAAATAATAATAATAATCATCACTTCTATAAGAAGTCATGGGATTGTTTTTTGAAAAAAAAAAAAAAAGAAGAAGAAAAAAAATAATAATAATAATAGTTTTATTCCCAGTGGCTCAAGAAGTGGCCAAGTATTATCTGAAGAGAAATATTATTTCGATTCGTATATGTATTGATACTCATAGAATTAAAATTCAATAATTATCACTTCTATACTCACAATATAATAAAATAATATTTGGCCACGAATGTCACTCCCATGAAACAGCCATGAAAATTGTAAAAATTTCTCCATCATACTTTGTTTGGTTTAAGGAGCCAAAAATCATTATAAATAATAAAATGGTAAGTCTAAAAATTGGAAAAAAAATTATTAAAAAGGGTTTATTCCGTCTCCACCGCTGGCATTGTCTAGTTTTCTCCCAAACCATCCATCCACCAATATCACTGATATTAGTTGAAATGTCAAAATATCATAATCAAAGATTAATAATCAAAGAGTTTTTTTTTTTTTGCTTAAAATTAATTTCTCTTTCTTGTTAATTGTGTAGTAGAATTCGATTTATTTTAAAGAACATGGGTTATTTTTCTCTACTTATTATTTTTTAATTTCATCATTTTATTATTTTGGGTCCCAAATTGTAAACTAGACGGGAGATAAAAGAGATAACAAATTAAACCAGCTTGTGACATTTTGACAAATTCTGAGTCACAAAAATAAAATATTTCCAATCAAATCACAACAGAGTAAATTTATTTTTTTTTTTTTCCTTTTAAAAATTTACTTTCTTGTCAATCTACTTAGAAAAAAGAGAAGCAAGTTACATATTAGATGCCCTTGGGTCCAGAAGGAAACTTGTTTTGGTGGTAAGAAGTGAGAACCAAGATCCCTTCTTGTTTCTTAGGAAATAGAAGGATAATTGAAGGATAAAACCAGAAGTGAAGATAGTGAACAGGAAATAATTACTGCACCGATAGTTAACCCAAAGATTAAAAGAATTTTATCATTTATTTGGAGGGTAACATCACATATGAGTTTTAAAAGAATAGTGCAATTGGAGTGAAAAATGAAGCTCTGAGTTTCAATCCAAACTAGAGCTGTCAATGGTTGCACTCAGGTGGAAGACCTTGAGGGAAGCGCCTGTAATCGCTGCAATAGTTATAAATCATATGATACTTCTGTACCCATTTAAGCCACCTTCTGCTGCTAACCGTATTAAGCTGTTGAATCTGCCATTGATTGCCGGAGACCGCAGAAGTTGTTACCATAGAAGCACAGGTAGATGAGAGTGTGGCAGATGACCAAACACAACCATCTGCATTGAAGTTCCTATAGGAGGCAGTGAATGGAGCCTTGGTCCAATCAATCTTCACACGTCCTCCCATTGTAGCCCAGTCATCCGCATTCCAAATACTAGAGTAGACCCTCATGGCTTGCTTGTTTGGAAAAGGAACTCCAATGTACTCCTTGTTCCTGAGCTCTCTAATCGGGATGTTGTCCACTAAGAAGCTGTAAGAAGAACATGTAAGGATGAAAATTCCCCACTGTGGAAAATCAGGATATAAACTAACTTCAAACAGAGAAATTTTAGTATTAGTCTTACATGATGTTTTGTGGATTCCAAATGACAGAGTATTTGTGGAAATTCTTGGTGGGGTCGAACCAGAGCTTAAATTGTTGTTCCCTATTCCCTTTTCCCTGTGCATAGACATTAGTATGGAGTGTGTATGGGTTGCCAGACAAATTTCCCAAGAATTCTAAGTCAATCTCGTCATGATTTTGTCCTAGTGAAGATAACTGCATGAGGAAAAAAACACTATAATTAGTCGTTCAAGAGACCATGAAGAGCTAACTATTATTAGATGTTCAAGAGACCATGAAGAGCTAACTTGTAAAGAAGTACTGGAAAATTACATAAAATGTAGTGACTGTGCCAGCGGAATTTTCCGGGACAAGCTTGATTTGAATATCGATCTTTACAAATAAGTACTCATTCTTGGATTGGAAACCGGAGCCAGAGTTCTTGTCTAGAGACAATGTCAGAAGATTTCCTTCCTCGAGAAACCGAACATTTGGACTGCCCCAGTTGACATCAATGTCGTTGATGAAATTATCGGCATCGACAAAGATAACTAGAGGAGAAAAGAAAATTGAAAGTAAAAGCAGTCTTGTTTTTTCCAGAGACGAAGGACTAGACATATCTGGAGATGTTTGATTAGAGCAAAGAGAGAGAGCTTTCGAATATGGAACTAATTGAATGATAAGGCATTTTTATGAAGCGGGTATATAAAGGTGGTGATGGAAAGAAGAACCCAATAGGTTGACTAAAGGAAACATCTGAACATCTGACAGACAGGGAATGACAGATGATTTTGTGCTGGCAAAACTTTCGGGGGAAAAGGAGCCTTGCACCCCGTATTTGGTTACATCGCATTGTGTACTGTCCAGCGTTGTCCTACCTTTGAATATATTACATTATCCGATGCGCGTGAATTTGTGTTTGTCTACCAAAGGAGTAATTTGTAAGTTACACAAGGTTTCCTTCCACTTACATGAACATTCTCGTATGCAAAGCTGGATTAAAGTTAATATTTATATTATTTGACAACCACTCATAAAACATTTTCACCTATTCAGGAATTTTCCACTGTAATCCATATGAACAGCTAACTTCTAAACTTTGAATTTGATCTTGGAAATCTAGCAAGAAACAGAGCACACAAACAAGATGAATAAGATGAGAAATCACACAATCAAAACAAGAATTTTACATGTTGGAATTAGGTTCTTATACGCAGCGGAAAGTAATAATTTTCGAAAAGTAAAAAAGATCAGGTATAAGATAAATATCTCAATATAGGGTCTCCAAAATTGCACTGATTTTTGAACTACGAACTCTCAAATGATACACGATCGGGATGGTGATCACGAAGTTAATCGAATCACCACTGCAACTCCACGACACCTCAACCCTCAATTCGATGACGACAACAATGGGAGAAATTTTCCTATGCGAAAATTTCTTGATCTTTCGATCAATTCTCATACTAGAGAATTTGTTTTGCTCTCTCAAGCAATTCACAAAATTGCTTCAATGGCTTCACTGAATCAAGCAAGGAATTCTCTCATTAACCATTAACTTAGGGGGGAGAGAATAGGAGAGATTTTAGGGATATTAAGAATAATGGGAGTTACCCTATTATCATTCCATAAATTTCAAAACTAATTGAAATTTTTATTTTTAATCCAAAAATGACCCTCTAGAGGATACCCTAACCAACATCTCCCACTTGTACTTGAAGGCAATATCTCCGACTTGCACTTGAAGACATTTTATATCCGTCATAAAATCACAACTCATGCGATCTATCTCATCACCTTGCTAGACTTTCATACAGGATTGGACGTCATGCGACCGGTGAGTATACCTGCAAGCAAAGATTTTTGATACACCTATTAAGATGATCGAGAAACCATTGTTAATACCAAAAATAACTCGTTGTACCCCAAATCCAAAACTAATTATATCCATCGAGCTAGTTTCCTCATCGAAAGTAATCCCCAATAAACGCTCGACTGTGTATCCACTATTATGCTTACATCCCAACATGGACAGACATAATAGGCTAGCCGGTGAATACAATACAATGATGCAATGTTAATTAGCCTTCCTTTTCCCAAACTCAAATCTATTAGTCTCAATTCAGCTACTTTTCTAAACTTGTCCCTTAGACTTCAATTTATCTTCCGAGCCATAGGTAAATAGACTAAAATAGCACCACTGAACCAAGACTTTTAGAAACAGCCGAAAGTGATAAGCGTACAAGAGATCCCACCCAATAGATCTCAAGTCTCACACAATAGGAATGAGAATCTAAATTATATCAACGTCTCAAATAATGCTCCCACTATCTCTGGTCGTCTTATCACACGTGATATGAAACGCATGCCACAGTGTTACTCCCTCATCTCTCAAAGGGCATATGTCAGATTTTTCTAACACTGTACAGGTATAGGATTCAGTCTACATATAAAACCTTACGTAGAGATCTCAGAGAAAGTATCTCAGAGACAATATCACTAATCACAGGTGATATCTAAGATCTCAATCTAGCTATTTACAGGCTACATGGATGTAGGTACGTCCATGTCGGTCACATCGCATATGACCTTATCCTGAACACGTATCAAGGCGACTTCTGTTCTAGTAGGGCTACTCTCAAAGTCTCTTACAACTAGAAACCGTCTCATCTCTGCTCACTCAGAGCTGAAAGTGGTCACTCGTGTGAGAGAATCAACCACGTCTATCTGACATATCATTTATTACAAATACATCACAAAATACATAACAATAAAATAGTGCAATAAATAAACTTGTGACTGAATCATGCACAGATGTCATATATATACAAAACACAATATGCATAAGTACAAAATGAGAAATGTCAAAAATACATGTAAACTCAATGATTCTTATATCTCACAAAGGAATCCCTTGCAACGGGTTTAGTGAAGGGATCAGCCACCATGCTGTATACAAGTGTACTTAATTGTCACTTCACCCTTCTTGGTGATGTCTCTCATAACGTGGTATGGGTATCAATGTACTTGGTCTTATTGTGATACTTAGGATCTCATATGTGGTCAATGGCGGCTTGATTTTCTCAATAAATCATCACTGGTCTTTCACTATCTACCACAATCTCTAAATCATCTAGAAATCTCTAGAGCCAAACACTCTCTTGAATTACCGCTAAACATGCCACAAGCTCAGCCTCTATCATAAATAGAAATGCACAGGTTTCTCATTAAACTTGTTGATTTGCGTCTATCCAAATCACCATCTCAATCGATATCTGAATACCTAATGAGATGCAAATCACCTCCTCCGTAACACAAGGAGAGGTCTGCAGTTCCCTCGAGATATCTCTAAATCCTTTTCACTGCTCTCCAATGATCCCTTCTACAATTCGATTGATACTTAATTACCAGACTAACTACAAAACAAACGTTTGGTTATAAACGCAACACTGCGTACATCAGGCTACTCACTACACTGGTACAAGGGATTCTACTCATCTCTCTTGTAATTTCCTGAGTCATAGGGCTTATGTTAAGACTCACGGTTTAACCTTTTAGCGATAACAGTATCTATAGGGTTTTAATCATTCTTTTCAAAACGCTTGAGAACTTTCTTGATGTTAGACTCCTGTAAAAGAGCCAACCCTGTCTCGAGCGATCCCTCTGAATCTTAACTTTGAGGAAGAACTGAGTCTTACCCATATCCTTCATATCAAGACTCAACAATAGCCACGTTATCATGATCATCAGATACTCTCTATTATTCCCAATCAACAGGATGTCATTTTTATACAAGGATATGATCACAAAAGAATTATGAGAACGTATAAGGTATACGCGATGATCCTCCTCGATCATCATGAAACTATGAAATATCACCTCCTAGTGAAATCTCAAGTGCCACTATCTGGATTGATAATTAAGATCATATGTTGACTTCTGAAATCAACAAACCTAATCATCCTGATCTATAGGAATAAAACCAGATAGTTATTCCTTATAGATCTCCTCATCCAAACTTCCACTCAAGAAGGCAGTCTCAACGTCCATCTGGTCTCACTCTAAATCCATGTCCGCGACAATCGCTAAAAGTAAATGGATCGAGGTAATCTCGCCCTCAGTCTGAATCTAACCCATGGTTATCAGACGGGTCTTATACCGCTCCACCAATCCGTCGGCCTTTCTCTTGATTTTAAGAACCTACTTGTTCTCAACAGTCTTATTACTCTCAGGCAAATCAACTAGATTCCAGATCCCGTTGATTCTCATCAACTCCTCTCATCTATGGCCTTTAATTAATGATCCTTTACAGAACCATCAAGAGCCTTTAGGACCATTTAAGGTTTCTCATCATCCTCAAAAGTCACAATGAGAGTCTCTCCCTCAATCAGGAAGTTACGGTTAGGTACGCGTCCTCGACTACTCTTACAAAAAGGGGACCTTTTCACCTCTAGATGGATCGCTTCCACTAGAACCAAAATCCGTAATGAATTCTTGGGTCCTGCCACTGGAATAATCTAAGCCACTAGGCTCACCCATCTCATAGAAGGTAAAATCGCAATCGATTTCACCTCTCATAAGGAAATCATTTCCAAGAAACTCAACATCACGAAACTCAATCTCAGTAACAGTGTCCGTATGCTCACCTAGAATGCATTCTCTTTGGAGTATTCTATGTATCTCATAGAGATATGTCTCTTTTTTCGCAGGCCTAACTTGTCGTGTAGATGCGAAAAACCATGAACATACGTGGCACAACCCCATAACCTCAAATGGCTAAGGTCAGGCTACCTCCCTATCCAAATCTCACATGGGGTACTGATTGCGGACTTCGATAGAGCACAATTGAGGATGTAAACTGTAGCTAATAACACATCTCCCCAATAGGAAATAAGCAAATTGGCATGCGCCATCATCAACCTCACCGTCTCAAACAAAGTCTTATTCCTCTCTCGACTACTCTACTCCACTAAATAGCAGGAATAGTCAATTATCTCGTAATACCCTTCTCGAAATAGAGGTCTTCAGACTAATACTCGCACTCTCGATCGGTTCTGAGAGTCTCCACTCTCATGTCTAACTGATTCTCAATCTCGCTAATAAACCTCCTGAAGCATCTTAATGCCTCAGACTTGTGTGAAATCAAATAGACATAATTGAAATACGTTTAATTGTCTATGAACGTAATAGAGTACCCAACTCCATTTCAGGTTCTCACGTTCATAAGGACACAGATATCGGAGTAAACCGGCTACAATGGAGTCTCAGCCCTCATTGCATTGTCGAATGATTTTCTTGTAACTTTGTCATCTAGGCAAAATTGGTTAGCGGGTCCTACAGACCACTCACTACTAACGGTTCATCCTCACTTAGCCTAGGACGATAACAAGAAACACCATTAAAAGGATTCACATCCAGTGCATATAGTCCCTCATGGACTAAGCCAGAACCAATCAAAGAATTGTCATATTTGAATAGAAACTATAAAATTTTCAAATTAACAGAGCATATCGTAGGCTGAGATCGAGTTCCATCAAACATCCGGAGCGTAATGAACGTACAGAATTTGGAAACTTTACAACTCTAACTTGCAAGTACCATTCCCTCTAATGTCGACAAAATGCTCTATTCCCCACATAAATCCTCCAACTTGAGGACTCACTCGATGGAACTCTATATACGCGCTCCTGTCTCGAACTACGTGGTCGGTAACTTCTGAGTTTACAATCCACGAAGGAAAGAAATCAATGAGCATCTCAAACCACGTAAAGAAGGAAGAGATAATTTTCGCTCGTCACACTTATGAGCGAAATGACCAAGTGTACTGCAAATGTAGCACTACACCTTGGTTTTATCTAACTCCTTCTTTCTGCGCTTTAATACTTTGTTATCGGATTTCTCGGACGGTTTCTTCTTACCTGAACCTCAAGTCTTTTACTCATGCTTATGCAATTTGTGTTCAGTGCCATGGGAGTCTTTGCTTGACTCCACTGCATAAGCATGACCCAAGTATGGCTTACTCGCTTCCAGATACTCCTACTCGAGTTCACTGTATCTATTCACATTAGTAAAAGTATGAATACTTTCGTCGTATGTGAAATAGATTTTCATGGTTTCCAATGAATCAAGTAAAGAGTAGATCACATCCAGTGCTTAAAAATATATCCGAAATAGGCTCGTTCATATTCCCCAACTCGGTGATCATACTCGACATTTGCATCAAATGGTGCATCATTGTATGATCAACCATTTTCTTATAAGTTATTAAATCTATAAGTCAGCATCCTCATCTCAGAAGCTATAATAGTACCACAGTGCTCTATTTAGGGCGAGCCAAATCGACATAGTCATAGGATATTGCTCATAGACCGGGATCACATCATCGTGCATAATGCTTAGGAGGATTGCCCTAACTTAGCCATCATTCATCTTTCATGCACGTAATGCCTCATAATCCTGTCTCTTTGAGGTGTGATACCCTCCCTGGAGTCCACCATCTCATGTCTCAGAGTTTCAGATAGATCTTGCTCATCCAGAACAAACTGAATCTACCAGAGTAAAATCTTATAATTATCACCATTCAGTTTTATTCCTCTTGCAAAGATCTAATACGATAATCTTTGATGCAGTCTTAGAGACTTTATTGACTTGTGATACTTATTTTTACAATTTTGTGCACTCTTAGAATCAACAAGACCCAAATGACTCGAGTGCAAACGCCAAAATGAGCATATGAGTCAACGGATACCATATACCACAATTTGAGATTGTATCTCACCATTCGGACTAGAATTCGGTACACAAAAACTCACAAAAAGTCATATTTAATGGTATGGGACCCTCAAAAAAATAAAAAGCTTTCATTCCCAACGAAGCCTGACGAGCCACCGGAAGTTCCATGTGCCATCATGCGCGTACACGCACGCAACTTGTATCTCAATACATGAGAAATAATTAATGTGATAAATTTTAGTGAAAGTATATATAAAATGTAGTAACCACCCATCATAGCCCCAAAGAGTTGGTTAATGGTTAAGGGCACTTGAAACCTCACGCACTCCCCGGGTCTGATTCTGGCCTTTGACACTTCAGAGGTGTTTTATTTCAGTTTTTTCTATTATTATTAAAGTGTGGCACGTGGCACTCACACACCATGCCCACACCCACATGCACCTACTCGCACGTGTAAGGCACGCGTCCATCGGGTCTGGACTCTTCTTTACCCAAATTTCTATAACTGGGTTATTTTGACCCGGGTGTTGGAAATCACCTTTTCGGTATGTTTTTGACGTGGATTTTGATCAAAAAACTTAATTCAATTTCCAAAAATTTTTTTGATACGATTTATTGGAAGATTTACGCCCTAATCATGACGAATTAAATTTCCAAATCACGACCCTCGCGGCCATTTTTTGAAAACCATTTTTTGGCAACACAATATCACAATTATAATGTGCAAAATGTAGATCAGTACACATAGAACAATTTTTGACAGATCTAAGATCTAAAGGTCTGGTCAATGTTTGGTCTAAAAATTTTAATCTCACATTTCATGGCCTAAGTGTGCTCTAAAAATTCAACAAAAATTATTTATGTAATCTACGAATCATGGGTATTCTCGTGGTGTAAACAAATTCACGAAACTCATTCGTGATCCGAACCCTAAATTTAATATTCTATATTTTTTATATCCAAAAATAACTTCAGAAATTATTTTAATTAATCCAATAAGTGCTCTAATACCAATGTTGGAATTAGGTTTTCATGCACAGTGAAAAGCAATAATTTTCAAAAAATAAAATAGATCAGGTATAGGGTAAATATCTCAATATAGGGTCTCCAAAATTGCACCAATCTTTGAACCGCGAACTCTCGAAGGATACACAGTTGGCATGGTGATCATGAGATTAAACGAATCATCATCACAACTCCACAACGCCTCAAACCTCAATTTGATGAGGGAAAATTTTTCCTACGCGAAAATTTCTTGATCTCTCAATCAATTCTCACACTAGAGAATTTGTTTTTCTCTCCCAAGAAATTCACAAAATTGCTTCAATGGCTTCACCGAATCAAGCAAGGAATTCTTTCATTAACTATTAACTTAGGGGGGAGAGAATAGGAGAGATTTTAGGGATATTAAGGATAATAGGAGTTACCTTATTATCCTTCCATAAATTTTAAAATTAATTGAAATTTTTATTTTTAATCCAAAATGCCCCTCTAGGGCATACCCTAACCAACATTACATGAAAAACGTAAAATAAGAAAATCCAAGGAAGAGAAAGAAAAATTCACTATTGGAACTGAGTACAAGATAGATTTTACAAATCCCTCAACAACGGCGACATTGCTCTCCCAGCTCTCCCACACTAATTTTCGACTCTATTAGGGCTTCGAACTTGAAAGCCCCTTTCGTTGGGCTGCCCTCATAGTTGGAAGGCGAAATAAAGCACAAGCCCAAGTGGCTTTTGACTTAAAAAAAAATGTGATTCAAAAAAGATAAGGGCCTCATTGGTATTCTGCTTTTTAGAGGCTGGTTCATAGTAATCAGATCTACATATTGGCAGGATTTATTTTGAGTAAAGCATCTTCAAGAGCTACCATATATGAATCCATATAATTTTAGTGAGAATATTGTTCTTGAGATTTGTTTGGGGATAGTTGTGATGATACCTCTAGGGTAGTAGAGATAAAGGCTGCGTAATCTTGATTTACATAATGGACCATTTTCTGGACAAGGTCTAATGGCTTTTATCCTTGATTTTAAGGAGTTTTTCTACATTAAAAATTGATGGGACCGTTCAGAGGACCCACTAAAGAATATGTTCAATCTTACAAAGCCCATAATTTGAAATGGCACATACGCCTAAACGTATCGACAAATAGAGATCAATCTCCCTGAAACGTGGCACGACCCGACACACCATGTGATTACTATTGGCAATGAGGTAACTGGTTGGTGACCTATAGAGGTCTACTATGTTCCAAAGGACTACCTTGTTTCTATGGCGTCGGTAAGAGGCCGAACGTAATTCCTATCGGTAAGAAGTTTTGTATATACTCTTTGGATAAAAAAGGAAACTTTTAAAATCCAGTTGATAAGAGAAGGAATCTCCCTACATTGGTAAACTTCTTAAATGATAAAGATCACGAATCTCTCAAGAGTATTTAACTAATGAAATCACGAAATCTTCGAATCTCCTTGAAAGAAAATTAGGTTTGTAACACCCTGAGTACACACGACTCTTGCGGCACCCATTCATAAAAACCTTCGTATCACCGAAACTCAGGTATGTCCTCTAGGACCAACACTTAACACACAAGGGATAGGGAGATCAGCTCTCTCCCTCTTTCTCTCTGGCTTTTAGTCTATTTCATTCCATTTGAAAACCGCTCTTTCTGACTTGAGTGTCAGAATCTCCTCCACCGAAGCACTCTCCATTGGTTTTTTATAGGTTTCAAACCTTTCCCTTAAGCAATCAATCAAGTCTAAAAAAGCTGATATATGTGGAGCCGAAATCCACCTCCAACAGATTATTGCCGTTCATGGGAATAAACTAGAACAACTTTGTCAAAATTCCTAAATCATCAAACAGCCATGCCTCCGAAGAGGAGAACCAGAACCCCCCTCGAAAGCTACATTCGCCGTAGATGGGCATGCTGCTACCCTGACTAATGCCGCTCTTCTCATGGCACCCGCCCACTCTATTGACAATTATATTGCTCATTCTCAACTTCCTCGCCCATAGTAGGCTCCGTAACCCATGCCTCAAGAATATCCAATCATACCCCTCGCATCGGTATCCCCGGGCCAGCCAATCATCCTCAACTGGAAAGGCTAAAGTCAAGAATATAGAATATCAGCAAACAACTGTAGGGGTTTAGCCGCGGTATCATACCAGAAGGACAATCCTCTTTGGGAGGATCTGCGTAGGCATGCTCGCGATGGTTCGCACCTGACTAAACTATGAGCCATTAGTAACCTCCTGCTAAGACCCTGATGACTTGAGAAAGTAAGTCGAACAACTTGTCACAAATGAACTTAAATGAGCTAATACCAAAAGGAAGAATGCCCCTCTTTATCCCTCCAGTATGTCACCTTTCGATCCCAAATTTTCTCAGAGCCGGTATCCCGAGACATACTCCTACCTCCCATTGAGAGATATGACTATAAACTGACCCTCGCAACCACGTGGCTCATTTTGTAATGGTGATGATTTCAAGGGACATGACAGATAGCGTGATATGTAAACATTTTCCCACTACCCTCAAGGGTAAAACACTAACGTAGTTCAATTCGCTCCCCTCGCTCAATATCAAGAGTTTCTCTCAGTTTCAGTAGCAGTTCGAGACTCATTTCGTGATTAACCAAGGAGCTAAGAGAAAATCCTCCTCTTTACTCTCACTACAGAAAAGGGACGGTGAACTCCTAAGGGACTTCTTGGAAAAGTTCAAAACTTAGATGATGAAGATCCCAATTTTGGATCATTCTATTGCACTGGTCGCGCACTACTTACTAGGTTACGCCCTTTGGGCATGAAAATCTCAATCACAAAGAATCTCCGCTCTATTATCGAAGAGTTTTACGTTTGTGCTGAAAAGTATATCGCAACCAAAGATGCTAAAACATTTTACCAGTGAAAGAACCAATTGTTCTGATGAGAACATAGCCGATCGCCCCGACAACCGTCGCCAAAAAATAATCAATCGAGTCCTCCACCCTAGCAAAGGTTCAGCACTTATACTCCCCTGAACAAGACTCTTAGTCAAGTTTTACTTCAAATCAAGAATAAGCCATATATCAGGTGGCCTTCTCGCTCTACAGAGGATGACCCTAAGAAGGCTAGGTCCAAATATTGTCATTTCCATTAAGACTATGGCCACATGACTGATGATTGTAGAAAACTCAAAACAAATTGGAATTCTTGGTCTGAAGTGGAAAGTTGCAAAAATTCATTAGTATGGAAGGGAGAAACATACCCTTCTCCGATCGGCATGACCCACCATGGGAAAATGAACTGAATGGGTAGCCAATCGATTGACCACTGCACAATAGATCGGACAGAGTGATCCTCCAGATTCATGACATACACTCTCTACGCGGGCCCTACATTTTACTAGTGTTTTTCCAACTTATGATCCGGAATTTCCTACGTTCTCTCCAAAGTAAACTCTTAACTTTTCTCTTTTGGCGAACATTTTTACAGTGTCCCATAGCAAGTGGTTCTTGTCTCTCTGTGTTTACTTTCAATTTATTTGTTACCAATTTCCCCTCTTGACAATGCATACTAATGAACCGATTGTGCTCAATTAACTCACCAAATGGGCTTGTGTCATACTGACCTATCGTTAGAATCTATCTCCCCGAACGGGGCTGTGTTACTCTAACATATTGTTGGATCTACCTCTCCGAACGAGCCCATGGCACCTTGATGTGACACCATATATGTCACTGGAACCTGTTCCCCTGAGTGAACTCGTGTTGCCTGACCTTTTTATAGGGCCCATTCCCTCGAGTAGCATTATGTCATCTCAGTTTATCATGGGGGCACTTTCATTAATCAAAACACTACTGACAAGGTTATCAAAAAGACTGATGCAATCTGGTCTCCAAAGAGATGACTACATTTCAATTGATAAGACTTATTATCGGAGACGATGCACTCTTAGGTAAGCTAGTAATCTCTCTTAGGCTGATGGGTCTAGGAGTTATCAAAGACAATAAGTCACATCAAGAGCATACAAATGAAACCTATTCTTACTCAAGATTAATCTCCTATGAAGATGAATACATGATGCAATGATACAAAAGCCTTCTCGATTAGAAAATTCCACAGTACAAAAGTTATGCAGAGTCATGAGGAATAGAGAGAAGTGCTAAGACCTCTCGAGAAGAGGGTTTCACAATCGTTTGAGTCATGGCCGATCCAGTATGTCCACTGACCGGAGTTGTAGGGGCCAAACCATAGTTTATCACTGCCTGACTTACCGCCTCTTAGAAAGGAGGCAAAGCGTCATACATCCCAACTCAGCGAGCTATCACCTTGGCACATTTCAACCTTTCCAGCAACCTACATTCAGAATGCCTAAGAACCGCAGCATCTCTAGTGATAGATTCCTTAAGATTAGATATCTTTTGGTCAGCCTCCCAAAGGGATTCCTCCCGTGATCATACTAATAATTTAGCGGTTATCAGGCTTGCCATGCAGAGCAACGCCTCGGCTTCTAGTGCTTCGCAATGCTTCTAGGACGAGACCAACTCCTCCTGTAAATACTTGGTCTGCTCATCTTTCTCATTGAGCAAAGCGCTTAAGGCTTTCCCTACCTTGGCATCCTTTTCTTTCTACTCTAGAGAGTCCCGCAACACCATGACTTGGTTGCCTAATTAATTGACATGCCTCTCCGATTGCTTCCTCTGTTGCCTCTAGAGTTATGTTAAGGCTGTAGTCTGGAAAAAGAATACAAATTTGCTAGGGTCAAATGAAAACAAAGCAAAACGAGTCCTGGCGGGAAACAATACCGTCAGATAGAGAGATTAGAAAGCTTTGTCGATTTGCTCCTAAGACATTCTTAACAACTCCAGATCAGGATAATGAAAGTCAAATCGTTCGGCTAATCGAAGCGCCTCTTCAGCATCGATACAATTGTACCGATGACCCTGCACATAGATAGCGATCTGCAAATCCTTTTGACCATCAAACGATCTAACAGGAATGAGTAGTGGGAACCTAGCCCTATCTGTTCTCTCACAAGGAGAGCATCGTGGCTTCGCAAGGGACTGTACAGACGTCTCACCCACGGGTACAATAGGAATATACGACTCTACCGATGGGCCCTCTCGTATCACTAGGATAGCAACACTTGTCGATCCTTCCACTTCAGGAGCTTCCTTTATCGAGACGCCTCCTTTAGCACCCCCTATCGAAGAAGATTCATCTAACGATAATTTATCAGCCCCCTTCGACTCTACCCTTATTGATTCAGTACGCCTTGATGCAGCAAGAGATGTGTGCTCCCCGGACTCCTCAGATCTCTCCTCTTCTTCGAACGACTCAGATAGTTGAATTTTTCTCCTCTTTGCCAAGGGGATGAGACCTTCGATAATCGAACCTTAGAAGGCCTATCGACTCCTTCCAATAGCCTTTTGGTATTCGGCCTCACTTGCTTGTCAGTTAAAACTTCCTCCAGGACAGTGTCCTTTACAGATATTAGAACATCAACCAATTCTTTTTCTCTTTATTTCAGCAGAATGGGCCTATCGATTTTTCTCCTCTCATTAATTAACAGGCATGTCAAAAGTAGCGTCTGGTCCTCTACGAATGAGTCCACCCAGATGTTTTACTGAGTAGACTCGCAATAGTGCCTAACAGATCGCAAAAAATGAGAATGGCGAGTAGGGGTCAAAGGTCTCACCTTCAATAGTGGCGCTTGATCGACGTTCGGTAACACAGGCAAGAGGTCCTTATTCAAAAACTTCACAAAGAAGTACTTATGCATCCAATATTTATCCTTCGAATTGCTATAATAGAACTTCTTGCGGGATTCCCAATGAGTTTGTAACTTGTACCGACGTCAGGTAGAACCCTGATCTCCACATCTCACCAATGTAACCACCAAAATCTCTAAGTCAAAACAGAAGTGACAAAATCCTAACAGGAAAATTACAGCAACCACAAAGCACAAAGCACTAGAGATAAGCAACGTGGGGTAAATATTCTAATAGTGCATCACTTCCCCAAGCAGACCCGTATACGGAACTTTTAGACTGTGCTTTATAGATTGTTTGTAAATTGAGACACAACCCTCAGGTGCACTGTTTGCCCTATCCTTATCAGTGGCTAACACCAACACGTAATCACTCCCTAGCAACATATCAACCTGGATTTCTTGAAGTTCCTCCTTAGTCATTGAGCTTAGAATATCATTGATACTCTGGTGTGAAGAAGAAGAGGAACACTTTGACATTTTTTCAGAGAAAAGTTATCATATGAAAGGATGATCCGAAATAAAAGGAGAAAGGAAGATGTGAACATGTATGATACACCAAACGCTTGGCTTTATGAAGGGTACTAAAAACGATTCTTGAGAATTGAAATGACATATGTTGCATTAAAAGTTTTGCACCTTTTCAATAATCATCACTCATGGCAACTTTCTCGTGAAAAGACCCCATGAGTCAGGAGCAAATGATGAGACCCACTACGAAATGTGTTCAATCTTACAAACCCATGTGATTACCATCGGCAGTGAGCTAACCAGTTGATGACCTACAAATTCTCCTATGTTCTAAAAGACAACTTTATTCTTATTGCATCAGCAAGAGGCTGAACACAATTCCTATGGTAAGAAACTTTGCATACACTCTTTGGATAAGAAAGGAAACTTTTGAAATCCAATCGATAAATGAAGGAATCTTTCTATGTTGGTAAACTTTCTAAATGATAAAGATCACGAATCTCTCAAAAGTATTTGACTAATGAAAATCTGAAATTTTCGGATCTCCTCAAAAGAAAACTAGGGTTGTAACATCTTGGGTACACACGGCTCTTGCAGCACCCATTCATAAAAGGCTTCGTATCACCGAAGTCTAGGTACGTCCTCTAAGACCCAACACTTAACACACAAGGGATAAGGAAACCAGCACTCTCCCTTTTTCTCTCTGGCTTTTAGTTTGTTTTATTCCATTCGAAAACTGCTCTTTTTGACTTGAGCATCGGAGCCTCTTCTGCCGGAGCACCCTCTACCAAATTTTTGTAGGTTTCAAGCTTTTCCCTTAAGCAATCAATTAAAGAAGCCGGTATCTGTAGAACTGAAATGTACCTCCAACAAAAATTTTTGATGTTCTTGCTATGTGTTGTGTTTAATTGTTGTTAGATAGTAAATATTACTTTATCATCTTTTTTACATGTTTGCCTGAAGATAAAAGACATATTATTGTTCTGCTGCCTGGATATTGGTTAGTTTACTATAACATATAGTTTCTTCCATAATAATGGTATCAGGGCGGCAGAAACTAAGGAGAGTGCCACAGAATCTATGATTATATTCATAGTGGATAATTATTCTATACGGAAGCCTATGATGGAAGATTTACTCCATTGTAAGGATTTGTATGATCTTGTTGAGGGTAATAGTGCAAAGCCCCAAGATATCACTGCAAAAAACCATAATTTTCCCGACGAAAGGATTTATATAATTGTTTGCTTCTATGCTGATTACTTCCTTATTATTGGGGCCAATATACAATGAATTATAAAACTAAGAAATATCTAATCTCGAAATTTAAAATGAAAGACTTAGGGTGATACAATTTTAGACATAAAAGTTGGTGTTCACTATATAAACAAAATACTTGATAAATTTAAAGAATTCGAATTTTAAGGAAGATAGCATTTCTTATGATATGACATGCAAAATTTTAACTAATAATGATAGGAAAATAGCACAATTAGATTATACCAATGCAATAGGTAGTTTCATATATTTGACGTATTTATACTAGGCCTAATATATATATATATAAAAAACAGACAAGGATTAGTATATATATATATATATATATATATATATATATATATATATATGAATCTAGGAGGAAGCTTATAACCTTTAACAATGCTCCAACAACCAATGAATATCTCAAGAAACAAATAAATTTATAAGTGTGTCTCTCCAATTTTAGCATATTGAATTGACGTTTAATATCTAAATACAACCAAAATTTAGTTCAAACTTTAAGATGATATTTGTCACGCCCTGACTCGTAGGTTGAACATGTGAACAGACTATCGCGACTCCTCGAGACACAGGTATACCCTACTCACACACCATGGTAACGAAAAGCTAATATTATGACAAATATTATGACTCTACTCGATATCTTAAGTCAAATCATACAGTGGAAGATTTGAAGAAAAAAAATTTTAGAAAATTTCTTTAAAGCATTTGTCTCCAATTTATATATAATATTTATATGCACGGTCCAACCATAAACAAAAATAGCTATGAATATTTACTCGGTAGCATCTCTCAATAAAACTCGTTGAACAGTACCTCAAAGTAAATCAAGTGCAGTATAAGCAGAAAATTTGTAAATATGAGGGGGTAAGTATAATCCACATACTCAGTGAGTGATGTGCAAGGACTATATAATGACAATAAATGAATTTATGAGGGTGGCAAGTCAAACCATTGTTTTCAAATTATATTTCATTTATTTGTAAATATATCGTGTAATTCAAAGTAATATGCATCCTTATTATAAATCATGGATCATGGAGTGTCAGTCAGTAATAAATCACGTTCTACTCATAGTTTGGCATAATTATAGTAAAATCCGCCAAGAAGTCACCACAATGTCATAAGAGTTAACATAAATATATATATATTTCTTCTAACCCCTTCCCTTGGTGTTAACACAATCCTCACGCGGCGTTCGTCTATTAGATCCGTTAGTCAGAAATAGGGGGCTCAAACCCCTGTCTCGTATTACCTCACCACATCACCCCATCGGGTAAATGCTCAATACCGTGGTAGGGAGTGTGCTATAGCCACTATACACCATCCCATAATCATACACATGCGTCATATGTCATCATTCATAAATCTTTACTCATAAAAGAAAAACATGACACTATTAAGTCATCATAATATCGGAATACAAATTTCACAGAATATCATTTCAAGACATGTCACAAACACTAAAACATTTCTAAATCACATTTCAAAATTATTTATAAAAAAATCATGATCGAAACTATTTTTCATTTAAAGTCATAAATAGTTCGTCCCACTCACCTCGACTGGGGAGGGTACGCCACTCCTCCTAACTATCCTCGTTTCTCGAATAAGTTACCCCTCGTATGAAAAGTAACCTTACGTCTAAGTTAAAAAATATGTATAATTCATCAATTCAATTATTTCGATAATATCATATCGTCGGTCTACAAAATACATATGGAAATATTTTCTTTAAGGTAAAATCTCAAATTTCATACTTAGAGAAAATTTATACAAAACCTACCACGTGTAGGTTTAGTAAAATCGCAATATCTTCCAAAATTTTGAACAGATTTAAACAATTCAAATTTTATCTTAAACTTAAGACATATATCTCCAACTTTTATAAACCAACTTCAAATTCTAACCACACAAATTTAGAAAATTTTATAAATTTTTCAGTCTAAGTTCCTAAAATCAACTCTGCATAATTTTGGGAGAATTTCCATATCTCCCTGTGTACTTCTCCAATTTAGGTGATTTTTATCTCAAATCGAAGACAAGACGTAGATTTAAAACTATCTAGTTTAGACCATCCTCAGATTTTAAGTGTATAATTTTATAAAATTTTATTTTTATCTCAATTTTAGTTTTAAAACTACTTCTGCACAGTTTTAGTAAAAACACCATAACTTTCTACATACAACTCCGATTCAAGTGATCTTTAACTCAAATTAGAGATAGTTTCTCCAAATTCTATACAGAAGATATCTTAAAAATTGATACAATGTACTGGTCATACACAAAGTATGAAATAGAGTAGGTGAAACATGCTGAATTTTTAAAAATCACTAAAAGTCGATTCCTTCATGAAATATTTCACATCATATCATTTTAAAGCGTAAGAAGTCTAGTTTACACAGGAACAAACGGTTTAGATTTTTGATTCCTACAAAATGAGATATCATAACAAGATTATACAAGACTTAATCTAGAAATCAATATCTACCATACTAGTATCGATACTAATGTAACTACTCATCAAGTAATTTAATCTTCGCACAAATTAAGACATGTTATCTCGTTTGTAAGATCTCTTGCTAAATACCAACACTCCCTTTGAATCCTTGAATTGTTTTTTATCACCTTAGCAAAATCAAATCACAATAAACAAGAATTCATATACAACGCTTCTATATTTCCAATTGAAATTCAAGAATTTCCAAAAATGCTCTTACCTCTTTGGTTACATGATTAAACTTAAATTAGATATGGATCTTACATATTTCGTCCAAAAGGGGTTGAATGAAGAAAATGAGATAAATTCTTCTTAAACAAGTTCTTTTATAAACCTAACAAAATATCATTGACCATTGGATCATCCCATACATCTCTCAACCATCCACTTATCCTAGCACTCAAACCATGTAATTGTTGATTCAAGCAAGCTCCATACACTCTATTAGGTGTCTTGTTGGTTGGCCATGTCAAGAGGAAAAGTATCACAACTAGCACAAGCCATTCCAATGAGATTTCATACATAAATTGTCATCCTATAAGCTTTCTTAAATGTGGAACAATCCTATGTGGTCACTAACCAACCTTGTTTCCTCCTTAACCAATTATTTGGCTCCAATTTTCCATCCTTGAGTGGTTTACAATCTAGTCCCTCAACTTTCTTTAATTACATTTAGACCCATAACTTTTAACAATTTACATTTTTGGTCTCTATGAAATTTTATTCGAAATTCTTTAAAAATGTGAAATTTCATTTAAATATCTTTATTTAAGTGTGTAGTCTTTTCTTAACTATTTTGGACTTCTTTAGACCTTGTTGGCATTTGCCGAGAAAATTTTTGGCTTACCAATAAAATTTTTGATTTTAGCGATTTTGAGGCGAAATCTCAAAATAAATAAATAGATAATTAAAATTTCATTTTAGATGTCTCAAAAGGATGTTAATATATATATAGAACCATGATGAGTGGTACATGATATACAGTCACTGGAAATCGATGTTACAATTCCTAATCCCCTAATAAAAAGTTTTATCCTCGAAACTAAACTAAACTCCAGTCGGGTACCCGTGGCCTCTTGCAACTTCGGCCAAAATTGAGAAGTAAAACGCAGGTCTCTATCTGAAATAATGGACACTGGAACTCCATGTAGTCAAACTATTTTACTGATGTATGGCGAGCCAAACCCTCTAGTGGATAGCTACTGTGGATGGGAAAGAAGTGTGCGGACTTGGTAAGTCTGTTTACGATCACCCAGATAGTGACATGTCATGTCGAAGTTTGCAGAAGACCCATTACAAAATCCATGGTGATATGTTCTTATTTTCACTCAAGAATGGGAAAAGGCTATAGTGTACCGGTGGGCTGTTGATGCTCAGCCTTCACCTGCTGGCATACTAAACACCGGCTAACAAAACTGGCTATCTCACACTTCATGCCCTTCCACCAGTAACTTTCTCAAATCATTCGATACATCTTTGTGCTACTAGGATGCATAGCGTAGGCTGAAGAATGAACCTCCTCCAATATGGCACGTCTAAGGTTATCATTCTTGGGAATGTAGATACCTGTCTCAAAAACTACTAAGCCATCATCCCTGACACTAAAGTCTCCACCCTCCCCTTTGTTGATTCTCTAAACAATCCCCCGAAACTCCTTATCAGTAGACTGAAGTTTTCGAATGTGATCCAGTAGAGTCGGTCTCATCTCAAATCTAGCCAAAAGTGCTCCAAAATTATCTGTGGTTAATCTGACTCCTAGTAAGCGAAGTCCAATAAGACACAAGAGATAAGAACTCTCGGTGGGTGCTGACGATGACAACTTGCGTCTCAGTACATCCGCAACAACATTTACTTTCCCCGGGTGGTAGTCATTAATCAAATCATAGTCTTTAAGAAACTCCAACCATCTCCTCTGCCTGAGATTGAGCTCCCTTTGAGTGGATAGATACTTCAAACTTTTGTGACCTATATACAACCAGCAAGTAACCCTATATAGATTGTGTTGTTAAATCTTTAAGGCCAACACAATTGCAGCAAGTTCAAAGTTGTGGGTAGAATATTCAGTTCATGCCTCTTCAGCTATCGGGAGGCATAAGTGATGATCTGATCCTTCTGCATTAGGACATAACCTAGTCCTTGTCGGTTGGCATCACAGTATACCTCGTACTCACAATCTGTAATAGGGAGAGCAAGGATGGATGCTGACGTTAGTCGCTGTTTGAGCTCCTGAAAACTCACCTCACAATGGTCATCCCAAACAAACTTGACCTCTTTCCGTGTCAAGTTGGAGAGTGGAGCAGTAATCTTGGAGAATCCCTCTACAAACCTTCGATAATATCCTGCCAATCCAAGGAAACTCCGCACCTCCGTAACGCTCCGTGGTTGTTCCCATTTCAGAATAGCCCCAACTTTCTTCGGGTCCACAAAGATCCCATCAGCTGAAACCACAAGACCTAGAAAGTCAATCTTTCTTAACCAAAACTCGCACTTAGAGTATTTGGCATATAACTCCTTCGCACGGAGTGTCTACAATACAGCCCATAGGTGCTGGGAATGCTCCTTATCACTCCTCGAATACACAAGAATATTGTCGATGAAGACGATGACAAATCTATCCAGGAAGGAGTGGAATACCCGGTTCATCAGGTCTATAAAAGCTGCTGGGGCATTAGTCAGTCTAAACGGCATCACTAAGAACTCAAAGTAACCATACTAGGTCCTGAAGGCTGTCTTGGGAATATCACCTTCCCTGATCCGTAGCTGATGATATCCAGATCTTAAGTCAATCTTAAAGAAAACCCGGGACCCCTGGAACTAATTGAACAGATCATCAATCCAAGGCAACAGGTATCAATTTTTGATAGTCACCTGATTCAACTATCGATAATCGATGCATAGTCTGAGAGTGTCATCCTTCTTTCGGATAAATAAAATCGGAGCTCCCCAAGGCGAAGTGCTCGGTTTGATAAAGCTTTTATCCTACAATTCTTGTAACTGAACTTTTAGCTCTTTAGCTCTGCCGGGGCCATCCTATACGGCGGAATGGAGATGGATGTAGTGCCTAGTGCTAAATCAATGGCTAAATCGAAATCCTAGACTGGAGGTAATTCAGGTAGCTCCTCAGGGAATACATCAGGAAACTCCTACACCATTGGGACATCATTTATTCTTGATCCCTCCACTGTGGTGTCCACAATATGCGCCAAATATACTATACAGCCTTTACTCATCAATCTACGAGCCTCCAAAACTGATATCACACAATTCAGGAGAACTCGTCTAATTCTGTGAAAAACCAATATTGGACACCTTAGTCTCTGAAATTCAACTGTCTTAGCAAAACAGTCCACTGAAACTCTGTGTCGGTGTAGCCAATCCATACCCAGAATGGTGTTGAAGTCAAATATGTTTAGTAGAATCATATCTGCTTTTAACACTATACTCTCCACCTCGACTCCACAGTCTCGGTACACATCTTTCCTGACAATCTACTCCCCTAAGGGAGTAATAACTAACAGCGCTTTATCCAGTGGTACTAAAACCTTATCAGCGTAGTAAGCAAAGTCCGTGCTCACAAAAGAACTATTCGCCCCAATGTCAACCAACACACGGGCGTCTCTTCTGAAGATAATCATAATGCCTATCACCCGAATTTATAAATTCCATTAGCCCAAATCATCGAAATAATTAAAAATTACTTAAGGATAAAACCTCAAAATGGATATATATATCATCTTTCAAAATTCACCAAAATACATCATAGTTTAAAGTTCTTATACATCATCAGGATGAGAAGTGGGGGTACCACCTGTTACTATGTTTGAACCAGCCTGTGCCTTCTCGTCGGTCATAGCATATAATCTAGCCTGCATCCTGGGCTGCTAACAAGGAGGTGGAGTAGGTATGTTACTCCCAGTAAAAGACTTCCCTGCGGTACTATGAGGAAGTATCGCAGAAGGTACTGAGTTGCCCCTAGGGCCATAAGGAAAACTCTAATCTGGGGCATGACTGTACCCCTCAGCTTGCAGATTGGGACAACGGTCTTTAAAGTGTCCCTCCTTTCCACACTGATAACTTATGCCAGAGAATCAGCATGGGCATGGATGTGCCTTTTTACAAATCGAGCAAGACCTTCTCTACGCTCCTCCAGACCATGGCATAGTGCCCAAGCTACCTCCCGGTATACTCATCGGGGTTGATGACTTCCCATACTGCCCATAAGGTGTGGTCCCAGGCCCCTATCTAGGGCCGTCGCTATATGAATCTTGGCCTCTGCTCCTCTTGGAGCTCTATCCCTGTCCAAATCCAGACCTCTTCTTTCGGTCTTGCTAGTCACGGAGTTTGTACCATTCTTTGATGTTCTATTCTTTTCTCAGTGCCTATTGCAGAAATCTAGCATATGTATCCTCCTCGGAGACTATCATCTAGTCTCTGATAGTGAGATTTAATCCATGTTCAAACTTGAATCTCCTAGTCTCCTCAGTCGCCACTAACTTTAGGAAAAATGCCACCAGTCTACAAAACTCAGTCTCATACTCTGACACAGATTTCTGCTATTGCTTCAACTCTAGGAACTCTTAGCGTTTCATGTCGCGGTCGAACATCGTGTAATACTGGGAATCAAACTTCCTTAAAAAGTTACCCCAAATTAGTGGCTCATTCGCTCTATCCTCTATGTCGTCTTACCAGTCATGGGCGTCATCCTCTAGCAGTCTGACTGCTATCACCAACTTGAGTCTAAACTCAATTCCCATGTCCTTCATAGCCTCTTTGACCCGTTTGAGTCACTTCCTGGCCACAACGGGGTTGTGGGTCCCAGAGAAGGATTCACACCCTAAACTGCAAACTTCTCTTAGCAAGGTGGAAACCTCTATTATCTGTCAAGTAGTAGGCGTATTCGTCAGCGCAGGAGAGGGCACTGGTGTCGCTGTGAGTACAGGCGGAGTCTCAACCGTCGGTGCAGGTGGTGCTCTCATCTGGACTCGGTAGGACATCCACTACCCCATCATCTCCCTAGGTATGGAGAACAATAGGGGTACTTCTCTAGCAGGAAGGGCCTAAGATACTTGAGACAATGACTTAGCCTCAAGCGAGGTCTCGGTGGTATACCTCGGTCATTCTCAGGGATGCATAATTCTACATAAAAGACCACGCTTAGTACTTAAGAGTGAGAAAGCAAAGGGTTAGGTACTAACCTAACCCCCTAATAAAGATTAACGTTATAGGACCATAAGAAGCAAATTATAAACTCTTTGAAAAATATTTTATAAATATTGGAAGCGAGATAGAGTAGATACAGAACCTGGCTCTGATACCACCGAAATTTGCATCACGCCCTAACCCGTAGGTCGAGCACATGAACAGACTACCGTGACTCCTCAAGGCATGGGTATGCCCTACTTGCACATCGAGGTGACGCAAGGCTAATATTATGACTAATATCATGACTCTACTCGATATCCTAAGTCAAATCATACAGTGGAAGATTTGAAGAATAAAATTTTTAGAAAATTTCTATACAACATTTGTCTCCAATTTACATATAATATTTATTTGCGCGGTCTAATCATAAACAATAGGTATGAATATTTACCCAGTAGTGTCTCTCAGTAAAACTCATTGAACAGTATCTCAAAGTAAGTCAAATGCAGTACAAGCTGAAAATTTGTAAATATGAGGAGATGAGTATAATCCACATACTCAGTGATTGAGGTGCAAGGATTATATAATGACAATAAATGAATTTGTGAGAGTGGCAAGTCAAACCATCGTTTTCAAATTATATTTCATTTATTTGCAAACATATCATGTAATTTAAAATAATATGCATCCTTATCATAAATCATGTATCATGGGGGTGTCAGTCAGTAATAAATCGCGTTATACCCATAGTTTGACTTAATTAGAATAAAATCTACCAAAGGGTCACTACAATGTCATAAGAATTAACATATATATATTTTTTTTTCTTTTAATCCCCTTCCCTGGTGTTGACACGGTTCTCACGTGGTGCTCGTCTATTGGATCCATTGGTTAGAGACATGGGGCTCAAACCCCTGCTCCCGTGTTACCCCACCACATCACCCCGTCGGGTAAATGCTCAATACTGTGGTAGGGAGTCTGCTATAGCCACTATACACCATCCCATAATCATACACATGAGCCATATGTCATCATTCATAAATCTTTACTCATAAAAGAAAAATATGGCACTATTAAATCATCATAATATCAGAATATCATTTTCATAGAATATCATTTCAAAACATGTCACAAACACTAAAACATTTCTAAATCATATTTCAAAATTATTTATAAAACAATCATAATCGAAACTATTTTTCATTTAAGGTTATAAATAGTTCGACCCACTCACCTCAACTGGGGAGAGTACGCCACTCCCTCTAACTGTCCTCGTTTCTCAAACAATTTACCCCTCATATGAAAAGTAACTCTATGCCTAAATTAAACAATATGTATAATTATCAATTCAATTATTTGGATAATATTATATCATCAGTCTACAAAATACATATGGAAATGTTTTTTTTAAGATAAATCTCAAATTCTAAATTTAGAGAAAATTTATACAAAACTTATCACGTGTAGGTTTAGTAAAATCGTGATATCTTCCAAAATTTTGATCAGATTCAAAGGATTCAAATTTTATCTTAAAATTAAGACATATATCTCCAACTATTTGACCAGACCAACTTCAAATTCTGACTACACGAATTTAGAAAATTTTATAACCTTTTTAGTCTAAGTTCCTAGAATCAACTCTGCACAGTTTTGGGAAAATTTCCATATCTCCTTGTGTTCTTCTCTAATTTAAGTGATTCTTGTCTCAAATCAACTATAAGAATAGATCTAAAACTTTCTAGTTTAGACCATTCTCAAATTTTAAGTGTGCAATTTTATAAAATTCTATTTTCTTCTTAATTTTAGTTTTAAAACTACTTCTGCATAGTTTTAGTAAAAATATCATAACTTTCTGTATACAAATCCGATTCAAGTGGTCTTTAGCTCAAATTAAAGATAAGATAGAGACCTAAAACTTTTATGTTTTAAGTTTCTCGAAATCCCATACAGAAGATATTTTACAAATTGATACAAATTACTAATCATACACAGAGTATGAAATAGAGTAGGTGAAACATGCTGAATTTCCCAAAATCACTAAAAATCGATTCCTTCATAAAATGTTTTACATAATATAGCATTTTAAAGTTTAGGAAGTCTAGTTTATAAAGAACAAATGGATTAGATTTTCAATTCCTACAGAATGAGATATCATAACAAGATTATACAAAACTCAATCTGGAAATCAATATCTAGCATGTTAGTAAGGATACTAATGTAACTACTCATCAAGTAATTTAATCTTTGCACAAGTTAAGATATGTTACCTCCTTTGTAAGATCTCTTGCTAACAATACATATTAGCACTCCCTTTGAAATCTTGAATTTTTTTTATCACCTTAAAAAAATCAAATCACAATAAACAAGAATTCCTATACAACATTTCTATACTTCCAATTGAAATTCAAAAATTTTCAAAAATACTCCTACCTCTTTGGTTTCATGGTTAAACTTAAATTGGATATGGATCCTACATATTTCATCCAAGGGGGTTGAATGAAGAAAATGAACCAAATTCATCTTAAACAAGTTCTTTTATAAACCTAACAAAATATCATTGACCATTGGATCATCTCATGCATCATCTTAACCATCAACTTGTCCTAACACTCAAAATATGCAATTTTTGATTCAAGCAAACTCCATGCACTCCATTAGGTGTCTTGTTGGCCGGCCATGTCAAGAGGAGAAGTGTCACAACTAGCACAAGCCATTCCAATGAGATTTCATGCACAAATTATCATACTATGAGCTTTCTTGAATGTGGAACAATCCTATGTGGCCACTAACCAACCTTGTTGCCCTCTTGACCAATCATTTGACTCTAATTATCTATCCTTGAGTAGTTTTCAACTTAGTCCCTCAACTTTTCTTAATTGCATTTAGGCCCCTAACTTTTAACAATTTATATTTTTGATCCCTATGAAATTTTGTTCGAAATTCCTTAAAAATGTGAAATTTCATTTAAATATCTTTATTTAAATGTGTAGGTCTTTTCTTAGTCATTTTTGACTCTTTTAGGCCTTGCTGGTACTTGCTGAGAAAATTTTCGGCTTACCGATAAAATTTTATATTTTAGCGATTTTGAGACGAAATCTCAAAATAAATAAATAGATAATTAAAATTTCATTTTAGATGTCTCAAAAGAATGTTAATATATATATAGAACTATGAAAAGTGGTACAAGATATACAGTCACTGGAAATCGGCGTTACAATATTACAATTTAAAGGTTCAAAATTAGTAAATAACTTTTTAACATGAATCTATGGAATTAGTATTTACTACCAAAAAAGGCAGCTTTTGCAATGGAATTTATGGACGAAAAAAATTTGTCACCAATTTGTGACGAATTTAGCGACAAATGATACTTTCGTCACTAATTTATAATAAATTTTGTGACAAAAAATATTCGTAATCAAATTAGCAACGAATAAATATTTATAGCAAAATTTGTCGCTATTAGCCACGAAGAAAAAATTCATCACTAAAGTCGTCACAAATTAGCGACAAAAAGAAATTTCGTGGCTAAATTTTGCCACGAATCAAGTATTCGTCGTTAAATTTAGTTACTGATTTCATTTCCATCACTAAATTTAGCGATAAAAAATATTTCGTAGTAATATTTCTCGCTAATTGGCTATAAAAGCATTTTTGTCGAAAAATTTGTGGCTAAATTTAACTACGAAATGTTTCTATCGTTATTGTCATCGCTAATTAGCGACGAATAATTTTTTCATGGCTAAATTTTACCACAAATCTATTTTTCGTCCCTAAATTTAGTCACAAAAATATTTTTGTCTCAAAATTTATTGCGAATTAACCATGGACATGTTTATTCATGACTAAAGTCATCGCTATTTAGCTACGAAAAAACTATTTGTGACTAAATTTATCACTAATTTGTACCACTAATTAAAAATTCATGATTAATCTCATGATTAAATTCATTCTCTTCTCTATTATAAAATATTTTCAATTGTGTTTCTTTTTTGGACCCTTTTTGAATGGCGGAATTGAATTAAAAAACATAATGACCATTATAATTCTCACCAAATTGATAATTTTGGATAATAAATAATCACTAAAAAATTAAAAGTATTATCTAGTGATTTTTATTGTAGATGAACTTTACTAACAGTATTTTATAACACCATTAGAAAATATATATATTTTCTCACAATATAAAATTGTTCATCGGGAAAAATTTATAAACTGTCAGCAAAGTTAGCAAAATTGTATGTAAAAATCAATATTCAAATTTGACAGTTATCACTTGTGATCTGTAAATGTAGTAGTGTTTAGAAATGGTTTTGAAATATTCTCTATATAACTCTTTTTTATCGTCTACTTGACAATACCTTTTATATAACTTCTTTATCTATGTTAACTGATATATTTTACCGTCTATAAATGACATCTATAATTTGAACGATTATCATGTGGCAAATTTAGTCATGATTTAGAAAGAGTCTTTATTTGTATTTTCTCAACCATATCATATTCATAAGTCTATACCTATGTAAACATATATATTACACCATTTGTAAAAGATTTGGATCTTCTTAACCATACCATATTCATAAGTCTATATCTATATTAATATATATATTGCATCATTTGTAAAAGAGATATTTAATTAGAACAGTTATTAATTGTTGTAATAAATGTAACAGTATTACTATATAATAGGTAACAATAACATGTTGTAATTTTATGATAAATTGTGGTAATATTATGATATAAAATAAAATAATGGTAATTAAAATAGTGGTAAGTATAGATTCATTAGTAGTAATACAACGATAATTTAAATTATGGTGAGTTTAGGATAATTAATAGTAATATAGTGGTGGTGGTGAAAACACAAAAGAATAAAAAAACAGAAACAAAAAAAATAAAAGAATTAAAAAAACAAAAAAAAAACCAAAAAACCAAAGAAAACATAAACATAGAGGAGTTATTCCATCGCGCACATACGCGGTGGAACCGTCCTCCTATGTTTAACTTTTTTTTTTTATTTTGTTTTCTTGTTTTTTTATTTTGTTTTTTTATTCTTTTTTATTTTGCTTTTTATTCTTTTTTTTATTAGTTTGTTTCTTGAGTTTTTTTTTATTCTTTTGTTTTTAATTTTTGTTCTTTTAATTTTTTCCCTTTTTTGTTCTTTTGATTTTTTTTATTCTTTTGTTTCTCCAGCAAAAATGCGTGGTAGACTACAGCTTTTTGGTTTTTTTTTTTCCTTTTTTTCCCAATCGGAATTCAATTTAGCAACGGATTTGGTGGTTCATCACTAAATTTAATCTATGCATTCTCATTTTCAAAATTCATCCAAAATTTTTACTCTCCCGCTTAAAATTTTTACTCTCCTACCTAAAAAAAACAAAAGAAACAAAAAAAAAAAAATTAACATAGGAGGGGTGGCTCCACTGGGCACATATGCAGTGGAGCTGCCCCTCCTATGTTGAACATTTTTTTTAATTTTGTTTTTAATTTTTTATTCTTTTTTATTTTGCTTCTTTATTCTTTTTATTCTTTTTTATTTTTTTATTCTTTTGTTTTTTGATTAGTTTGTATTTTGCACCTACTATATTGTGCCTAAATCCGTTGCTAAACAATTTAACGACGAATTTTTCTGATATTTTCGTGATTAAATCTGTCGCTAATTCGATATTTTTTTGTAGTGTTTATAAATTTCTTGCATATTTATGTTTCGGATTCATGAAAGGAAGCCCAATTAAAACATTATTAGTTTATACTTACATATTTATATTATGTTAAAGAGCTAAACATTAATATTATAAATATATAAAAATTAATAGAATTATTTAAGAATTGAAATAATTCAAAAATATTTTATTGTAAAATAAATTATAAAACCATCATTTAATAACTGTGAAACGATTTTATACTTTCGGTCATTTGATCCATTTAGCATGTTCAAAGGAATTGCCGAGAATAACATTTCTTTTTTGCTAGAAATTAGGGAAAAGCCCCAGAAGTTCTTGTGAGATCCGGATAATGTCCAATCCGACCCAACGGGATTGGGGCGTGACGAGGGGATGCCGGATAAGCAACGAAACGAGAGGAAACCAAAATGCCACACCCAAAAAACCATTAATAAGAGATGCAGACTATCTCTATACCTTCATTTCCCATATGCTGTCGCTCGATCCCTTCACAGCTCCACCACTTTAATCATCCTCGACGTCATCACATTCACAAGCCGCACATTAAAGCATCCCTCATCGCAGATAAATGCTCCTACACTCTCCCCGCAACCAGCAGCTGCAGTAAACAACATTACAACAAGAACAACCACCCGTATTCAGAGGAATCTTGTTCTGCAATTGATAACAATAGCAGTACCAACGCCAAAATTAACAACAACCCGGTTCATCTTGTTCGAAACCAAGAAGACCCGGAAAAGGAAATCGATGATAAAGTTGTGGAGTGTCGTTGGGGCATTTTGACAAACATGAAGTGGACAGACTTGAAAGCAGCGTTTGGGCAGCGAATTAACTTGGAGGGGATTGTTTCATCGGCTTCAGTGTTCTTTAGGGATAAGCATTTGGCGTTGCCTCATGTGGCTGTGGCTGATATTAGGTCGATTGATTGGGGAGAGTTGAAGAGAAAGGGATTTAAAGGTGTTGTTTTTGACAAGGATAACACCCTCACTGCTCCTTACTCTCTTGCTTTGTGGCCTTCTCTTGGTTCTTCTCTGGAGCAGTGCAAATCCGTATTTGGTGGAAATATTGCCATCTTTAGTAATTCCGCTGGTAACCCAAATTTAATTTGGTTTTCTTCCCATCGTTGTTGTTTTCTATTTCATTTGCTTGTAAATATGTGAATTTACATTATTTTGTGAACTAGGGCTCCAGGAATATGACCCGGATGGCTCAAAAGCAAAGTTACTTGAGGAGGCTCTTGGAATCAAGGTGATTAGGCATCGTAAGTATTTGTTATTTGAAAAATTTGTTATTGGATGCTTGTATTTCCATCTCGTAACTCTGTATCCCCCATATCCTTGTTGTGTTCTAAGTGGTATAAAATTTTGGGATTTTGTTTCTTATCTGCACGTTGCCACTTATGTCCGCCTATTACTGAAATATTAAGAGAAAGAAAGTGTTGATTGTATGTGATTTTCGCGAAGCAATAGTATTTTGAGCATATTAGCGTATCCAATTTGACAGACACTTCACAGTTGCGATGTTAATATTCATGAATATTTTTCCTGTCCAGTTCTTGCTTTGTTTGAATGAATTATCATGTGCCAGATTTGGAAGCTTCTTGTTTTAGTATCTTCCCATTAATTTTGGAACATGAGATAGGTAGGAATGAAATGTATTCAAGACTATTTGTTAATAAATGTTCTAGGGTCTTATAATTAATGGCTTATTAGTATAGTTATTGTTATTACCAAGTGCCCTATTGGTTATTGGTTAGCTAATTCTTTCAATAACTCTGTACAAGGTAGATCTGTGCTAATGCTTGCTTCTTATAATGATTACTTTTATGCATCTGTTTACTAAAATTAGAGGTGAAGAAGCCTGCTGGGACAGCTGACGATATTGAAAGACACTTTGGTTGTGAATCCGAAAAGCTAGTTATGGTATGCTAAACATATTAAGTTGGCTCAATTCCTATTGTGCTTTTTGTTCTTTTTTTGGCAACATGAACATCCTCATATGGCTTTTCTTAGGTTGGTGACCGCCGCTTCACAGACATTGTTTTCGGGAATCGAAATGGCTTTTTGACAATATTAACTGACCCACTGACCTCCGTCGATGAACCTCTCATTGTTCAGCAGGTTGGTTTTTCTTTACCTCATATTCTTTTGATGTGACCAACTGGGAAACTAGGACTGTCCTTGTATTCGTGGAAGATGTTATTTGTAAAACTAGGATTGCAATTATGACATTGATTCTTTTGATGTGACAGAATAAATTCTCTTTGGTTCTTATATTTGTGGAGGATGTTAAAAGGTAAACTCCAATGATGATAACAATCATAACATAGTTGTATAGTCCTATAGACTCTGAATTTGCAGGGATAATTTGCCTCTTAGTGAGATCAAGCATTTCTTAAATCTATCTAAGCTCCCCTAATGGATAACAGGCTCAAACAAAAATGTCAATTCTTATTGGGTTATTGTTAACTCTAGTATATCCCCAAAACAACCCAAGAGAAAAGAAGCTACCACCGTAGAGACCAAGCGAACATCACTAATCTTTCCATTGAGCATAAAATTCATGAACTCAGCTAGGCAAAATATGCTCTAATCAAGGACATAGCAAATATGTATTACGTAAAGCTAAATCATGGTCTTAACATATCATTCTAAACCAAATTTAGCATATTAAATCCTTCAAAGATCATGGTATTTGCTCAGCCAATTTGACGTGGTGATTCTTTTAAAATCATGGCATATAAAATCACCCATGTAGCATGATAAGACCTCAAAGATATCAGGATAAGACCTCAAAGATTATGATATCAGGAGATACTCAACTAGCAAGGTAAAGTGCTCAAAAACCATAACAGTTTAGGCTTGATTTTAATTTCCAAAAAATCAAATCATTTTATCACCTAAATTTTCATAGCAAAAAACAAAAAAGAAAGAAAACCAAAGATCATGGCATTAATACTCCTAAAATCATCCTAATCATGGATCATAAAATGTCTTCTAATGATCTCAACATGAGAAACATCAAGAGTGTTAAATATATGATCCACAAATGTTAATGCTTAGTGACCTAGTAAGCATGTTGTGGCATTTTAAGCATGCGATCAAGACAGCAAATCATTCCGAATGCAACACACAATATTTAAGCACATAGTGAAGGAGTACTTGCTTTCCTTAGGTGGAAGAAGCATGTGATCAACTCATCAAACTAGACAATGAATTTGACCACTAGCTGTCCGTAGCCTTAAACATTAAATTCATTGACCTTGCTCATCAAAACATGAAGAAACTTCATATTTTTGGTTACCTATAGCATGCCGCTGTCCAATATTACGTCATGAACATCTCAAATAACATGTGAATCCTCATTCTTACAGCAACGAAGATGATCCCTTAATCATGTCGTGATAGGTAAGTGATCAAAACATGAAGAAACTATTTTTGGTTACCTATAGCCTGTGGCCGTCCAATAGTACATCATGAACATCTCAAATAACATGTGAATCCTCATCCTTAGAGCAATGAAGATGATCCCTTAATCATGTCATGATGGATAAGTGATCAAAGCATCAAACACCTTAACTAGCATTAAAATTTTCCAAAAAATTGTAACAACTAATCACCCAACAAGCATTAAAGCAGCAAGCCCAACAAGCATTAAAGCAGCAAGGATCAGTATATTACATAATCAAGGGAATTGTGTTTGAAGATGGCAAATCCACAATAGCCTTTGCCCAAATCACCAAGAGTACGAGTACTAACTAAGATCACCAACCATGGCAAATAATTAAAATCAAGCTTAAATCATAATTCATACTTAGAGATAGCCTAAGCCACAAAAAACCAATTAGATAACAAGCGAAAGGACTCACCTAAGTCACCAAAAGGAGTGGGTCATCGTGTGATCACCATAGGACGATTCTTGCTCTTGACCTCCCTTTCTCATGCCCACTGTTAAAAACACTTGCACCACTTAATTTGCACACATCTCTACCTCCTCATGGCCTATATTCCAGTGCCAACCACTCTTCAAACCCCAAAACAGGCTGACACAAAACCCTCCCAAACCTCAAAACCTCCCATGAAAATGCTTAATATGTGGAAGATGTGTGGGAAGTGGTTTTTCGATCTTTTCAATTATGTGGTAATTGGAAGTGTTCAATTAGAGCATGAAAAGGTGACTACATTGGTCTTACTTTATGGGATGGAATGGAAGATATTAGGAAATTCTTGAATGGGAAAAAGATCCGAGAAGTGGAGTTCTTTAGACTTTAGCCATCAGGGGATGGGTGTAAACAAGAATTTGTTCTTTGGCCACCAAAGGTGGAAGATTAGGGCTAGCTCGCCTTTTTCTCCTGGATGTAGTTAGTAGTAGGGACTTCATAGCTACTTTCATTCTAAGGGAATACAAAAAAAAAAAAAATGATTCTTTAGTCAATATGAACCCTACTGATATGCAACATGCATTCGTAGGGAGGAAGTATACAAGGAGTTTAGTATACAATGAGATTAGTTAGGAAGTTTATCTGTAATTAGTTTATTTCTGCTGTAGTTATCTTATTTAAGCAGTAGTTATTTATTTAAACAGTAGTCATCTTATTTATGAAATCTATTATTTTTAGGAGTTTTTTTTTTTTGTAGGAGCCTATTTATTCCTAAAAACTCTATTAGTCTATTTAAAGGGCATTATGATGAGTAAGAAGTCAATCAAATTTTCTTTAAAAATCATTGGCAGAGGGCTTGTCAGGTAATGAGTTTTCTAACAGCAACTATATGGTCTAAAAAGGGGAAGAACTCTAGCAAAGAGAAAGAGGACTTTCCTGTGAGTCATCCCGTGATTAGATCCTATGCACAAACACATATCAATTTGGTATTAGAGCCACACATCATGGATGACTGCAGATTTGTCAAGTTGTATGGATGTGTTCATGAGAAATATCAAGCTGAAGCTGGACTGCCAGCAATCCAGTGAAAAGTCGTCTCAGCAGCACCAGAAGGTGATGAACTCACAATTGCCGCACCTTCACTGACCAAAGGGAGGAAAGAATTGTTGGACAAATATGAGGGACTACTGTTCCTTGTTATTCTAAATTAGAATTTTTTTCATATGATCATACTGATGATCCTTTGATTTGGATCCATAAGTGGGAGCAACTTTTTGAAAATCAACGAATGTTCTAAAAGGGGAGAAGGTGGGGCTAACAGTATTCTATCTTAATTCCATCTTTTTTTTTGGGGGAGGGGGGACAACTGTGGTTTTGTAAGGTGAAGCAAGAGGGAGTGGTTATGGATTGGGAGGCATTTACAGAGCAATGCTATCTGAGGTTTGGTCCTCCTATAATCCTCAGCCTCCTAGGCAAGTTGACAAACATAAAGCAGATAGGAATGGTGGAGGATTATTATCAGGAGTTCCTATTTTGCTGGCCCGCACCACAGAGCTCACTACAAAGCAGCAGATCAACCTATTCACTGCTGGTCTTAGGGAGGAGCTGCGGCTGGAGGTAGAATTGCAGCAACCCAGCAACTTAGAAGCTGCTATGAATTTGGCCTGTGCTTATGAAAAGAAACAAAGGAGCAGCCAGGCTCTTTTAGGGGGGTGGAACCATGGGGCAGCAGCTGCTTGGAGCAGTCTGAAAATAACCACTGGATGGACAGCTGTAGGAAAGGAAATTCTGGGGCAGCATCCAGTACCGGGTGCACAAACATGCCTTTTTTTAGAAGTTAACTAAGGCAAAGATGGAGGAACAAAGGGCAAAAGGGCTTTGCTTCAACTGTGATGAAGCATTCCCCGGGGGACTTAGATGCAAGAATTTTGTTTGGGTAGAATTGGCAGTCCGAAGAAGAGAATTGGCAGTCCGAAGAAGAGGATGAGGGAGAAGGCTTCTTGGGAGTTTCTTGACGACTTTGAGAAGACCTATCCTAAATTTGACCTTGAGGACAAGTTCTTTGTCGGGGGATTAATGATATGCAAGATGCATTGGTAGATAGGAAGTATACAAGGAGATTAGTATTCAGTGAGATTAATTAGGAAGTTTATCAGTACTTGGTTTGTTTTTGCAGTAATTATCTTATTTAGATAGTAATTATCTTATTTTGGCAGCAGCTATCTTATTTCTAAATTCTATTATTTTTAGAAGTTTATTTTTTTGTAGGAGTTTATTTGTTCCTAAAAACTCTATTCAACCTATTTAAAGGGCATCATGATGAATAAGAAGTCAGTTGAATTTTCCTTAAAAATCATTTGCAGACAGTTTGCTTGGGGGACAAGTTTTCTAAACAGCAACCGTAGGGTCTAAAAAGGGAGAGAACTCCAGCAAAGGGAAAAGGACTTTACTGTGAGTCTTCCCATGACTAGATCTTACACATAAACGCATCACCTACCTCCTTCAGAACCTGGTACCTCTTACCCGATTAATATGACTTAAGAATTCACTCTCTGCGTTTATTCTGCTAGTTATTGGAGGCACATCCATACATATGGATACATGGTAGGAGTTGTTATCTTCTAAACTTCACTTCTAACAAGTGTGATGTTTTTAAATAAACATCTTTGTCATAGCTTATCAAGTCGATCATGAAATAGCCATATTTTATTCATCAGTCAACTCGACAAGAATAGGAAACCACAGTTCTCTATGCTCTGTTCCTCACCAATAGTTTTGCTAGTCATTGGAATAGCTCTCTCTCTCTCTCTCTCTCGCACAATCTCTCTCTGAGCTAGATGTCAATTCTTGTGGTCAACAAACACATTGGCGGTGAACACGCCTCTGGACAAGCATTTAAACTATATCTTTTAAACAAAATGTGACATAACAATTCCTTCTCGAGTGAAATCTCTAGAGTTACTTTTCTCATTCCATTCCACAGGTTTCACCCTAGCCATCGGCATTGCGGAACCAGAAAAAGGAAGTGCCGTAGTATTGCCCTCTGTTCAATAAAGACCATCAATATTTACTCTCTTCTGTATTTAAATTTTTTTGCCAAAGCTGCAGATTTGTGATTCAGCAGAGAGATTGGGTCAAGATGCCTTGGGACTGACCAATTCTTTCGGATTCCATGTTGCTAGTGATCCTACTTGTTTGATGTCAGGACTGATCTTTATTATATTTATTTTTCCCTCTTTCTGGCCTATTCATTGAGATCTCCAACTAACCAGCTGATGATCTACATTATAATTCCTATATTATAATAGGAATTATACAACAACCAGTTTCCTTCTTGCCACTTAGTCCCATCCTTCAATCTGGTTTGCTATCATAGATCTGGCATGAGGAGCTTGAGACAAAGGATTAAATTCCATGATAAGGTTTCTTCTCACTTGTCACAAATACAAGCCATCTCTAAGTCAACTCTAACGTATAAATTCCTGCTACATTAAGGAGCTGCACCCTGAGCTGGTTTACACTCCTTGCACCAGCTAATGCATTGTGCTGTCCCATCGATTAATGCTACTGCTCTCGGATGGTCTGCTTACCATTTCTACAAAGTGCTAAGACTTTGCAGTTGCTTGATGACCAACATGTTTCTCCTTGATCAAGTGACCAAGATATTCTTGAATGCCATATTTGATTTAGAGAAGGGTACCACAATCCGCTCCCACCCGACCCTTTTTGAAATTCCTGTATTCCATTACTTAACCTTAGGCTTGGCATTGTTACTACTGTTCCTAATGCCTGGCTTAATGGATTTACCATGTTCCTCTGTACTTTTAGCCTGTTACAGTCGAGCTCCATCAATTAGCCCTTCTTTAGCAATTCTTGAAAGTCTTTTGTAGGCTGATTTTGTTACGACACTCTCTGCGAAGATTTTGGTCCTGTGAAGATGTAAGCAAAAAGTATTCCTCCAATAATGTGGAATCTATTAGCCTCATTTTCAAAGTATCTCAGTCCTATAATTTGTAGTAGTTTCAGTTGCATTCAGCCTTTATTCTTCTCTTCTAACACGCCATAGTATAAATGCCTTACTCAAGATATCAAGGTCACTTTGTGCACTGATTCAGGAACATTTAAAAAATTAGAAAGTTTCTAATTTTTTGTTTTTTAAAGGTTTTCCTTCTTTATTTAGTTTTGTATTTAGAAAGTTTTCATTTTTCATTTTTGTTTCTGATTCTTTTTTTTTTTTTTAAAATAAAACTCTAAAATTATGGTTAGTCCTAACAAGTATTAATAGGAGAATGATAGTGACTTAGAAGTATTGATTTCTATCTCTGTCTTTTTCCGCCCAGCTGTTCAGGCTTCCTGCCCTGAAATACAAAAAATTGTTCCCGCAATGAGAAAATTTGCCAGAGTTCAGAAAAGAATTTTTGTTTTTTTGTTTTTTTGTTTTTTTATTTTTTTGATTTTTTGATTTTTTGATTTTTTGTTTTTTTGTTTTTTTGTTTTTTTGTTTTTTTGTTTTTTTATTTTTTTGATTTTTTGATTTTTTGATTTTCCCCTCCCCCCCACCCCCGGGGGGCGGAGCTTCTTTTCCTGATTACAGAGATTTTTCCCCTTCTTTGAACAAATGGTTGGTCAAGGTAGAGGCAATCAACACCAAGAAACAAAGTTGGACATGTGGAGAATAACTGAAGACTTGTGACTACTAACATTTTGAGATTCAAGATCTTGAGATTGAAGAGGAAGTCGAGAATGTGAATCATTTTCATCAAGTTGGATCCACGAATCGAGCAGTAGGAAGTGGATTGGAAGAGCGGTTATTACACGATCTTGATTTTTTTGATAAAAGAGTTGGATCCAATTTTTGATGAATGCAATGAGTACGAGTGAAATCACTTCCAGAGATCTCCCTCTCAGCTCTTTTGTGGAAGAACTTGTCAACAAACGGGTGTTCGATTCCTATGTCTATAATGAGGACGAAGTTGAAGATGAAACTGAAAGATTCAGGGAACTTCCTATAGCCCCCATTAAACATGGTGAACACAAATTGGCAGACTTGGGTGCTGGAGAGGTTTACATGAAGAGAGACAAGAAGTTAAGTCCTAGAAAAGAAATCTGCAAAAGGTGGAAAAGGATGCAAAAAGGGATTATTCTACTTTGGGTTCTTCTTAAAAACCAGTTTGTACTAGCAATCCAATGGAACAGTCAGACCTGCGCATTTTCTGAGGAAGTAGCTGAAGATATCTCTAGTGGCAGAAAGGTGCAAGAAGTTTTTGGACACTTGCCCATGTCACGATGTTATAAAGATGGCAAACACATGGACACAACATGAGCATCCAGAGGTAGAGTCATGTAATGCATAGGTTCGACTGGAGTTTTAAATACCCCCATGGTAGTGCATGTCTTGAGAACTATTGAGGTTGAAGACAAAAGAAGAGATCTTCCAATGGTTATGATGTGGCAGGAAATTATGGAAACAACCACGGGAAGAATAGATGTACAAAATGTAGTGTATTTATCACAAACTGAGGTTTTTGAGAATGGTTAGTCCTGGAGAGTCATTATAGCATGTTGTTAAGGTCTGTCACTTTTAGAAATGATGGAAAATCTTGTACTGAAATGCGTGGGTTATTTATGCAACCGAGTCCAATTAATTTCTCCCAAATTGTTATGCTAAGAAATGTGCATTTTGATGTCTGCTAAAGTCATCTGTTGGAATATCAATCTCATGGTTTTATGGGCTTTTTTTTGGTGATGTAGTTGCAGAATCTGGACTATTGTAAATGGTGTTCTACCTTCTTAGTTCCAATTTTGAGCAGACAGCCTGGAATTCGAATGATATACTTAAGCTTAAGAATGTTTGGCCTTATTTTAGCAATTAACATTGCTGGTGCTTATGGTAAATTGCATGGAACTCAAATCTAGTTGTAGGCAGGGAAAAAATTGAAAATGATATCTGAGATACTCTTCCAGGCTATGGTTGGAAGCAGGTAAAGAGATACTTTACTTCCATGCCTCCCCCCTCTTTCCCCACACAAAACAAAAAATAATAATGAAAAACGAGAATAATAATGATCTGTTCCCAACAAAGAAAAAAGAGAAGAAAAAACAAAGGAATGCCTTTGCAACATGCAATTTTTTCATTACCCTCTGCTTTGCTTCTATTACTTGTATGATTCTGTTATGTACTGTCTGTGATGCATTGTGATTCGTACGTCCTCCATTCGTGTTTCTTTGGTTTTTCATTTTCTGTTCTTTGTGCTGCTGGACTCCCTTCCTGATCGATTCCTTTTCTAATTAAGGTTCCTTTTCTAATTAAAATAACATGTAAAGACAACATATACATATATACATATATATATATATTCTGTTGCTGCCAATTGATCAACTGTTTGAAACATTGTGAACAGATGCGGAAAGTTGAAGCATCTCTTTCGAACATTTGGTGTCAGGGTGGTGTGAAGCCAACCCGCCATAATTTATTGCCAGACCCCATGCAGTGTGTGAAAGATCCACCGGCGTCATAAGCAGATATGGAAGAAAGTTGGATGAAATTCACCACTGTAGCAAGCACCATGCTTAATTGTTAGACCATATTACCCTGCATTGAAGTTGGATATGGTCGTTGATTTGCCGCCTTGTGTCATATTCATGAAAAAATTTCTTTTTACTTGGGATGTGGTTCAAGTTGGATAGGGTCCTCACTTCCAAGCAGAGTGACTTACTGCCAATCCATGGGGAGAATTCTAACTTTCGCAAATGATGGGGGTTATAATTTTGATTTTGCTTTTGTTTTTTTGTAATTTTTGTCATCGGTACTCCCATAAACAGAAGAGTCTAGTGGAAAATTGAATTTTGTTATCCCCTTGAAAAGTCTTTTTTTTTTTGTCTTAACCAACTGTTATCCATGTTATCCAACTAATTAGACTCAAGGATTGTGGATTTCAATTTAGGGATTGTTTCTTTCCGTGTCTGTTTTTTTATTTCCATGACTTGAACTTGAAATTTTGGTCGAGTAAGTTTAGTAGTCTATCATTAGACCCACAGAACGTTGGTATCACCTTCAAGGACTGATTTCTTTATCATGCTGGTGGATGGTGCATGTGCTCTTATAATTTGCGTATTTTCTAACTAGTTCTATTAATAATTGGCCAAATTCGAGTAAAGGTGAAAGAAGGGGGGGTGATAAGTTCTATGGAGGATGGGGAATTTTTCACATACGGCTTCAAGGTTAAAATTTGAGAAAAAGAATTTTCTAAATTTGGGTACCAAAACCAAGTTTCTGAGGCAAATTGATAGTTCAAAACGTGTTCTGTACCTGGAATCAATCTCTTGGAGCAGAAAAATGCTATATTTAATCTTTAATTGGAAAGAAGAAATTGTAATAAAGCTTCAGAATCAGGAGCACTTGATGGTTCGATGAGGTTATTAGTTGCTCTAAAGAAGTTCAGGATTCTAAAAGAGATCAAAATTGAGCTTTAAGTTGAAGATTCAAAAACCCATCATTGCCGTTAATGGCGCATGGAGGCGATGATGATATAAGGTTTAAATTTTTTGAAATAAAATTTTAAAACAAAAGATGTACTCACAAACCTCTATAAAAAAATCCAAAATTCTAGAAAAGAAAATTTTCAAGCATAGAAGCAAGTGAGGAAGGGTTGGAAAGAGGTAGCCTCGTTAGAAAAATGGGCAAAATATTGGAATATGCCAAGCAAACAAAAATGTACCATCCAACCAAGAAACTCTGTAGGATACTACTATCTTTTCTTGCCCTAATGGTTTCGCTATGATGTTTTCATTTTCAAAAGGTTAGCTCTCATAAATTTAGTTTGAAAAAAGCCCACTTGAATTGTTTTATATCATTTGGAAGAATATGGCAAAATATTGCAGTATGTGAAAGAAATAAATGCGGTATTCAGTATTCACTCTGAAAACACTGTGGGTTACTGCCTCTTTCGTGTTGAAATGGTTGCATTATGATATTGCAATTCGCAAAGGTCAAGCTAACAACACTTTGGTTTGGAAATGGCCTATGTTGTAACTTATATGTAAATTACGGATAATTTTAATGAATTGTAAATAGCGGGAGTAGTGGAGTAGACACCTTTATTTTTGAGTAATGATGTAAGTTACAAATGGCCACATTTAATATTGAGTAATGAGTGTAATTCATGTGATAGTGGGAGTAGTGGGGGTGTAAATTACTTAGTAGTGGTGTGAATGGTGATTACAATTCTCTCTACTAATTCTTGAGATAAGAAACTTTTTCACCTATAAATAAGTGTCTCATTTTTTACTTTTCAAGACATCTAATCTTACAAGCATTCTAGAGAGAGAGTATTAGTGAAACAGATGTGTTTTTTTGGTGGAGTTTTGGATTCAAACATTTGTGTAGAATTATTTTGAATCAAGCAATAAATTGATGGGCTATTGTATTTTGAAGGGGACGAGTCAAGTGAATTCTATTGCATCGGTTGTTGAGTTTTGGTTATAGTAGAAGGCTCAAATCTCCTTAAAGAGAGCAATATATCTGCATCTCAACCTGTGGTTTTGTGTAATTTCTTTACACTTTGTAACAAACTATTATTTTTATTACATTATTCACTAACAATTTTAAGGAGAATTGATATAGAAATTGTGTAACGAAAGCCTGTCAATCAAATTGGAGATCTCAACAAACCATTCAAATTTCATGGTACTCACTTCAGAAGATGGAAAGGAAAAGTAATGCTCTATCTCAACCTTCTCAAGATGGCTTATGTTCTCATCAAAAAGAATCCCAATAAGGAGAACATTGAAAGCATGTCGGACGATGAACAAATCGAACACTCGAAGAGATGTGCACAATCTGAAATAAATGAATATAATTGCCATGACTATCTTTTGAATTAACTTTCTGATCAATTTTATGATTATTATGAACCTACTTACCCTGCTGCCAAGAAAATATAGAAAGCTTGACAACTCAAATACAACACCGAACAATCTGGTGCAAAGAAGTATGCAGCAAGTTGTTTCTTTCACTACCAAAAAATTTATGGTGGATCAAGTGCAAAACTTTCAAATAATTGCTCATGAGGTGCGATCTTAAAGAGTAAACTTTGTGACAACTTGATAGTTTTTAGAATCACAGAGAAGTTGCTACCAATTTGGGGAGAATTTCAAAAGGTCTTGCGTTACAAACAGAAAGACATCACTTTGGAGGATGTAATCACGAGACCAAGATGTAATAGTTCAAGATACAAATACAAACTCTACAAGTAAATTTCATATCCTGAAATAGTTTGCCAAGCCAAATAAAAATTTTGGGAGCAAACATAATAAATCTCACAATAAAAAGAAAAATTTTAATTATAAGAGTAAAAACCATGACCACCCTCCTTATAAAAAACTTGGTGTATGTTACATCTATGGAAATAGTGGGCATATTGCTCAAATTTACAAATTTTAAAAACATGAGGTTCCAACTCAAGTCAACGTTATCGAGAAACCTTTTGTGGCTGTGGTGACTGACATATATTTAGTGGAAAGCTCTGAAAGGTGGTGGGCAGATTCTGATGTCAACTGGCATATCTACTATGACAAAGAATGGTTCAAAAAATACTCCATATGAAGAACCTAAGACATTATGCTTGTTGATTTTCACATTCTTTAATCTTTGAGGAATAGTGAGATTGAACTGAAATTTTACATCTAGGGAGGGTATTACTATTAAAAGATGTGATCTATACATATTTCATGAGAAAGAATCTTGAGTAAAGTTTTCTTCTAAACAAGGCTGGCTTCAAACTGACCATAGAATCTGATAAAGATGTGGTTTCAAAAGGAGAATTTTTGTTGGAAAGGGCTATGCTCATGATGAAATGCTTAAATTGAATATAGAAATTAAAGTATGAGATTCTTCTACTTATATGTTGTCTTGCATTAATTTTTGGCATTCTCGTTTATGTCATATCAATTCTAAATATGTGGGTGTAATGAGTAAGTTAGAATTAATTCCAAGACTCAACAAAAATTTTGAAAAATGTGAAACTTGTAGCAAAGCAAAATTCACAAAAGGACCTCACAAAAGTGTTGATAGAAAAACTGAATTATTTGAACTAATACATTCTGATTTAAGTGAATTTGAAGGAATTTTGACCCAAGGAGGAAATAGATATATCATTATCTTTATTGATAATTTTTTTTAGATGCATTTATGGTATTTGATTAAAAATAAAAGTGATGTACTTGAAATTTTTAATTCTTACCTTCTAGAAATTGAAAATTAGTTTGGTTAAAAGATTAAAAGAATTTGAAGTGATAGAGGCCATGAGTATGAGTCTTTTAGATTTAACTCATATGTTTAGTCTTTAGAAATAATACACATCCATATTTATCTGCATCAAATGATGTGGTGGAAAGGAAAAATAGAACTCTTATAGAGGTGTATAATACTATGTTGATTCATAGTACAAAATATTGTAGTAGGCTCCCATCACTTTGGCTTAGAAACACCTGTTTTTGTTAGTTGATAGAATATTACAAAGGATTGTACTATATGATGCAAATAAATGTAGTATTGGTCTGCAAACACGGTAAGATTCGGCCTTCACCCACAATATCATTGTGCCTCCATTTGTGCATGAAAAAGCTGGATTGCCTTTTCTTTTGGGACTAAGTGATATCTGAAATCATATTCAAAATAATTCTGTCCAAACTGTTATCGGTCCTTTTTAGGGGATGCTCTATCAACGTTGTTTGTTTGTCTTCAAGGAGATAGTTTAGTGGTCACAACTCCCTCATCTAATCCGGTAATCTTAGGTTCAAATCTTAGTGTAACAAAAAAAAAAAAAAAACTATATTCTATAGTGCTTCTAATACGCAGCATATTGCGTTTATTTGCTTTACATAAAACACTGTTTTGCAATATTTGTAACTATGCTTGATTTTTTTTTTTTTTTTTATTTTTTGTGGTGGGAGAATTTATAATTTTGATAAAATGTTTTGAATATATTTTTTAAGTTAATTTTTTTTTTTTCAAAAAATTTAAAGTTTATATCATATCATCACCATTCTCCATTGATGATAATGGTGAGCGATTGAATCCTCAACGTAAAGCTCGATTTTGATCTCTTTCACAAACCTGAATTTGTTTTAGTTTCTTTCTTTATCTGCAATCGCTGTAAATGAAAGTATCCTATTAACGATAGGCTTTAGTTGTTTCAAATTGAAGCTTCAATCTTTTTTTTTTTTTTTTTTTTTTTTTGTTGGTTGGCTTCTTAAGTTGGATTTTCACCAGAGAACACATTTTGGAACCATCAATTTGCCTCAAATCAAAAATTTATTTTGGCTCTTGTGCCTCAAAGGTCGAGAGAGAGAGAGAGAGTTTCATTGAAGAAGAAAAAGAAAAAGAGAAAGAAGAGAGAGCATGGGGTGAAGGGTGAATAAGTAAATTGACCATCAAATGATAGTATTTTATAGCATAGTCAACTCCATCACATAACTATGTTGTAGCAATTTGTCTTCCTCATTTTGTCCCAATCATTGTAAATCCTACCATATGTATATAAAGCTCTCTTGTATAAATGCCTTCACTATGTAATACTATCACAAAATTGAATAAAAATGTTTAAACCTTTTCTATCACTAAGATTAGGAGATAGAAGATTGATCATTTCAAAAACTCTTGAATTCCTTTTTCTGTTTGTTATTGTTTACTACTAATTGTCTCTTAATAGTTTTGATATTAATTTATTGCCAGTTGATTGTTTCTCTCCATGATTGTTCGTCTTTAGTTCGTAGGATTCAAATCACTCTATTCCTAGTCGGATTGTTATCTCTCAAAGATTTTGGCAAAGGAACTCTTTGCATAGGTCCACCCATACATCAGAAACATGTTTTCCATCTTCGAACCTGTGCTCGTCATTTGCCGGTAAACCTCCTCTCAAATTCTGATAGTGAAACAAGCCCGCAGGTGCCAACACACATCGGGTTTTCTTCAATCTGATCCACAACCAACTTTTGTTTTCGAAGCAACCCATTGAAGGTTAAAGACAATCATGCCAACTGCCACATTGCCACCACATCAGTTGCTGTAAGGACTTGCCTTAAGACACCAAGAGAAAACTTCTAGCATAAGCAGGCTTTCCGTCTTATGTTTGCATTGCTTGCGAATGCTAGGTTTAGTATGTGAACACTACAAAAAAAATACCTTCCCTGATTTTTTTGGCCTGTTCCTGACATTTTATAACCATCGCTAAAAGTTAGGACAATAAAAGGAAAAAGGTCAAGGTTTTTTTAGATGTTTATTTACAAATGTCGGTGAAAGACTCACCTTTCCCGACTTTTGCGAACATCGGCAAAAGTTGTAATATGCGGCCATTTTGACGGGAAAACATCGGGGAAAATTGAGACTCTCTTGACATTTGTGAATAAATGTCGACAAAAGCCAAAACATTTATTGATATTTGTTCACTAAAATATCGATAAATGCTGAAATCTTTGCTGATGTTTCTTTTTGAAAACATTGGGAAGAGTTAAAATTATTTAGAGGATTTTGGTTCATTTACAAATCGTATAAAAAATTTGCTCCAAGACGTACTTACAGAGCATCCATCAACCGTAATATACATACTCTAGCCATACTTGACACTTCATCCACACATTAATAATCCCAACATCTATCAATAATATTTCAAATTTCAAACAAACAATCCTCCACTACAAATCTAAAATATAATTCTAAATCTCTATCAACCAGAGAATGCATATAATATAAATTTAAGGATCTATCAAATACAAATATCATATTTAAACACAATTTCAACCATAAAAATAAAGAAATCTCGAATAATCATTTGATTATCTTAAACAAGTTTATATACAATAGTAAAATGTTTCTATATCATGAAAATTAAGTTAAGTGTAAAACATAGAGTCCTTGCACATTTGGAGAGGCACCACCATCTATACTACTAATGTACATCAATTGTACCTCCTCTTCTATTTTTTTTTTTAAACTATTCAGAGATTTTACACAAATTCATAAAACATAAGACTTGAAATTCTTAAAAAAAAAACCAAATTACAATCAAAACATACAAGATAATAATAAACAAAGAGATACCTAATGTAATACCGAAAATCCGGTGTTAGAAATTTTATAAACATCTTTATTATCTAACGAAAATTTTTAAATTTTATTGATTTTCGATTTTGGGGTATTAAATTGAAATTTTGGGTATATATATATAATGTTGTATCCGCGATTTGTGGTGAATCAATTTTTTTTTTTTTTTTTTATGAAATTTAAAATTTATGTGAAAAGTGGGTATAAAAATATATATGAATATTTATTTATTTATTTATAAATTTATTTAAAAAAAAAACAGAGGAGGGGACGTAGCGTTTTGGGGAAAAATGTTGCGTCCCCCTTATAGTGAATTAGGGATTGAAACCATGATTCACTTCCTCTCTTCGTCTCTCTCGCTCTCTCCCTCCCGAATCCACCGCCACACTCTCCCTCACTCCCGTCTCTCTCCACCGCTCATTGGTGGTTCCACCGTCGTCACTGCCACCGCTTAGACGATCGCTCATCTTCCCCACTCTATCTCTTTCTATCTCACACTCCGTCTCTCTCTCTCGAACTCTCTCTCTCACTCTCCGTCGTACTCTCCCTCTCCCACGCCTGCGACGCTCTCTCACTGGTTGCTCCGACCGTCGTAGTCACCAGTCATCACAGGGAGGCCACACGTATCTCCCTCTCTTTCTCTCTCTCGCGCGCGCGCGACAACCCTGCTCCTCTCTCGCCCGCTCGCGCAGTGACGCTCTGCTCTCTCCACTATTGCAGCTCCCTTCTGCAATCTTTGCAGAGCCCAATCTGGTAGTTATTCGCAGACTTGTGAAAACCCTAGACCTTTGTGGATCTGCGATTTCATCCCCTGCGCAGGTCTTGGACTGTACAGAGCGAATACTAAAGTTAGGGTTGCGAATTGCAAAAACCCTAGGTTAACCTTTTGGAAACTCGAAAGGAGTCATTTGGGATTAATTGAGGAATTGGGAGTGATCACCATCCCTACAGGTGAGTGGATGGTTATGTATTGTATAAATGAGTAAATGACTTTATATGATTCGCAAGTTTGATTTTGAAATGAATTTTGAAATGAATTTATAATATTTTGTGATTGTGGTGAGTCTGAAATGAATTTTATGACAAATCCATGACTCGTACGTTGAATGTTGATTTCTTGATTTATATATTGCAAATAAATGCTTATGTAAATTGTTGAATGTTCTTTTATCGTATTTGTGAGTATGAATTGATTTGTAAATTGAAATTTGAAAATTTGGTGCTGGAAAATAAATGACTATAGTCTAAGTCTCGTCACGGACTAGACCATCAGGGTGGCGTAGTTAAAGCTGGTTAAATTTTGCTTGGGGAAGGTGAGTTGGAGAGCCTCCACAGGCCGCCAGATAACGTGGTAGCACCCCACAGAACTCTGGGCTCATGCCAAGATGAAAAGGGGATTTAAAAAAAAAAGTGTGTGAAAAACCCCTTGGTAGGTCTTGCCAACGGCAATTGACAGGATAATGTTTTCGGTCAAAATTGTGAAAAAATGAATTTGAACTGATTGATTTGATTATATGAGTCATGGTGACTTGATATGAATGATTTTATATAAATGAATTTCTTTATTTCATCAAATTATCTTTAATACATGTATTTGGCATCACCACCCTCACCCCTCATTTAAATGTTGTAAACCATTGCACTCCACTCACTGGATTTTTAAAATACTCACTCCCCTCCTTCTTTTGCTCTTTCCAGAGGACGTGTAGGAAGATGACGTCCACTATTGTTGATTGGAGGTTTATTTTGTAGTATTTTGGGGTAGGTATGGTTTAGGTATTTATTTTGGGAATGTAAGTAGCTAGATTATGGGAAGGAAGTTCTATATATCTCGTACCGTGCGGATTTTACTGATATTGGTTGAGTTATTCAACAAGTATTGGTAAAATCCGACGATTATGATTTGGACTGCATTCTTTTGATTGATTTATTTTTGGAAACTATTTTATCTGTATTGGGACATTTGGATTAAAATTCTAAATTTCGATACTTTCCTTTGGATTTGCAAAATTCTGTACATCTCATACCATTTGGACTTTACTGACGTTTGCTTGTTTTTATAGGCAAGTATTAGTAAAATCTTGCGACTATGATTTGGGATTTCTTGTATTTTAAAGGCGTTATTTGTGCTAAGAAATTCTGGTTGGCTGGGATGGCCACACTGCATGCGTGCATGTACAGGAATCCCTTCCCCCATTATGTACCGACGCATGCTTGTGTGTACAGGGAATGGACCAGAGGAGTCCTTTGCATGTGTATTGTTTCATGCTTTTCTTATCTTTGATAGATTGTGTACTGGAGGTCTAAATGTTTAGGAATGTAATCTTGTGGAGTCTCGGTATATGAAGAGATTCTGCTCGTGTACTGAGACAATGCGACGGTTGTTGCGTGCTCGATCCGAGGATCGGGACGTAACAACTTTATTGGTATCAGAGTATAGGTTCACGATTTTGAATGTTTAAAGGTTTTAAAAGTTTGAAATATTTCGAAATGTCCCAATGATTTTCCAAAGATTTTAAAATGTTTGCTGCTTTGAAATTTTCCATTTTTAAAGACTTATTTTTAAGAAATGTACAGAACTTTCCATGGATTCTTAGGACTGGGTTCAATTTTTATTTTTAGGGAGTTAAATGTTTAGTTCAATACCTAATCTAGTAAGCTCAAAACAGTCTCTTCTTATAGGAACCATGCCGCCTAGACGAAGGATAAGGAACGCCAATGAGATTCCTCCTCCTGAGTATGAGGATGAGTCATCCTCATAGGCTCCAGTTTCTCTTCTAGCTACCACAAACAGATACCCCGCTCCTTCCACCGGGATTCCTCCACCTCCTATTGCCGCCCTCCAGCAAGTGATGGAGTTGTAGAGCACTTTTGGGGTGCAGTATCAAGCTCCGCCTCAACCTCCTGCTCCTCCGCCAATTCCTCCTGCACTAGCTGTGGCGCCTAGTATTCCGATAGCACCTGCTTTACCGGTTGTTGTATCAACTGAACGTCCTACAGTTGAGTTGTCAAAGCTACTCAAAGAGGCAAGACAGCTAGGATATGAGACTTTCTCCAGTACCTGTGATGCCTCTGTGGCCAAGGAATGGATTGGCCGAGTTTGGGAGACTGTTACCGACATGAGGCTAACTGATGAGATGAAATTGTGGGTAGCAGTGAAATTACTGGATAAGGGAGCAAGAACCTGGTGGGAGAATGAAAAAACCATGGCAATCACACCTCTCTCATGGGTAGATTTTCTAAGAGCTTTTGAAAAAACATATTATACTCGGTTCTATAGGGACCAGAAGAGAGAGAAGTTCTTCAAATTGATTCAGGGAAACAAGTCTGTGTCTGAGTACGAAGCAGAATTGAGAGAGCTTGCCATCTAGTTCCAGGGTTTATGAACTCTGAGGAGTCCCTATGTGCCAAATTTGAATCGGGACTGAATGTGAGCATTATGGAGAAAATGTCAATCACAAAAGGGCATACATTTCAAGATATTCTGGATTTGGCCTTAAGGCCGGGAAGATGGTGATTGAAAGGGGAAAATTCTGAGAGCATGGGAAGAGAAAGAGGCCCAATGGTTTTATACCGGGCCAAGGTCCTAAGAATAGCAGGAGCATGGGCTTTTTCAACGACGAATCTATTTCAGGACTGACTGGCTTTCCTCAAGGCCAGCGTGCATCTCACTTTGGCACCCCCGCACCTAGCGCCTGTTCTGGGAGCAAATCAATGAGTAGCAGGAAGAAAAAGTGCAAGAATTGTGGAAAATTTCATTTTGAGGTCTGCTAAGCACCCAAGAGGTGCTACCACTGTGGAAAGGAAGGTCATTTCCACAATGTTTGTCGGGAATTGGGATGAGGAGGTCAAGTAAGTAGGGATCGCCCTAATGGATCGAAGGGCAGCCAAGCAAACACTCCTATTCCACCCCCAGTTGGCACACCACAGGCAGGGACTGGAAGCAACACTGTAACTGCTCCAGCTCAACGTTCGCAAATGAGGGCTCATACTAGAATCTATGCAATAATGAATGAAGATGCCTAGAACAATCCTGATATAGTTACAGGTAAATTTTCTAGAACTTGAATTTAGTAATCTAGGAATTTGAATATGAATATGTTGAAATGATGATTGCTTGAATTTTGAAATTTGGTATAATAGAGACTTTGCATGATATTAAGGCGAATAGAGAAGATTTTGACATTTGATGATGACTTGATGATTTTTGAGGATTTTAATTTCTAATTGTGTTTGGTCAATTTAGGGATTAATCCTTATCTTTTATATATTTATAGGGACGATGAAAATTTTTGGAGTTGATACTCGTATTCTAATTGACACGGGATCTAATAACTCATTTGTGAGTACTGAGTTTGCCAAGCACTCGAATAGACCTTTAACCCCACTTGAAGAGGAATTATTAGTTGTCACTCCATTGAGATAACGGTTGTACAGAAACCCCGTGTTCAGAGCTTGTGAAATAGCGGTTGAAGGGGGAATTCTTGGAGCGGACTTGATTCCGTTGGAAATGAAGGACTTCGATGCTATATTGGGCATGGATTGGCTACATCCTCATAGGGCTTCTATAAACTGTTTCACTAAGGAGGTAGAGTTTCGTAGACCAGGATATCCTATGCTTGTATTTGTCGATGAACGACGGATTTTACCGAGTTGTGTAATCTCGGCATTGGAGGCACGGAAACTAGTGCACAAGGGTTGTGAAGCTTATCTTGCCCATATCATCGACACCACTGTGCAAAATCTAGAATTGATGAATGCCCCAATGGTGAATGAGTTTCCGGATGTTTTCTCGGATAAATTGCCAGGTTTACACCTAGTTCGAGAGTTTGACTTTGCTATTGATTTAAATCTTGGCACCGCACCTATTTCCATTCCTCCATATAGGATGACACCTACGAAGTTGAAGGAGTTGAAGGTACAACTTCAAGAATTGTTGGATAAGAGATTTATTCGACCGAGTACTTCACCTTGGGACGCTCCGATTCTGTTCGTGAAGAAGAAAGATGACACACTCCGATTGTACATTGATTACCGGCAACTAAACAAAGTGACCATCAAGAATAAATATCCCTTGCCGAGAATTGATGATTTGTTCGATCAACTCCAAGGGTCGAGTGTCTTTTCGAAGGTTGATTTGAGGTCCGGCTATCGCCAATTGCAGATAAAGGAAGATGATGTTCCCAAGATGGCGTTTAGGACGCGGTATGGGCACTTTGAGTTTATGGTGATGCATTTCGGTCTAATAAATGCTCCGACAGCTTTCATGGACCTCGTGAACCAAGTTTGCCATCCCTATCTCGACAAGTTTGTCATTGTTTTCATTGATAACATTCTTGTGTATTCTAATAATGACGAAGAACAGGCAGCACATCTTTGGATGGTGTTACAAACTCTCCGAGATAAGCGATTGTATGCTAAGTTCTCAAAATGTGAATTTTGGCTGAAAGAAATTGGCTTCCTAGGACATGTGGTATCAGGAGAAGGAATATTTGTTGATCCGAAGAAAGTAGAGGCCATTTTGAAATGGGAATAACCCAAGAACGTTATCGAGGTGAGAAGCTTCCTCGGATTGATAGGTTATTATCGAAGATTTGTCGAAGGATTTTCTAAAATTGTAGCTCCGTTGTCTGGCTTGACACGGGAGGGAATTAAATTTGAATGAACAGATAAATATGAGCAGAGCTTTCAAGAACTCAAAGGGAGACTCACATCGGCTCCTATACTTGCTTTACCTACTACTGCTAGTGATTATATTGTCTACAGCGATGCTAGTAAACATGGGTTAGGATGCGTCTTGATGCAGGGTGACAGAGTTATCACATACGCTTCTTGACAACTAAAGAAGTATGAACTGAATTATCCTATGATCTAGAACTTGCTGCTATTGTATTCGCCTTAAAGATTTGGCGACATTACCTATACAGAGCTACATACAGAATCTTCACCGATCACAAGAGTCTCAAGTATTTGCTTACCCAAAAAGAGCTCAACTTGGTCAAAGGAGATGGCTAGAACTGATTAAGGACTATGATTTGGTGATTGACTTTCACCCGGGTAAGGGAGCCATAAGTCGTCATCTTCTCCATCTCGGGCGAGCTCTTATCTCTTATGCTTAGTTGGACTTCGTACTCTTGGAGCCAAATTAGCCTGTGATGACAATGGTGTACTCTTGGCAAAGTTCAAAGTTCGAAGTTCGACCAACTTTGGTGGATCGCATTAAAGAGCTCCACGCAACTGATGAAGAGCTAAAGTAGATAGTAAAGAAGGTTCATAAGGGTAAAAGTGGTGATTTCCATATTCGGGAGGATGGTATGGCAATGTATGCGAAACGGATTTTTGTTCCTAAGAATGATGAGCTCCGAAAGGCCATACTTGAAGAAACACACTCTTCGGCTTATACTATGCATCCCAGAAGCACTAAAATGTATAGAACCATCAAGGAAACTTATTGGTGGTCGGGATTGAAACGGAAAATAGTCGAGTTTGTATCAAGATGTCTAATATGCCAACAAATCAAGACTGAACATCAAAAACCGGTCGGGACACTTCAGCCATTGCCTATACTTGAATGGAAATGGGAGCATATCACTATGGATTTCGTGGTGGGATTGCCATGTACTCTGAGTCGTCATGATGCTATTTGGGTGATAGTTGACAGACTCACAAAAATGGCACATTTTCTTCCGATTCAGAATACCTACTCTTGGAAAGATTGGCAAGACTGTATCTTGATGGGATTGTTAGACTTCATGGGGTTCCGGTGTCGATTGTATCAGATTGTAATCCTTGATTCACCTCTCGATTCTGGCCTAAGTTACAAGAAGCATTGGGTACTAAATTGAAATGCAGCACGACATTTTATCCGCAAACGGATGGACAATCCGAGCGTACAATCCAGACATTGGAAGACATATTGAGGGCATATGTGATGGATTTCCAAGGGAGTTGGGATAGACACCTACTACTGATCGAATTTGCATACAATAACAGTTACCAAGCTAGTATTGGGATGCCTCCTTACGAAGCTCTCTACGGAAGGAAATGCCGAACTCCACTTTGCTGGGATTAAGTTGGAGAGGGGAAGATTGAAAGTGTAGAGTTGATAGAAGCAACAATAGAAAAGGTGAAGGTGATTCGGGCAAGAATGAAAGCGGCTTAGGATAGACAGAAAAACTATGCTGACAAACAACGAAGACCTTTGGAATTCGAGGTCGGAGACATGGTTTTCTTGAAGGTTTCACCCTGGAAGGGTGTGATTCGATTCCGAAAATGAGGCAAATTGAATCCAAGATATATTGGGTCATTTAAGATCCTTGAGAGGGTTGGAAATGTGGCCTACTGATTGGAATTACCTCCGGACTTGGAGAAAATTCATGATGTGTTTTATGTGTCAATGCCAAAGAAGTATTTGCCAGATGCTTCTCACATAATTGAAACTCATTCGATAGAGTTGAATCCTGATTTGAGTTTTAAAGTGCAACCACAGCAAATCATTGATCGGCATGTCAAGCAATTGAGACGCAAACAAATCCCCATGGTCAAGGTATTATGGAAAAGTAATCAAATGGAAGAACAGAATTGAAAAACTGAAGAATCAATGCGGAAGCAACATTCGTAGCTTTTTGATGTATAAATTGTATTTTGAAATTTCGAGGACGAAATTTGTTTTTAGGGGGTTAAGTGTTGTAATACCGAAAATCTGGTATTAGAAATTTTATAAACATCTTTATTATATAACAAAAAATTTTAAATTTTATTGATTTTTGATTTTTGGGTATTAAATTGAAATTTTGGGTATATATATAATGTCGTATCCGCGATTTATGGTGAATCAATTTTTTTTTTTTTTTATGAAATTTAAAATTTAGTAAAAAGTGGGTATAAAAATATATATGAATATTTATTTATTTATTTATTTATAAATTTATTTTAAAAAAATAGAGGAGGAGATGTAGCGTTTTGGGGCAAAACGCTGTATCCCCCTTATAGTGAATTAGGGATTGAAACCCTGATTCACTTCCTCTCTTCATCTCTCTCGCTCTCTCCTTCCCGAATCCATCGCCACACTCTCCATCACTTCCGTCTCTCTCCACCACTTATCGGTGGTTCCACCGTCGTCACCACCACCACCTAGAGGATCGTTCGTCTTCCCCTTTCTATCTCTTTCTATCTCACTTTCTATCTCTCTCTCTCGAACTCTCTCTCTCACTCTCCGTCGTACTCTCCCTCTCCCGCGCCTGCGATGCTCTCTCGCGGGTTGCTCCGACTGTCTTAGCCGCCAGTTATCACAGGGAGGCCACTCGTATCTCCCTCTCTTTCTCTCTCCCGCGCGCGACAACCCTGCTCCTCTCTCGCCCGCTCGCATGGCGACGCTCTGCTCTCTCCACCATTACAGCTCCCTTCTGCAATCTTTGCAAAGCCCAATATGGCAGTTATCCACAGATCTGCGAAAACCCTAGACCTTCGTGGATCTGCAATTTCATCCCCTGCGTAGGTCTTGGACTGTACAGAGCGAACACTGAAGTTAGGGTTACGAATTGCAAAAACCCTAGGTTAACCTTTTGGAGACTCAAAAGGAGTCATTTGGGATTAATTGAGGAATTGGGAGTGATCACCCTCCCTACAGGTGAGTGGATGGTTATGTATCATATAAATGAGTAAATGATTTTATATGATTTGCAAATTTGATTTTGAAATGAATTTTGAAATGAATTTATAATGTTTTGTGATTGTGGTGAGACTGAAATGAATTTTGTGACAAATCCATGACTCGTACGTTGAATGTTGATTTGTTGATTTATATATTGCAAATAAATGCTCATGTAAATTGTTGAATGTTCTTTTATCATATTTGTGAGTATGAATTGATTTGTAAATTGAAATTTGAAAATTTGCTTCTGGAAAATAAATGACTATAGTCTAAGTCTTGTCACGGATCGGACCATCAGGGTAACGTGGTTAAGACTGGTTAAATTTTACTTGGGAGAGGTGGGTTGGAGAGCCTACATAGGCTGTCGGATAACGTGGTAGCACCCCACAGAGCTCCGGGTTAACGCCAAGGTGAAAAGGGGATTTTTTTTTAAAAAAAATACGTGAAAAACCCCTTAGCGGGTCCTGTCAACGGCCATTGGAAAGATAATTTTTTCGGCACTCCCCAAAATTGTGGAAAAATAAATTTGGACTGATTGATTTGATTATATGAGTCATGGTGATTTGATATGAATGATTTTATGTAAATAAATTTCTTTATTTCATCAAATTATATTTGATACATGTATTTGGCATCACCACCCTCACCCCTCATTTATATGCTGCATACTATTGCACTCCACTCACTGGGTGTTTAAAATACTCACTCCCCTTCTTCTTTTGGCCTTTCCAGAGGACATGTAGGGAGACGACGTCCACTATTGCTGATTGGAGGTTTATTTTGTGGTATTTTGGGGTAGGTATGGTTTAGCTATTTATTTTGGGAATGTAAGTAGTTAGACCATGGGAAGAAAGTTCTGTATATCTCATACCATGCGGATTTTACTGATATTGGTTGAGTTATTCAACAAGTATTGGTAGAATCTTACGATTATGATTTGGACTGCATTCTTTTGATTGATCTATTTTTGGAATGTGTTTTATTTGCACTGGGATATTTGGATTAAAATTCTAAATTTCGATATTTTCCTTTGGATTTGCTAAATTCTGTACATCTTATACCGTTTGGACTTTACTGACATTTGCTTGTTTTCTTCATGCAAGTATTTGAAAAATCCCGCAACTATAATTTGAGATTTCTTGTATTTTAAAGGCTTTATTTGTGCTGAGAAATTCTGGTTGGTTGGGATGGCCACATTGCATACGTGCATGTACAGAAACCCCTTCCTCGATTGTGTACCGATGCATGCTTGTGTGTACAGGGAATGGACCAGAGGAGTTCTTTGTATGTGTATTGTTTTAAACTTTCCTTAGCTTTGATGGATTGTATACTGGAGGTCTAAATATTCAACAATATAGTCTTGCGGAGTCTCGATATATAGGAAGATTCTGTCCGTGTATCGAGACAACGTAGCGGTTATTGTGTACTCGATCCGAGAATTGGTACGTGACACCTAAACAAAATTCGTAACCTTTCCCAAGGTAATTGTCTTGTGAACTATAGTTCTAGATGAATATCTATGTATGGATGGAATTTTGTGCTATACCACCAAAGATGGTCTTTTGTAAAGTGTCATCTCCGTCTACATTTGAGCACTTATCAATAGCTAATTGTTGTGCTTTTTCAAATGTTTACACAATCTTTATGCTTTTTAGCTTCTCTCTTCATTGGGACGTAATTATATCTAAATCAATAAATAATTAATAGATCATAAATATAAATCAATAAATAATAAATAGATAAAAATAATTAACATATCTTAATTAACAATAATTCTGAAAATAAACAATTCAATATAAATTTGAAAAATACATATAGAGAGATACATATAAAGTCAACAAGCTACTAATCGTCATATAAATCTTAAGTTACATCATTCCAAACCCAAGTTGAGATAGAATCTCTATTTATATTCTTGTTTAGTAATCAAGTAGGAAAATGTAATCATTCACAATTCACCTCTAAGTTACTGCTACTCGATTTATCATCCATGTCAAAAGAATCTCTTGACGTATTATAGATGACAACAAATCATTTTTTATCTTTAGGATCCAGTGAGTAGAGCACCTACTTCACTTGTGATGAAAACAAAAAAGGCCCATCGACCAATTGTTCACCAGTGTCGACCAATTGTTCACCAGTGTTTGTTAACCGATCAAAGTTCAGAATTGTAAAATCCAAGTCATCCTTTCTAGTACCTCCTCCACTTTGCACATCCAGCCAATCAGATCAAAATTAAACAATCTTTGCTTTTCCATAATAATCTAACTCAATCACATTAGTCAAAATGTCATAGTAGTTTACACTTTTTTCTTTTAGATTCCTATCTCTAATACTTCCATACTTGTTGATAAACTAACAACTATTCCAGAATTTTGCATCCATTTATTTTTTCATGATCTCTAATAAGAAATTTAAGACCATTAATTGCAAGTCCGATGTATCTCTTAACAATAGGGATAGATTCTTGACCTTAATTTCTTCAGTAACGGTATCTCAATTTGAAACCTAATTATGCCCCTAATTTTACCCTAACATAAATTATTTTTTCCTTAATTGGGGTCTAATGTGGGCAAAATTTTACCTAATATAATTTAATTTTGTCTTAATTGTGCCCTAACTTTATCCTAATATAAATTAATTTTGTCCTAGTTGTACTTTAATATAAATTAATTTTATCCTAATTGTGCCCTCATTTTTGCCTAATTTTACCATAATATAAATTAATTTTACCTTAAATTAACCTTAATTTGACCTATTTTGCCCTAATTTTACCATAATTTTGCTATAATTTTACCCTAATCATGTTACTGTAGTGAAATACGTTTACTAATACACAAAAAATATCATTAACGCTTTCAGATTCGCATAGAGGGGAGGAACTCACTTGTTGAAGATGGTGGTTGCAGTAATGAGAGAGTAGTACGAAGAATGAAGTAGGCGGTGAGGAGAGAGCAATCTTTGGCAGCTTTCATCGATTGCAGGGCAGCAATGTTGGCAAGATTCCCATGGAAGGAGCAATAGCGGCGGGGGTAGAAGAGAGCAGAGAGAAGAGAGAATAGAGGAGAAAAGAGTTGTCTGTGGGTTTTAAAAGGCTTTCCCAATGTTTGGCCTCAAAAATATTGGCAAAAAGTGAAAATGCTGATATTTTTAAGTAAAAATGTTAGCTTTCTCTCTCTCTAAAAACTCTCTCTAGTCCCCACTCTCTCTCTCTCTACCGTATTCCAACATTTTTAAGTAGAAACATTGGCATTCCTCTCTCACTTTCTCCAAAATGTCTCTCTCTAGTCAGTGTCTCTCTTCACCCTTTACCAAAGTTTTGGCAGCGTTGACAAAATTCAAAGCTTTTTTTGATGTTTAATGGTAAAACATCGAGACAAAAATTCTCACCATTGCCCAATTTTTCACCCAATGACTTTTTCCGAGATTTTGACACCTATACGCTGTCGGTAAGTTTTTTTTGCCCGAAGTTTCTTCATAAAAACGTCAGGGAAAGAAAAATAGCTGTGACACAGTAGTTAAACGTTGGAAAAAATCCTATTCTTTGTAGTGGAACTAGCTTTAAAGCGTGAATCCAAGTGTTGGATGGTGGGAAAGATAAGCTTGTGAGGTGAATGAGCTTAAGTTAGAATAGTTGTTTGAAATAAGAGAAGGGGTGATGTTCATTGATAAGGTGTTGGGTGAGGAGAAAATTGGGTAAGGAGAAAGTAGCTTGTTCAAGCATTCACCCTTGCATATGTAAAATTCTCTGCTAAGTATCTCACTATATGTTTTTCAACACCCCTATAAAGCACCTTCATAACTACCTAAATTGCTAAACACTCCTAAACACTCACGCTTAATGTTACACATGCCCACCTAAACCCACTAACCTAAGCATCTCACTTTTTGGTTCTATAAAATCTCATCAAAGACCACTAACATTTTAAGAACCTTAATACTTGGTGGTGGACCCCACAAGGCACTAAGGGAGAGCATAAGTGGTTGTCTCCACCTCCAACAGCTTAAGTGGTGTGCCCATGGAGAGAGAGAGATTGGTTAATGAAGTTTATTCCACCTCTTGAGTTGCTGTTTCCACCTTCCTCCACTTGCAATTCATGTTTTCCTCTCTTCCTTCAGCAAAAACATATCCAAAAATCTCCAAAATAGCCATAAAACTTGGAGTTTCAAGAGATCAAGTAATCTATATTCAGAATCGAGCCTTTTGAAGTTCATAAGCTCCACAAAAAAATGCCCAGAACTAAAGGATTCTGTGAAGGAGGTAAGCTGTGTATATTGAGATTCATGTATAAAAATACCTGTTTGATTGTTACATATGAGATTCCTAATATGTTGAAAATCATATTTCCATAGAAGCTGAGAATGATATGTGTTTGATTTATGGTTAGTGTTGGAATTAATTGGCCCGTGAAGTTCATTAATATTTTCGGGAAAAATAAATATGATTGGGTATGGATATAAATACCTCGAATGGAACCAAAAATCACCCGCGCGCCCTCGTCGGATCTCGCGGTCGGGATGGTGATCCGTGTATCGCCCCCCCCCCCCCCCCCCCCCCCCCCCCCCCCCCCCCCCCCTCTTTTTGGAGTGAACCCACCCCCCCTCCCCCCCCCCCCCCCCCCCCTCCCCCCCCCTGGGGAATATTTTTCGCTCAATATATATATATTTTTTTGTCATCCATGAACCTCACTGACTTTTTGGAGGAGACTATAGTTATTGGAGATTGCAACTGCTCAATTCCATATGTCATATACGTGAGAGAGAGAGAGAGAGAGATAGGTTGGGTAGGTATGTGTTAGTGGGGGTTATCCCACTAACCCTATCAATTACCTAAAATGCCCTTCTAGGGCACAATAAACCAATAGTTAGTTTTGTAAGAAGTTCAAATCTAGAGGAAGAGTTTAAGATTTGAAGAAGTTAGACAGGGTTCTACGCATGATTTTGAGTTTCTCCCCGCCTACAACCCTTGTTTATGCTTAGATAATGTTATGTAATTATTTAAGACTAATATAAAGTGTAAAAGTATTGAGAAAACAAAGGGAAGTCCTGAGAGCCTTTTGCAAAAATTTTAACATCTTGCAAGAGTAAGCAACTTTTAGAAATTTAGAGAGCATCATGGTTGCTTTAGCCTTAGGCCAAGGCACAACCACCATCGTTCACTTGAGCCATGACATTTAACCTGGTGAAGTTCTGAAATGTTTTAAGTCATCTCCTCATGTTAATTCTCTATGCTATTCATGTTAATTCTTTATGCTATGTTTTGCATGATGAAATATGTATAAATGCAAGTGTTGATTTGTCTCTTTGTTTACAACCTTGTTGATGATTAATCGATTTTATTCCAATATTTAGTTATGAGATGAAGTGAAGAAGTATAGAGAAATTAGGTGGTGCTCACAGATTTAGAAAGACAGAACATGTCATACTATGAAAGAGAAAAACAAGTCTAAATCTATGTTAACATGACATCATAAACAGAATATCATGAGATTAAATCAAGTTATACAAGTTATGCATTTTGATGTAAAGACAATCATGAGTTAACCTAGATGCAATTAATATGAACCATAAGATGATATGAACGTGTATAAGTAAGATACTCATGATGACTGAATTATATATCATATTGCAATATTTATATCATCACCCCATTCGGAATGAGAACAGACTACAATCGAAACTTACGTTCAAATAATGAAAATGATATGAGTTATACCCTTCGAGAAATGTGACACAGAGTCCTATGTTAAAATACTAAGTGAGAAATTTATAGTTCTTCTCATGATTAGTTTGTTTACAAACAAGTTGTGAACCCCGGGATATGTGAAGCAGTAGCAAATTACCCAAATTAAAGTGAAAAGACTATAGTCCTGACCTGAGATTCACAAGTAAGGAAGTCAAGAGCCTCACGCCATTGTGAAGAAAAGAGAATCAAATAAGAGAATCTCATACCAGCACGAGGAGCAGAAAAACTCCTTGCCTCCTTGGGGATCAAGGTTTACATTCTAGATGTAAATCCGAGAGGGCGAGGTAATCACTACTTCAGTAAAGTTCTCTTCTAGATAGAGGATGGTATTTTTTTTCCTTCGAATATAGAAAAAGATTTAGATCAGCGATTTTATAATGTGATCACTGAACGTTCCTTTGCTTATTTTTAAATACTAATTCTATTCTTTTCTCTAATACAAGATTACTGAAAGAACAATAATGACTACAAAGGACTGGATGTGAATAATAAAGAACAAAAGAGCTCGACAAGTTTGAAGTATGAGGTATTGTGAGAAAAAGACTCATGCGCCATGAGTTACTTGTTTCATGCATTGCGTATGATTTACATATGCCTTATATATTTTATGCATATTTACATATTTTGTAGTGGTCATCCCACTGATTGCTGCTCTACCACTAGATATTGCTTCTTTTAGGGCTTCTTGCTGATCTTTGGGTATACCAAGAAACAAACTGCCATTGCTCGATCAAGTATAGAATATGAATATCATGCACCAGCAGATGTATTTTAGAACTCCTTTCGTTATGTTGGCTACTTGATGACATAAGACTAACCTAAATCTTTCGACAAACCTTTATAATGACAACAAGAATGCTATCTGATTTGCTCATAATGCTATATTTTATAAGCGAGCAAATCGTTTCGAGATTGATTACAACTTGCTTTATTAGCATCTATTTCATGGAGCTCTTTGATTGGTTTCATTTATTAGATCGTTAATTCAATATTAGACATATATGTTAAAATAATTATATAATGTATACTATCATTTAAGGTAAATTTATATGAAAGTGATCTGTTATGTTTGAAAATTCAGTATTTTTGATTTAAATATCTCATAGAATATGGAAATAAATAAATATTTTGATATTAATAGACATTTACTATTTATGATAGGTTAAATAGGAAATGCCAAAAAATGAATAGCTAGAAAGTTATCTAAATATATATGAATTTGGTAAGATAAGTGGAATAAACTAAACAGACAAACTCGATTATGAATTTGGAAAGTAAAATAATCCCTACAACTATGAATAGAGTTATAGTATTCGGGTTAATGCATCACTCGAATCGTCTAATATCCCCATAATATAAAGAGATTTTATGAGGATACATTTAATTTAGAAGATCAAACCCAAGATTCTGCCCAAACGAAGGTTGAACTCAGGACTGCCCAGATCAGGATATTCAGTTTTTAGTTATGGAATCAAGTATATTTTGATCTAATCTGGATTTTAAATTTTAATTATTAAATTTATCAATTTTGATGATTTAATACGATATTTGATATGGTTTTGCATCAAGTTATTTCTCCCAATATGTGATATCAGAGTCACTCGTGCTTGAATCATCATAATTTTTCTATATATTTTAAAATTTTATTAAATTTTATAATTTTAGTACTGTGTGAATTTTTAAGAATATGTATGATAATTATTTTATGGGTGTTTCAGTTTTGGAAAAAATATTCAGGAATTTTGGTAAGGATTTCAATTAAAAAAATTATGAAACTTTTTTATGAAAATCGACCTTCACTTTTTATCAAAATTGATATTCAATGTTTCAAAAAAATTGAGAAGTTTTCATCAAAGTCAATATTAAATTTTCATCAAAGTCGACATTCAGTGTTGATAAAAAAGAGGTATTTTCTTTTTATCACAGAGAGAAGGACTTCCTCTTTCATTGTGTGAAACATAATTTTTTTAAAAAATATTACAACCCCGAGAACACAGGAAAATGGCAAGTATTTTGGGCAAATATATTTATATATATATATATATTAGGTGAGCGCTGGCCACACAATGTGCGGCCGAGACCCAAAAATGTTTGTAATTTTTTTAATATTTCTATTTACATCAAATAAATAATTAAGTTTATAATTTATATAATACATTATTAAGTATAATTATTTTTATACAGTATACTAATTAAATAATATTTATAATTCCTGTAAAAAAATTTTTGTTGATAGCAAACGTATTTTAATCTTTTTTTATAAACTAATTCTATCTTTTTAGTAGATTTAATCTCTTTCTTATCTATGAATTGAATAATATACATATACATATATATATAATATATATATATATATAGCTTTGGACATTTTTTAAATTATTGACATTTAAGTCTATTCTTATAAATTTATTATCCTTTTTAATTTTTAAATTATTCTTATTGAAAATTTTTAGTATGATTTAATTTTTTTTATTGGAAAATTTATAGTTACTATTTCTTTTTAGTAAATAAGAGATGGTCGAATTTAAAATTTTTAAAAGAAAATGAATAGTGTTAGTTGAATTATAATTCATTAATAAAGTATATAAGTACAGTGTTACATAATCAAAGTGAACTTTTTCATAAAATTATTAAATAATTTATAATTATTATTAGAATTTAAAATTGTTTTGTTAAAAAAAACTATTTGATATACTTATGACTATATATATTTGTGTATTGAATTAAAATTTTTAATATATTGCAACTTATTTGGAAAGAGAGGACTATTTTTTACTACTATTGTCGTAGAGCATAACTTTAGTTATTATTAATTAAAAAAACTTATTTACATAAGATTTTTTTTTTAATTAAATCAAACCATAAGATAATAAATTTTATATTTTTGCTTGTAATTATTGTCTATATCTCTTACCATACCCTTCTCTCTCTCTCATTCAGCTATTGTTACAAGTACAAATACAATTAGAGGAACAATACAAATGAGATGTTTTATACTCCATTTTAATTTTTGTTTTTTTACTCAAATGGAATGATAATTAATAGATTTGATTATAGAAAATTTTAATTTGTATTTTATAATTTTAAAATATTCTATTTGAGTATCTTATAGTTGATGTCTTAAATAATATAGGAAAAAGCACAAAAGACAAGATATGTAGGGATTTGTTTTATTTGTTTGCTTTATTTCTTATCAAATAATTTAATAATTTACGATGTTCACTATTATTTAGGAAATCATTCTAATTATTTTTTATACCTTCAGAGTATATATTAAAATTGTAAATCTTATATTAATCAATCATGAGTTCTTCCTTTCATAAGTTATCACAAAAATTTAATTTAACAAAAATCATAGTTTAAATTGTACAAATATAAGTCAATATTTATGTTAAGGAAATTTATTTATTTATTTTGTAAGAAATCAAATTAAACACTTAAAAATATTATTTATGAAATTATTTTTTACAATTGAATGATGATTTTATAGGATTATTAATATGAAAATATTTGTTGTCCACTGTATATTAAATTAAATTTAAAAAAATTTGTTTTTATATAATAAATAAATTAAAAATAAATTAAATACATATTTAAAAAAAAAAACTTGTTTAGTTTGGTGGGTTAAAAAACAAATCATTTTACCTCAATATTTACTAACCACTAAATATTAAATTAAATTAAAAAACATGCATTACTATTGAGTCGTTTGTGTGTGAAGCTGATAAAAAAAGGCTTTTAAATCTCTTCCACTTTTTTCTAACCTTGCTATCTATGTGTCATATTCCAAGAAGAACACCTGGTTGAATATGAAAGAAATATTCTAACTTTTTATACAGTGACACCCCAAAAAAAAAAAGAAGTGCAAAAAAAGCGGAAAGAGGAAAAGAGATGGATTAATAGGGAAAAAAGGGTGAAGAGTGAAAAAAAAAAGAAGTAAAAAAGAAATAAAAGAAATAAAAAACAAGTTAAAAAAAAGGAATAATAGCAAATTGGAAAAGTGAAGGGCAAAAAAAAGTTTAAAAAAAAAAAAAACAAAAAAAAAGGTTAAAAAAAAAAAAGAAGGTTGAAGGGTAAAAAAAAATGAGAACAAAACCCAAAAAAAAAATAAAAAACAAAAAACAAAAAAAAATGGAAACAGTAACAACTGTTCCCATTCAAGGTGGCATCTCTTCCCACTTTCCCCTCCCACTTATGTTTTTATATATAGAGTAAATATATATTTCTGAAGGAAGTTAACTTTTCTTTTTAAGAAAAGTTGCCCTTTTATAAAATAAGAATCTTTGTTATCTGACGGTGTCATTTTTTTGGGCAAATATATATATATATATATATATATATATATATATATATATATATATATATATATTTTTAAGGAAGTTGACTCTTTTTTTAAGAATCTTTTCTACTTCCAAAAAAAACAATTGTGACCTTTTTTTTATGGCAATCTTTTTTCATTTTTTGGAGTTTAGTTTCTTTTAAGAAACTTTCAGAATTTAAAAAACAAAAAAAAAAAGAAATTTTTAGGTTTCAATTTTTTTTAAGGCTTGTCTTTCCAATTTTAAAATAAAATTTTCTAATAAAAAAAAGTTTAACGAAATTTTTTTGGTTTAGGGAACAACAAAAAAGGAAACTTTAGGATTTCAATTTTCTTTTTAAAGTTTGAGTTTTCAATTTCAGAAAAGAAATTATAATTAAAAAAATTGCAATTTTGTGAAACAAAAAAGGGAAATTTTTAGATTTCAATTTCTGTTTTTTTTAAAAGGTTTGATTTCCCAAATTCAAAAAAAAAAAAAGAATTGCAATTAAGAAACTTTGAATTTTTTGTAATAATAAAAGAAAAACTTCTAGATTTCAAATTCTTTTTTATTTTAAGGTTTAACTTTTCAGTTTCAGAAGAAAACTTTCAGATTCCAAGAAAATAAAACTTTTTCTTTTATTGCAAATTCACACCACAAAAAAAATTAAAAAAAAAGCTTTATCGGCCATTTTGGACCCAAACAGCCCAATAGTGGATGTAAAAGTTTTGAAACTCATTAAACTTAACTGAACCCATTTTTCATTCTTATCATTCCTTACTATCTTTTTTATGGTCAAAACTGACCATTCTTTTAGTATACGATGACATGGCATATTCAGAAAAATTCTATCAACAAGACGGAGATAAATCTAAAACTGACTGATTCTTAAGCAGTTCTAAATAAATTCATCATCTCCTTGAGAACTTTTTTGGTGCCCTCTATAATAGAATGAGGATTGACCAAGTTTTGAATTAGTTGTTAGCAAAAGGTGGAGACTTTGCTTCTATGTTGACAACAAAAGTATAAGGATGGAAAAGAAAGATAAATGAGACAGATTAAGTAAAAATTGGTTTTTATAAACCCAATTTAAAATTAATAAGATTGAGCTTCAAAGAACCCAATTTTCAAGAAATTGAGCCCATCATGATGAAATTTGAATTTTTCTAATTACGGATATGATTCAAATATGAATATGGTTTTGTACATATATCAAGATAAATTAATTGAAGTAACATGTCATCAAATTGACTTTCTATTGTAGAAATTAATTTATTTTGGGATATAAAAAGTTATGCATGCAATTCATGTGAGTACCAATCAACTCAAAGAAAGGTCCGTATTTGACAAAATTGTATGTACCTTATGGTAATAAATGCGTGATAACTATTAGGTTTTACATATAACCAATTTATCGGTCCAAAGGAAAATAATTGGTTAATATATTTTTATTGTCAGCATTTGATTATTACGTTTATGGTGTATATTTCGAAATAAATTAATTTAAACAACATGTCATTAAAATGGCCTCCGTCATGAAAATTAATTTATTTTAGATACAAAAAGTTATGCGTATGCAATTCATGTGAATACCGATCGGGTCAAAGGAAGGTCTGTATTTAAAGAAATTGTATATACGCATTGTGGTAATAAATGCGTGACAATTATTCAGTTTTATATGTCACCACTTCATCGGCCTAAAGGAAGATAATTGGTTGATATGTTTTTATTGTCAGTATTTGATTACAACATTAAGATACCACTATAAGTTAATTATTTTGTCCAAAAATGACATGTTAATAGAGTGACCAGTATCTTGTAATAAGAATTACTCATATTTGAATTTATTTGGTTTTAAAGTTTTATATGAGTGTATATAGATTATTGTTCTTTATTTGACGGTTAATACTATTCCCAAACTCAGGTTAATTTTTAAATTGAATGGCTCAAATTTGGACTTAGATCTTGCATTAAGAACTAATTCTTCCCACTACTTACAGATAAGAGTACTTCTAAAAAGAGGGAGAAAGAAAGATGTGAGATGTTGAATCGCATGTGTTTAAGGATGATAAAGTGGGTCATCCCAGAAATATTCAGAAATACTATGTCTAAGTTAGTTATGATGGCTAAATCTTTTTATATGGATATTGAGAAATGATCTGTTAAGAATGAAATGATTAAAACTGATACACTCTTGATAAATCTTATCTCTATACAATATAAAGATCAAGAACATTTGACTACTAAGGACAAAAGGAAAGAAAAGAAAAATAATTGGGATAATTATGTTGTAGGTACAGAATTGCAAAAAGAGCCACAAAAGATACTGATTGAATCGGGAAAGAAGGGTTGTTTATTCTGTAGTGTTGAAGAGTACAAGAGAATGTATTAACTATTACGCTTGACATGATAAGAAAGATATATTTCTTAATTTATTTTGTTTTGAGGTTAATTTAAATTCGGTAATAGAAAACGCTTGGTGATTAGATTCCGCTGTTACTATTTATATCAGTGTGTCTATGCAGAATTTTCTAAATTGTCAATCATTAATTGATGGTGAAAAATACATCTATGTAGACAATCGTAATAAAGTTCAGTTGTAATAACATAAAAGTTTAGATTATCATTGAAAATTAATTTCTATTTGTATCTTAATGAAACTTTTGTTGTTCTGTCTTTTAGATGAAATTTGATTTCTATTTTTTTTATATTGGATAGATCAGGTTTTACTTGCTCTTTCAAAAATGGAAAAGTTTGTTGGTTTATTAAGTCCAAATAGATTTGTTGTGGTTCTTTAGCAACATTTGATAATTTGTATTAGGTTGATATTGTTACTTCATTTGATAAATCCCTACAATATAATAGTCGAAATATATAATTTAAATTAACCAAAGAAAATTTCTCTCTATTATGGTACAAGAGATTGAGTAATATCTCCAAATAGAGAATAGAGAGATTTGTGTTAGAAGAAATTTTTGATACCCTTAATTTTACAGATTTCGATATCTATTATATTATATAAAGGGAAAACAAGTCAACAAAAGGAGATTGAAACCAATAGAATTTCAGATGTCTTAGAACTGATGTATATAGATATCTTTGGGTCATTGCTTTTGGTTCTTGGAATAGTAAAAAATGTTTTATCATGTTCATAGACAATTATTCATGTATGGCTCAATCAAGATTGCAGCATATATTCTGAACAGGATTTCCCACTAAGACAACTATCGAAACTCCACTACAATACACGCCATTTATAGTGGGGATCAAAGTTGTCACTATATGTGTTGGTGGCCGCCATTAAAACCCTATAATGACTGCCATATGGTTATCAATGGTCGTCGCTAAAAAGTCCGCTACTAAAATTATTAGTAATGGTCAACAAAGTGGCAACCACTAAATAAGACTTTTAGTGGCGGCCGCTCATTTGTCACTAAAAAGCTTTATAATGATAGGCACATTTAGTGAGAATATAATTTAACCTCTACTAAATATAAACATTTAGTGACAATAGAAATATAATTTGCCCCCATTAAATATGACATTTAGTGACAATAGAAATAAACATCACTAAATATTTTGTCATTTAAAATCAATCTATTATAAATTTTAATAATTTTGATGACCAATATATCAAATTTAAACAAAAATAAATAAATTTTGAAAATATTACTAAGTTGACAAAAATAAATAATTTTGAAAATAATTTTCCATATATATATTTAATATGATTGAACACTTATATAATATAATCAATTCAAGTGATATTATAATCTCAAAATTATATTATATTTTTAAAATTATCATTTAGTTTAGCATTACAATTAACTTTTGTTATAATTTAACATTTTATTTTATAATAAAATAATAAATCAAAAATTTAAGTTGAGTAGATTATTACCAACAATTTAAAATTGAGAATCCATATTTGAAGTGAAAAATATAATTATAGATTTTGTAAAATTTATGAAATCTAATATCTAATCTAGGAATAAAAATATATACTAACAATAGGTGAAACTATATTTAAATTTTGTACTTAAAATGTTATAAACTTTATAGTTTTGGTGACATTCATCATTTTTATATTTGATTTGGTGGCTGTCAAAACTTTTTATTGTTACTAAAACCATAATTTTGTGACGGACAATTTTGGCGGCCACTATTGATCAGTCATTTAGTGGCGGTCAAAAGTGACCTCTACAAAATAACACTTATAGTGTCCAACTTTTTGTAACTCCTATTAATTTTTATCACTAAAAGCTATCTGTGTTGTAGTGCCCCCTAAGAACTTTGTACCGTGATACATCTTAGTCTAAATCATATACATGTTTAGGGTTGTCCAATTAAGATTAGATCTATTAGACATAATGAAAGAAAATTAAGTGTCAGAATGATTAGTTGTTATTTAGTAGGGTATTTTGAAAAATTTAAGGGGTATCAATTTTATGATCACACAAATAAGATCTTTTTTGAGTCAGAAAGTGTCCGGTTCTTTGAGAATATTGAGTTTATGGGGGAGATATGGTTAGAGATATTGTCTTTCAAGAGGAACATATTGATTTTCTCATATTAGACAATGTTGGAGAAGCCTTTATTTCGGAAGAACAAACTCAGCCACCTCCAGAACCGATATCATGAAGGAAGAGATAAAATTCATGTAAACATCCTGATAGTAATATTACAAATTTTATCTGTAACACCGAAAATCCGGTATTAAAAATTTTGTAAATATCTTTATAATATAATGAAAAATTTTGAATTTTATTGATTTTCGATTTTGGAGCATTAAATTAGAATTTTTGGTATATTTAGAATATCCGTGCTTGCAAATTCGTAGTGTATCTCGTTGTTGATAAATTTGAAGTTTTAATATAATGTTGGTATAAATATATATGAATATATATTTATTTATTTGTTTAAAAAAAAAAGAAAAAAAAAGGGAAGAGAGAGAGGAGGCGCAGCGTTTTGGGGCAAAACGTTGCGTTCTCCCCTTAATGAAATTAGGGTTAGAAACCCTAATCTCATTTCCTCTCTCATTCGTCTCTCTCGCTTTCTCTTCCGAATCCTCTCTCTCGCTCTCTCACCCGAATCCTCTCCCATCACTCTCTACCTTCCACCTCCACTGTCACCGTCACCACCACCTTCGTCCGACCGCCACCCATCCTAGTGATCGTTCATCTCTTTCGCCCGTATCTCCCTCTCTTTCTCTCTCTCTTTCCCACGTGTAATAACCCCTCTATCTCTCTCCCTCGCTCACACGCTTTTCTCTTTATCGAGAGCTCTTCTGCAAGCCGCGTTGAAGTTCCTAACCTGGTGACTTGCAGCGCTTCAAAAGCCCCTAGACCACGACCTGTGATTTCTCCACTGCGCAGGTAAGGGTTGGTTTTTGATCAATAGCCCTAAAGTTTGATTCTCTCTGTGATTTAGTCTAATTACTAAAAATTTGTTTCGATTTGGAAGTATTGCAGGGTCTTGGACTGTATAGAGCATACACTAAAGTTAGGGCTGTGAACTGTGAAAACCCTAGGTGAGGAAATTTCTAATTCCTTTAAATACTGATCGAATTTAGGTTGAATTTAGAAGGAGAGACTTGTATTTATATCTTGAAAATATGTTGTATTCGAAGGAAATGTATTTTCCTGAAATTCTGCATGTGATTATTAGGGTTGTCTAAACCATATATGAATTTAGACTGTTTAATATGAAAGAAACATGTTAAACGATAATAGAATCTTGTTGGGTTGATTAAAATAGCTTTCCTTGAAGTCCCATTTGAAATATGTTTGAAAATATTAAGGTTTGTACAAAATTAGGGAAAATTGATAAACTCTAAAAATAATCGAAAATTGATGATATAATCATAATTTTGGATTTAGGAAAATCAATTGAGGATCGGAATAAGACTTTATTGGATTGAATTGTGGAAATAGGGAGCGAATACCCTCCCTGTAAGTAAGTGGATGGTTATGTGCATATGAATAAGTAAACTGTTTTCAGTTATGATTTATAAATTGAGTTCTGAAATGAATTTGCAAATGGAATTGAAATTGTTTTGTGATTGTGATATACCTAAAAAATGAAATTTTGAAATGTCCATGACTCTTAAACTTGATTATTGAATTATTTATACGATGTTACTTTGGGATACTCATGTGAATTGTGAAATATTGTTCTACATTAAATTTGAGCATGCATTAATTAATAAATTGAGTTTGATAACATGGTGTTGGGAAAAATTACTGCATTCTAAGTTTTGCCACGGATTGGACCGTTGGGGCGGCGTGGCTAAGGCTGTTTAATTTAGCTTGGTGGTAGGTGGGATGGAGAGCCTTCTCAGGCTGCCGGATAACGTGGTAGCACCCCACGGAGTTTCGGGCCAACGCCAAGGTGGAGGGGATTTTATGAAAATTATGGAAAACCCCTTGGTGGATCCTACCAACGACCATTGATAGGAGATTGTTTTCGATAAACCTTGAAATTGTGGAAAAAATGTGATTTGACTATTTGATTTGATTATATGAGCCATGATGGATTGATATGAATGATTTTATGAGAATGAATTTCATTATGACATTCAATGATAGTTGATTCATGTATTTGGCATTATCACCCTCACCCTTTTTTATATGTTACATACCACTGCACTCCACTCACTGGGTATTTTAAAATACTCACCCCCTCCTTTAAATCCTTTTCAGTTGAAGGATAGACTATGGTTGGTATTGGCTGATTCTGAGATCTTTTGGTGATCCATGATAGGTATCAGTAGTGGATTCTATTCTCTTGAGACTTGATGTGGTTTCATCCGTAAAAGGAAAACTATTGTACTATTCTTTTGAGTTTTGGATTTAATTGATACTTGTCATATCTTTTGGGATAAGTATTGGTGGAATCCAAATTTGGTTTATATAGAAAGTGTTTAATTTTGTTTAAAACTTATTTTTGCAAAACATATTGTTCTAATTTGGGATATTTGGACTTTTATTGGGATTGTTGAAATATTTTGAGATTGTGAATTATGTGAAACTTTGGAATGGCTAGGAATGCCGCATTGCATGTACAAGAACCCCTCCCCCGATTGTGTGCTAACACATATTTGTGTGTACAGGGATGGACCGGATGGGTCCTTTGCATACAAGTTGTTATATGATTTTCTTATTTTGATGGGTTTATTATTTTGGAAGATTTATTAGAAAATTGGAATGCCTTGCGCTATCCCGATATATGGAGAGGTCATGTCTGTATGCCGAGATAACGCGGCAGTTGTTACGTGCTCGACGGGAGAGTCGGGGCGTGACATTATCAACTCATTATCTTATTAGGTTTTGAGATGAATTTGGTTGATAATTATGTATATCACATGTTCTATAGTAGCAAATCTATTTTTCTAATTTTATATGTCAAAAGAATTATCAAAAGATATGACATTCATATTATAAATCAAGAGATATCCCCTATGCTTAAGGGAGATAAGTTTAGTCTTGACCAGCATCTCAAGAATGACATTAAATATGGGGAAATACAGAAGATTCTTTATGCATTAACAATATAGAATCTAATATATATTTAGATCTGTATACATTTAGATATTGTGTAGATTACGAAAATGTTAAGCAAAAGTTTAAGCAAATTGAGCATTGAAAAGTAGCCAAACAGATTTTGCAATTCTTACAGAGAACCAAAAGATATATGCTTACATATTGGAAGTTAAAACAGTTTGATCTCAATCGATATATTGACTCCGATTTTGGGGATGTTAAGATAGTATAAAATCTATATCATATTACATCTATATACTAACAGGAAGAACCATTTCTTGGAAAAGAGCTAAATAGTCTTTTATAGGCTCTTCCACTATGATAGCAGAATTTATAACGCGTTATGAAGCATCCAACTATGAAATATGACTATGAAACTTTGTCACCAAATTACGGATAAGTGGATGGCATTGACAGACCACTCCGGTTATTGTGTGACAGCAGTTTGATAGTCTTATATTCCATTTAACAAAATGATTTAGAGTTAACAGTTGTCTATAGAGCAAATTAATACAAACTTCATAAATTATGGATCCAATTATTAAGAATTGTCATCCAAAAGGTTCATGTGCGCACTACTCGTATGGGTGACATATCATTTCAGGATATCTAGTTTTAGTAGGAGTTTGTGATTTTAGATATTGATCTAACATAAATTTTTTTGATTATTTTACTTTAACGTATTTTGAGATTATTTTTCGCGAAAATAAGGTTTCAGTTTTGGATCACACTCTAATATTAAATATAGCTGATCTCACTAAAGAGAACAATTGGAAATAGATATGTTAAAGATCACATTGCATGACATTTCCATACTACGCATCCATATCATGATTCATATCATTCGATTATATTAATTTACGTGATCATTGAGAATTGGTTACAAAAAAAATGTAACAAAAGTCGTTTTGATTCTAAATTGATATAATTGATAGACGGTACTGGTTGGAGATAAATTTACTGACAGAAAAGTTGAGCTCATTTGGTTATATTACAATTACATTATTATATATTTTCACATATAACCCAAGTAGGAGATTGTTAGATCATTAATCCAACATTGGACTTATATATTAAAATAATTTTGTAATGTATATTGTCATTTAAGATAAACCCATATAAAGTGATTTGTTAGTTTGAAAATTTGGTATTTTAGATTTAAATATCTTATAGGATATAAAAATAAATAAATATGTATATACCAATAGATATTTACTATTTATAATGGGTTAAATAAGGAATATTGAATGGTGATTTAAGAATAGCTGGAAACTTACCTAAATTTTTGTGAATTTGGTAAGTTAACCAGTATAATCTAAGCAGGCAAATTCAGTTATGAATTTGGAGGATAAAGTCATTTTCACAGCTATAAATAAGATTATGGTTACCGGATCAATACATCACTTTAATCCTTAAATACATCCATCATATAGAGAGATTTTATAAAAATACATTTGATCTGAAAGATCGTATCCAAAATTCTATCCAAATAAAAACCGAATTTAAAATTCTACATAAATTAAGATTTCACTGTATTTAGTTTCTAGTTACGGAATCAGATATATTTTGATTTGATCTGATTTTTAAATTTCACTTATTAAATTTATCAATTCTGATAATTTAACATGATATTTGATATGATTTTGTATCAAGTTATATTTTTCAACATCATTCGCTTCGAAAGCCAACATGTCGGCCTCTTAACAAAAATTGATCTCTTTTAATTATTTTGTTAAATCTTATTTGTAAATTCAAAGTTGGGAATCACTTTACTACCTTCGGGATAATAACATAATTAACTAAATTTAATAACTTTGCATTGAGTACAATTTAAAGGAAATTATTGAAACTTGATTGTAGCAATAAACCCCCTCAATTTGTCTCGTTTATTGTAAATCTTAGCATCTCTTATATAAATAGGTCAATTACTAAATCCCAGACAATTAAATAGAAAGCTTATTCTCTCTCTGTCTTTGAGTACAGTCTTTTGTATAGCTTTCAATTTTAAAAGGCTTACCCTCTCTCTCTCTCAATATAATTTTTTATTGCTTTCAATTTTTAAAAGTCAAACTGTACTTAGGAACAAAATAATCTCCTTGAATCAATTTTAAAAATTTATTTCTCAATTTTTAGTCTTAAACTCAAATACAATAAGACGGAGGTCCCTATTCTCCCTAGAACTTACCACCCCCACTTGTTTCGCCTTTATTCATATTTGGCCCTAATCATTTTGAGGTCCAAAGTCGCTGTATCAGATTTGCATTTCCTTGTCCTTGTGTCCATAAAATATATGTTTCTTATGCAGCAAAAAACAAATATATATATATATATATATATATATATATATATATGTTGAAAATTAAAGATAACACATGATTGGGAGTGACGCGGGGTTTGAGATAGACAACGTGTACAGGGAGATTTAAGTAAAAATGCAAAGCAATTAGGATGTGGGGTTTATGACTGCAGATGAGATTTTCACTCTTATAAAAATAAATAAATAAATAATTGAATTCGAAATTAAATAAATAAACTTGATTCTATCCATTCTTTTTCATGATGATGCGCAAATGACAGGAGCCATATTTTACGAGAATATATAGAATGTGTAAATGATCAAATTTTCTTTTCCTATCCCTAACAGTGTGTTAGGATCTGGGATTTTGATGGAAAGGACGAAAAAGGATGGATTTTTAAAGAATCTATCTACCTTTGATAAAATAATTAATTAAAGGAGAGAAAAATGGAGAGCTTCTAAAAACCCTCAAAACCTAATTTTTCAATTTTATCAAATCAGTGGGTTTGGAAGGGAAAGAATTCCCTTTTAAAATTATAAATATTAAATTTACTTTTATACTCTCTATTTTAAAATTATAATGAAAAGTAAAAATGATAAAATAATAAATTTATACACTTTTTGATTATATTCTCTCCATTTCCTTTATCTAACAAAACATAATTTTTTATTTTACTTTTTGTTTTCTTCCCTTTCCGATCATATATTTTGTTATTAAACATGATACTTACCTTTCTCTCACTTTCCCATCATTTTTCTTCATTTTCTTTACCTTCCTTTCCCATTAGATTGTTAAACACACAATTAGTATCACCTAACATTAACATAAATTTTGTAGCATTTCCTTCCATATTTGAGATCTATCACTAAGATGAAGCGAAGAAACTGCTTCCTCGAGTGAGTAGAAATGATCGAACAGAAGTAAAAAGGCATCACCTACAATACAATGCTTCATATTAAGTGTTGAGCAAATAATTACAAGCAAGTTTAATTCATTAGGCTGAGCTATTGCCCACAAAAAGGAATAATATTTATCTCAAACATGAAAATAGTATTGTCGTGTAATCCTAACAACGACCTGCAATCGCATATGTTGTTATTGTTTCGGAATTGTGGTACTTAAATTATATTGTGTAGGTGAAACTTTCTGTTGAAGGGCTATCATATTTTGATTTGAAGAGCTTTACTGAAACTTAAATTATATTGTTACTTATTTTGGCATGCCAGTGGCACTGAGGCTGATCAAAACCACCATCGGATATAAGAGAGCGAGAGAGAGAGAGAGAGAGAGAAGAGAGAGAGCCTAAAATGTTTTCTACGTTGGATGGATTGTGTTGATTTCTTACTAGGGGTTCAGCATAAAACAGTTTCCATGTATAAAAATTTTCATGGTGCCATTTTACAACATAAATCTTTGCAGTCGAGTGCAAAAATATATTTCCTATAACAGCCACCTAGCAGATTCGGCTCAGCCGTGCCTTGTTTATGGCTTAGAGAAGTGCTCCTAAGTTGAGAGAAGGACATAGTTAGGAGACTTACATCCAATATGAGTAGAAAATTTCCATTCCATGATTGTCTTAGTTGATTATGCCATGAATTTACTAAAATTATTTCTGTAATTGGGGCATCTTGCTATCTTTCACCTGTTCCATCATTCCACATAATCAAACCAAAACTGCTAGAAAAATACTTGGAAGATGTTCGTCTATCATTAATTTTTGAGAAATCATGTTTACAATTGTTGAAATAGTACTCCAACTTCTTGGAAAATCAAGAGGATTTAGGGGTAACTCGGATAGGCATTCCAAGGGACGGCATTGGAAGTGGGTCATTGGTAACAGGCTCATCAGGATGTACCAAGGACCAATCATATCCAGTAAGTACATAATGGAGGAGGATGATGATGTTTAGCTTGGCCAGTTGGTAGCCTGCACAAACCCTAGGACCGCCTCCGAATGGAAGAAAAGCGTATGGCTGGACCCCATCTTCAAACCTACTCGGATCAAATGTCAAGGGGTCTTGAAAATACTCTGGATTGTAGTGGGTTGCATATGTTGTCCATAGAACCTGCAAAAATATAGGGGAGACATCTTCGTAAAAATCCATCCTTATATTATTTTTGCATAAAGAATTTTGCGATCTTATTTGCAGTAAAATCCGAATTCTAAGACTCAATTAATCTCAATATGAAATGTGATAGAATCAACACATACCTTCCACCCTTTCGGAATGGTGTATCCTTCATACTCAATGTCTGTGATTGCTTTCCTGAAAGAGCCGAAAATGGGAGGGAACAATCTCATGCTTTCACGAGCAACTTGCCAACTATATTTCATCTTCTTTATGTCTTCCATGGTTAGTGTTTCTTCGGGCTGTTTCTTGCTCCTCACTTCTTCATGTTCTGCAAAAAAGATGTCAAACCCATCTTCGTGAGCACACATACACATACTAAAAACAGTAAGTAAAGGACTGCCAAATGGAAGAATATGTCCCCCCCTTTTTACCTTGAAGAACAAGAGAGTACCACTTGGGATGAAGAGCCAACATCTTAAAAGTTATGGCAATGGCAAAAGAGGTGGTGTCATGAGCACCAAATACAAGCACAACCATGTTATCCACAACTTCATCCTCTGTAATCTCACCTCTCATGTACGTGTCCATCAACCTTGAAAACAAGGTTCCTTTATCACTACTTTCAACTTCTACTCTTTCCTCAATCTCCTTCTTCGTCTCTCTCACCTTTTTCAACATCATCACTTCTATCTCCTTCCTCGCCTTCTTTGCCCTCGAAAACTTCGTCCCAGGTATGTCCAAAGCCGGCGCAAAACAACCCTCCAACACTCTCTCAAATACAGCATACAATCCTTCCTCCACTTTGAATCCTAAAAAGCATTCAAACATGATAGAAAATGTCAAGATTTTGGTGAATCGATGGAAGTTAATGATCTTGTCATTCCCATCCCAGGTTGTGCTTAGTTGCGACTTAACCAGGTCACATATTCTTGGAACCAAACCCTCAAGCCCCACGTGGCCAAAGGTCGCTCCTATGATGTTACGTAGGCATCGATGGCGATCTCCTTGCTTCTCCATGATGGATTCTTTCCCCATCAACTGCACCGACGAGGCTGGCCAAGAGCTAACTACCAACTTGAACTCATTGGATAGTAAAAACCGGTTAGCCTCCGCTCCGCTAACCACCACCGTAGGCGCCCCCATTAGGTTTGTCTTGAAGATATTGCCATATCGAGCAATTCGAGGCTGGAGAAAGTCCTCGAATAATTGATTTTTTCGTTGAGACCTGTAGAAATCCATAGTTTCGCCAATCCAGGGGAGACCCGTTTCTCCGGGAGGCAATTTTCTTTTGGTTTTGATGTTTTTTTCATGTACAAACAACATGACGAGGAAGAGAAATAAGAGAACTAAGAGAGAGAAAGAGAGAGAGAGAACTTGAATGTACTCCATTTTTTTTTTTTTGGGTTATTTTAGTTAAGGGTTTGAAGATTTTCTAGCTTGCTATAGATGAAGTTGGAAAGATGATGAAGATTGGATTGTAGAAGATGTGAATTTATAGGTTTACTTTGATCTCACAAGGGTCAACAATGAATTGTTTAATGATGAAATTGAGGAGGGCATGGCATCAAATCATAGGAATATCCAAATTGAAGTGTTTCAAAAAGTCAAGAAATATTGTTTAATATCAACCGCCCAACCAATAGCAAAACGCTTTGGGGCTAATAAAAAACATACAGAAAATCAGCCGACGAGATCTTTCCACTAACTTGACTTTGGATGTAAGAAAGAATTTATGAAGAGGGTGGCGCTATGCATGTGCCCCAAACGCGTCCCTTTCTTCACCCATATTTACAAATTTACCCTTCTGGAGCTAACCACGCGTTGTCTTCTCTTAATTATAGATGCCAGACGAGCTTAACTTGGATTCGGCAGTAACTTTAGGTGGCTTTTGATTTGAAATATAGGATGAAAATAGACAAGATAGCAGACATAAGGTAAGATCAAAAGAAAATTTTAAAAATATATAACAGTAAAGTAAAGTTGATAAAAGAAATTTCTTAAATCTTTTATTTCTATCTGTATCTCTCGTGTTCCAAAACAAAAAAAATGGTATAAAAATTTTGTTTACAAATCAGAAATAACATGTTTTGTTAACGTTTCGTGTGTTTAATGGTAAGATACTAAATTTTGAAATTTGAATTTTAAAAATAAAAAATAAATATTCGAATCAAACGGTATTCAAATCAGATTAATTAGATCGGTTAAAATCAAAAAATAAAAAATAAAAAAAGGTGTTTTGGCTTGTTCCTATCCCTTGCATCCCAACCCCAAACCAACCACCGCCTAAGTGTTTGAATCTTAGGGAATAGTTGATTTCTAATGGAACACGCCAAGGAGTAGAATGTGAGGTAACATGATAGACAAAGGCCTGGTCAGGAAATTTATATTGGTAGGTGAAGTACTCTATTTATTTAAAATTATAATTTTATGATCAAAATTTATACTTTTTAAAATAAAATAAATATTTTAAATTTCAATTTTTAAAATTATATAAATGTAAAGCTGCCTCCTTACTACCCTCATTCTCTCCCGATAATAGTGATTGCAATCGAATCATTAATTTTAATTTATTTTTTTAAAAAAAATATCACTTTTGGGTAAAATCTCAATTATTAATAAGACTAAAAGTTTTATATAAACTCGGCCTGTTTAAGTAATCGAAGAACAACCAACGTTGGTTGGTTTAGTTTGAAAGGAACTGAGTTTCCTTAACTATGATTGTGAGTTCGACTCGCCATGAACACTAAAAAATCACGTCGTTGGGAGATTCTTTAAATGAGGACCCGACCGCGGATTGGTCTAGATTAGTCGAGGCGAAACCTCATATACTAGGCGGTGGCTCTAGTCAGGAATCAAAAAAAACCCAAAAAAAAAGTAATCGGAGAACAACATACGAGTCAATTATGTGATTGTGAACAACTTATAACAGCATGCTTAAACCGAAGTCGTTGGTAATATGGTCTCAAAGTTATTTATCATGGTTGAGCTACACACAATTAAATAAGAGTAATTTCAACGTGAGAGGTGAAATAATTCTTGTAACCAATGCTATTTAATATAGTGACTAAAATTGATATTTCTTAACTAAATTTTGAATTTTAATTTTTTGTATAACGAAAAGAAACAATTTTACCATTTAACTCTGGAATAATATTTAATCAGCCCTAAATTGTCTATCGACGCAAATGATTTATTAAAAAAGAAATTGTTGGGGAGAAAGTATTGAGTATACAAAGCACTTGAATTTTGTAATTGGGATCAAATCCCGAAATATCTGCCACATTGAAAAGAGATTATTCTTTTGATTTTTGAATTTTAAGTCAAATATTTAGAAAATGGAATCAATCAAATTAAACACTTGGGATTATATTTTATGAGAATAGGCAACTGTTGGAATGCTCTAAAGAACAGTTATAGAGTGGCTGCAGTGACAGTGAGTGCGACCTACATTTTGGGGTTGACTTGTATTAGATTGCAGGCCACATCTGTTATTGTTTTAGTTTTTGGGGTTGGATTCATTCAAAGGCTTCCCCAAAGGAACCTCTGAATTTCAATCTTTTTTTTTTCTTTTTTTTTTTTTTAAGTAATGTTGTCAACTTCGCAAGTCTTCTTCACTCTTTCCAATCAAATTATTTAGTTTTTTTTTTCATAAGACTAAAAATCTCAATTACTATTAAGGTAAACTAGTCAAATATACTAAATATCCCTTTCTTGTTCCTTATTTCCCTTCTTGTTGTCCTCTTTGATTTTTCCTTTTTCTTGGTTTTAATTAGATATGAACCCCCCCCCCCAAAAAAAAGGGCTTGTTATTATAAACATGTCTTTTAATCCATTAAAAAATATATCTTTCTTTTTTTTAATGTCAAATTATTTAAAAAATGTCCAATTGCAATTTGTCAACTAACCCACAAAAATTATTATGAAAATCTCTTTCATGTTGACTAAATTCATTATCTTGACATTAATTGAAGAAAAAAAATAATTTTCTAATGGATAATCAACAATGGAATTTGGAAAATTCTATTTGTCTCAGATCAAGTAATTGCTTTTTTTTTTTTTCCTTTTAATGTTCCAAAGCTCCTACGGTTGTGATGCACTTTTCTCTATGCTCAATCCGGGAGTTTAATTGGAGAATATGAGAGGTTTTTCATACATTTATTAGGTAAGTCCTAACTTTAGAAAATTTAAAATTCATGTGTTTATCTGACGGTATATATAATATTCATATATTTGAAAATAAGCTGATTCTTTGAATTGAGTAGGACTATGCTCCATTATGCGACTAACATTGTACCCATTTTAAATGGTTTTAAGAATTGAAGGATTTGATAGTTAATTGGACCAAAGAGGGAAAATGGAAAAATAAATGTCTTATGGGTATAAAGTAGTTGAGTTGATATATAGTAGTGATCAACAAGTCTACCACAAAGTGGGCACCTAATCTTTGAAGAAGCCAAAAGTCAGCAGGTGATGATGACTTTGAACTCTAATTGAGTTTGTTGAAATTGACATCGCATACTCGAATTTTTTATAATTATAAAATAATAATTGATTTCCCTATTTTTCTTTTTAAAATTATTGAGTGCCTGTCTATTGTTTGGACTTGTAATGGCACATATTGGTGGGCCCCTTTAGATACCAAAATTTCTCCATACTCCATATTCAATTTGACAGAAGTTTAAGCATTTACCTTAACTATATTATGGTTTGTCAAAATAATAATCCAAATATTAATTTTTTTTGGGTGTAAATGAATACTTGACACCAATCGGTATAAAGATTTTTTTTTACTAATCCAGTCGAGTATTTTGGGGTCGGTGATGGGGTTAGCTCTCCCAATATCTTGACTTTTCATTCTCAAGATTTAAATTTAAGACTATCGTTAAGAAAATTTAACACCCTATTGTTATACCCACAGATCATTGATATCAAAATATTAAAAAGATATTTTTATAATTGACGGTATTATGCTTCCACAAATTGAAAGTATAGTCAATTGCTAAAGATTTATAACTTTGTTTATTCTTCTTGCAAGTTGAAATTCAAGGAAAAATATTGTAAAAACTAATGATTTCTTTTATCTCCAATCTCTTTCTCCTTTGAAACTCAAATGCTTATAATAAGGCTCAATATATATTTTGAAGTTTCCAAAAAAAAAGATTAATAGTTTTTAATAAATACTTATATAATTTTATCATTCTAGACTCTATTTTGAAACAGTTCTTATTACAATTTTTCATTAACTTTTAAAAATTATAATATTACACAAATCAAAGGAATTAAATAATAAATGGATCAAGTCAATCTATAGCGGTAAAAAATCAGAATTTTCAAAATATGAGTACTTTTCAATTTGTTAATTTGACCATATTTTCTATTCATTTGGGCTCTCCAAAGAAAATTTATTTTTTTTTTAATTTGAATAATATTGAATTGGTTAAAATACATTTTTTTCCCCTCCCAGGTGCCTCTAAAGTAAAAAATCTTGGCTTGGAGTTTGCCACAGATTAAGGCTCGAGTATTACTACCCTTGTAAATAATACTAACGTTGTGCATTGGCTAATTTTAGTATAACCTCTTCTTTTTTTTTTTTCGCTATACTAACCGGTATTCAGTTCTATTGTCTAATTAGTTTGGTTTTAACTCTATGTTAGATCCATTTTAAAGAACAATTCTCCTAACATAATATTTTTTATTTTCAAGTTTTGAATATGAGATTTGATTAAGAGATCTAATATTTTTACTCACTAAACTGACTATCCATCGGTGATTCTAATATAACCCTACCACCTTATTAGGAAGCTCTTCTACAGTACAGCAATTTGGTCCAACGCCTATTAGTAAGAAATTCATTTATACTTGAATTTTGAGTCTTTTACATTATAGAGTATGTGTGGCGTTCACTCAATACGTGTTCAACTGATTTAAATGTTTGAATATTCTAAAATCAGAACTACATTAAATACAAAATAATTAATAATATATTTTTTATTAGTTTGACCTTTTAAAATAGATAGTTATTCCACAAAACATAAAATGGTATGAGAATAAGAGATTCTAGATTCGAGTTTTATCGTGATTAAATCTAATATTTAAGCCGTGAGTCTAGTTTAAGCTTTTGACTGGATCGCAGTTTTTGGAAATGTCAGAAGCTAGAACAAAATGTTTTGAACATAATCCAGCAAGAGGGACGAATGAACAACTAAAACAAAATCTGCGTACGTTAATCAAAATCTTGTCAGAATTTTGGAGGTGCGAAGGCCGGCGCCATCCCCATGTGTCATATTGCTCCATGGATACCATCCCAAACACCTGAACTACAGACACCAACTTCAAGTCAACTCGTTTTTGGACAAAGCTAGCACAATTAAGTTGCTTCACCTCAGCTTCCTTATTGTCATTGCCACCACTCGGCATGTTACTTTTATAATAATCAAAATTTTATAATGAGGGATTGCTAAAATTACTTTGATAATAATCAAAATTTGTGTTTAAAAAAATTTAATTTGTTAGGCACAATCAAAAGCCACCTGCGTGGAGCAAGTTCTAGTATTTCAATCCAATCTGCGTAATAATCCATAAACTACATGCATGAACAATCTTCTCTTAATGCAATTACCAAATTTTGAGTTTTAGCTTTTCTCTATATTCATCTCCTATCTATTAAATTGATATTTGGAACTTTTCATGTAAAACTCCAAATGTCATAACGTCTTTTGCGTTAAAAACTAAAATTTAGGAACTTTCGGTGATACATAATTTGTCTATTAAGGTTTGTACCTCCAAAAGTTAAATTCCAAACTAGAATTTTTTGTTGTCTAATAGCTTGAAGTAAAATTGAGCAAATTCATTCTATAGTTTTCGGAATTATTATTATTATTATTATTATTGCATTAGAAAGTAGACTTTTAAAACTCTCTATCAATATATAATTCGAGTGCCTGTGAAGTTGCCCCGACAAGCGACCCACTGTTTTATGAACTTCTTGGTGGTCTGTTGAAGATTGTTAGAAGTCAATGAAGTAAACCCATATTATAAAAGATCATGGAATGGAATAGGGGGATTGAAGATCGTGGGACAACTATTGAAGTTCTTCCAACAATTGGAAGCGATTACAAAAAAATGTTAGGAGCCGGTGGTCAAGAATATTTGAAGACCAAGAATGCCAACTTTTAGCGCCTATGAAAGGATATAAAGTCTTTTTTTATTGTTATACAGAAATTTGAATTTGAGATTTTTAAATTGAAGAAGTAGTATTATGGTCATTAAACTGTTCTCTTGGAGACGGATGTAAATTCTTCATGTGTACATCATATACATTCTCAGGGCAATCAATTGACAAGAAAGAACCTTTAAACAATCTAGGCATAGGAGTAGGTGTAGAAGTAGGTATAACTTATCAAAATGGTATTGGTGTAATGGGAAAAGTGTCTCAATTTTTAATCATGTGTTTGGGTTCGACTCTCCATGGGAACAGAAAAAAATACCCATGGGAGACCTCCCCCTAATGGGCTCAACAGTATCTCGATCTGAATTAGTTAGGACGAAACTCCAGATACCGAGTGATAATACCAAAAAAAAAAGTAGGTATAACTTAGCATAGGAGCAGAATATATGTAGATGTTATAGGTAATTTGCCCTTTTCTCAATTCAAGCTTGAAAACCTATACTTGTTTCGATGACATAATGTGTTGCATTATAAATCTTTTGATCTTATATTGAATCAATCTATTTAAAGTCCAAACCTGATTTTCGCGGGATTAATATACAAGCCTTTTTATCCATCTTTAATTTTCAAAATATTATAATTACTATTATTTGCAATCTTCATTTTAAGCATTAGATTTTTTTTTATTTTATTTCATTTCTCTTTAATTCGAAAACCTTACCTTGTTCTAGAGGTTACCCAAAAGAATCCCAAAATGCAATTAAATGGTCAACCATTGCCTTGGGTTTGAAAGCCACGCAACAAACGCAAGATGTTTGGTTCCAACTCAGAAAATCGGAAACATAAAAATTGATATGGGTTCACAAAATCCATTATTTGGATTTCACAAACCCCTTATTTTATGGGTTTCATTCACAAGCTTCTATTTTTATTTCAATAATTTAAACATTTATATGAATTTTAATTCGATTCTTGATTCTCATTCCCTTTTGCCAAACACCAACTCATTTTTCAATTTTCAAGTTTTGACATGGTAGTTTGTTTTGACTTCCACTGTCATCGATCTGTTCAAATTGAAAAAAAAAATAATATTAAGCTAATGATTAAAATGGAGTAATTATAGATTTATTTTAGATAACACAAATATATTAAAATAAGATGCATAAAAAGGAAGAAAAATGCACTCATAAGTGCTTAAGTTGAAATCTAAGCACCCCATAAATTGTTGTGATAATTTTCATGCTTAAGGTATGGAACTGAATAAGATTATTGGACTTTTTAATGAAAGAAAAAAAAAGGGGGGGTTTTGGCATTGATTTGGCATTAAATATTGAGAGGGCATGGAGAGGTGTGATGGTTAAACCATATCCAAGCACACAGAAGAAGACAATTTTCCAGTTTGAGTCTCAGAAAAAGTCAACAAGAAAAATAGTGAGAGTGGATATCATAAAATCAACGGGCAGGATTTTGGAATCGAAAACAAGTATGTGTGTGTGGCCTATGCATGTGCTCGCAAGTCGCAGCGCACATCACACACAATATCCACATAAAATAAGGGTTTAGAATTATTTAAAACAAAAACCTCCCCCCCCCCCCCCGGGCCATATCTAATTTCTTGATTAAAAAGGATTAACCAAAAAAAGAAAAAAAAACCTCCCCCATATGCTAATTTCTTGATTAATTAAGGACAATAACCTCAAATGCTTGCTCGATTAATCGGAAACAATAATTGGGTTGAACTAATTCTGCCGCGAAATAAGCATCACCTAGTGTAGCACCGACTAAGAGAAGAAAGCCAATCATAGGCTTTAATTACGACGATTTGATAGGGGTAGACCCCCGTCGTAACGACCAAGTAGTCGTAACTCTGAAGATAGATTCTCACACTGTGTAGAGGGTTCTGGTCGATCAAGAGGCTGACTATGATCTTCTTACCTGGAACGCCTTCTGCAAAATGGGTCTCAACTCATCCCGACTCTTACCGCCTACCGGGTCCCTTAGAGGACTTTCGGATGAGCCTACTTACCCTAAAGGCATCATCTGCTTTCCCGTGACCCTCGAAAAGCCCCCTAATCATGCGATCGCCCAGATTTTGTTCCATGTGGTGAAGATCTACTGTCCTTACAACGCTATTCTAGGAAAGCCTAGTTTAGATGAACTAAAAGCGTCCAAGCACAAGGCATATGAAGGTAAAGTTCAGAACGCCGCAGGGGGTCACTGCCATATGAAGTGATCCTGATCCCCATATCCTCTTTACGGTTCAAGACGCACAAGAGGTTTTTCCGATTGATGCTTTAGAGCCTAGAGAAGGTACTGAGCCGAAAGTGAAGCCCGAACCACGCAAAGACACGATCAAGGTCCCTTTAACGGGCAACCCCAGTCAAACGGTCAGGATAGGAGCCAATCTATTACCTTCCTTACGAGAAGCCTTAGTCGTCTGTCTACGAAGACACTCAAAAGTCTTCGCCTAGGCTCCAGAAGACATGCGAGGCATAGATTTATCAGTCATAATCCATAGGCTAACGATCAATCTCGTTTTCAAGCCAATAAGGCAAAAGAAGAGGGTATCTGCCCTCAAACGATAATGCGCCATTCAAGAGGAATTACAGAAGTTGTTAACGGCTGAGTTCATCCGAGAAGTCAAGTATCCCGAATGGTTGGCTTACGTGGTATTGGTAAAAAAAGCCAATGGTAAGTGAAGAATATGTGTGGACTTCACTGATCTCAATAAAATATGTCTAAAGGATAGTTATCCACTTTCTAATATCGATAAACTTATAGACAACTCCTCGGGATACCAGTTTTTGAGTTTTATGGATGTCTATTCCTGCTACAATCAGATCAGAATGGCACCTGAGGATGAAGAAAAGACAGCTTCATCACCAAGTTCGGTATATACTGCTACCAGGTCATGCCTTTTGGCCTAAAGAATGCTGGAGCAACTTTCTAATGGCTTGTCAATGTGGTCTTCAAAGATCAACTTGGTAGGAATGTCGAAACCTATGTCGACAACATGCTCGTCAAGAGCGTTACCACGGAAGCTTATGTCACGGACCTCGATAAGACCTTCCAAACCTTGGAATGATACAATATGTAGCTGAACCCGGCGAAATGTACCTTTGGGATTACCTCTCAAAAATTCTTAGGCTTCATGATTATTGATAGAGGGATAGAAGCCAACCTCAAAAAGATACAAGCGATATTGGATATGACACCTCCTCAGACACTAAAGGAAGTGCAACACCTGACTGGTCGAATAGCAGCTCTAAGCCGATTCATGTCCAAGGTCGGCGAAAAGTACAAGCCCATATTCGATGCACTAAAAAGATCTTCACGGTTCGACTGGACACCTGAATGCCAAATAGCATTCGAACGACTGAAAGAATATCTGACGCAGTCACCACTACTTTCGCGGCCCGTCCTTGGAGAAGAGCTTTACCTATATCTAGCTGTCTCCGAGCGAGCACTTTGCTCTGTGATAGTTAGATAGGAAGTCACAACTTAGAAGCCAGTTTACTACATTAGTAGGATACTGAAAGAATCCGACATTAACTACTGACCGATCGAAAAGATAGCCTACGCTTTAGTCATTTTAGCAAGGCGTCTTCGATAGTATTTCCAGGCTCATACCATTGTGGTGCTCACAGACCAACTGCTGAAACAAATCCTCTAAAAAAGAGATACCTCCGGTCAGCTTATCAAGTTGAGTGTAGAATTAGGAGAATTTGATATCCAGTATCGATCGCGACCAGCAATTAAGGGCCAAGCACTGGCCGATTTCATCTTCGAATGTACTCTCCTAACAACACCCGATGGATAGCCTCTCAACCATCAAGAAGAATGGTCAATCCTGGAGTGGACCATCCATGTCGATGGATCATCAAATTCCTCAGGAAACGGTGCCATACTTATACTAGTGGGACCGAATGATTTTAAGGTAGAATAAGCTCTTTGTTTCGATTTCCAAGCCACCAATAACCAAACAGAGTATGAGGCCTTGCTAATGGCACTCAGAATCGCCATTGACATGGGAGAACAGAATGTTAGGGCATTCACAGACAACCAATTAGTCGTGAAACAAATTGAAGGGGTTTACGAAACCAAAGACCCAGTCATGGCTAAATACTTGAGCAAACTACATGAGACGATCGAACAATTGGGTAAGGTTGACATCTAACAAATCCCTCGGTTGGAGAATACACGACCTGACACTCTATCAAAGTTGGCTAGTTCTGATTCGGTTATTTTTAGCTAAATGATATACATCGAGAGCCTGTCGTATCCCAACATCGACGAACCCAAGGAGGCTCTCTTTGTCAATCGGTCTTCTAGTTGGAAGGACCCCATAGAAGAATACCTGAGGCATGACCATCTGCCAGAATCCCCGAAGGAAGTGGTGAAACTAAAGAGAAAGGTAGTGTACTACGCCATAATCGATGGGATCCTCTACCGCAAGTCATTCACTCACCCATATCTGCGATGCTTAACTCCCGAAGATGGGGGATTATGTCCTCCGAGAGATTCACAAAGGAATCTGTGGTAATTACCTAGGTGCTCGAAATCTAGTTTATAAAACCCTTCGTCAGGGGTACTATTGGCCAACCATGAAAGGCGATTCTGATAACTACGTTAAGCGATGCGACAAGTCCTCGGTACCGTGGTTGCCCTCTATTGAGCTCAACCCTATATCCAACCCTTGGCCCTTTGCTTAATGGGGGATGGATATCTTAGGACCATTTCCTCTAGCCACAGGACAATGAAAGTTCTTGATAATAGCGATCGACTACTTTACTAAGTGGGTGGAAACAGAGCCTTTAGCTCAGATCATGGTGGCCAAAGTCTAATCTTTCGTATGGACCCATATTGTCACCCGATTTGGTATATCGCGCATCCTTATCACGGACAACGGGAAGCAATTTGACAACTTGTGCTTCCGAGAGTTCTGCGAGAAACTCGAGATTCAACATCGATTTTCATCGGTCGCTTACCCACAAATCAATGGGCTTGCTGAAATAACCAACCGAATTATCCGACAAGGGATAAAGACGTACTGCATGATGCCAAAGGACAGTGGGCTGAAGAGCTTTACGGTATCTTCTGGTCATACCGCACTGCCCCTTGAAAAGCAACGAGAGAAATATCTTTCAGTCTAACTTATGGAAGTGAAGCAGTCATACCCGTGGAGATAGGTATTCACTCACTGCGAGTGGCTCAGTACGATGCCGGGCAAAATGAACACAACCTGTAAGAGAGATTCGACTTGCTCCCAGAGTTTTGAGAATCCGCATCGACACAAATAGTGGCTTATCAACAATAAATGACACGATATCACAATCGCAAGGTCCGAAACCGAACGTTCAGACCCGGAGAATTAGTGCTAAGGAAGGTGGAAGCTAGTGGTTAGCCCCAACCCAGGGGTATGCTCGCTGCTAATTGGGAAGGCTCGTATCGAATATGTTCTATGGTCCGATCAGGAACTTATCGCCTCGACAACCTAAATGGATCGGCAGTACCTAGGACCTGGAACTCGAAAAACCTACACATATATTACTAATGAGCTTCAGCGCTATCAAACAATCAAAAGATTTAGCCCAGAGAAGAATATGGAGATTTCCTATCGTTCAGAGGGTCTCAGTCACCCAGCACTATCGTTCGTACGTGTCGTCAATAGTGGGTGTAACTCCCCGAACAGGTAGACGCGGCCTACTACTTAAAATTTTCCTATCGTTCGGAGGGCCTCAGCCTCCCAACCTCTATCGTTCGTACGCGTCGTCAATAGGGGATGTAACTCCCTGGATGGGTGGACGCGGTCCACTATTTAAAAATTTCCTATCGTTCGGAGGGTCTCAGCCGTCCAATCTCTATCATTTGTATACGTTGTTAATAGGGGATGTAACACCCCAGACAGGTGGACGCGGTCTACTATTTAAAAATTTCCTATTGTTCGGAAGGTCTCAGCCACCCAACCTCTATCGTTCGTACATGTTGTCAATAGGGGAAGTAACTCCCCATACGGGTGGACGCGACCTGCTACTTAAAAGACTTCCTATCGTTTGGAAGGCCTAAGTCGTTCGACTCCTATCATCCATACGAGTCACATGGAGTCTCCCAAGCGAACGAACGAGCGTTACCAATAGTTTTTGAAGCATGGTATTAATCAACGCCTCAGTAGGGAGCATGAAAGCAGGTCCCCCCTAACGGAAGTTGAAAAAGGGGCATATAACCACACAAGGGCCAAAAAGGAACGAAGACGAAACTCAAGTAAGTAAAATATAATCTTTCATCACTCCTCTTGGTGAGCAGATACTTAGAGATTCCATTTACAGAGGGAGCGAGGTCATGGTCAGAAATGTGGTACTTGAGGCGGACTTGATTCCACTCGAGATGACGGATTTCGATGCCATCCTGGGGATGGATTGGCTAAGCACGCATAGAGCTTCAGTGGATTGCTTCACCAAAGAAATAGAGTTTCGGAGACCTGAGGGGCCATTGTTGAGATTCCTAGGCGAGAGGCGACTGTTACCTCGTTGCGTTGTATCGGTGATGAACGCCAGGCGATTGATACGCCGAGGGTGCATGGCATACCTGGCTCATGTTATTGACACCATTGTGGAGGGGCCGAGGCTTGAGGAGGTCCCAGTGGTGCAGAAGTATCCAGATGTATTTCCTGATGAGCTACCTGGACTACCACCAGTTCGAGAGTTTGATTTCGAGATTGACCTAGCTCCAGGGACTACTCCCATATCTATTCCGCCATACAGAATGGCGCCAGCTGAGCTTAGAGGACTCAAGGTCTAGTTGCAGGAGTTGCTGGACAAGGGTTTTATCCGTCCGAGCACTTCGCCTTGGGGTGCTCCGGTGTTGTTCGTGAAGAAGAAGGACAGGACCCTACGGTTGTGCGTAGTTTATCGGCAGCTGAACAAGGTTACCATCAAGAACCGATATCCACTCCCTCGTATTGATGACTTATTTGATCAACTCTAGGGTGCGAGGGTTTTCTCGAAGATCGACCTTCAATCTGGCTATCATCTGTTGTGGATCAAGACTGAGGATGTGCCTAAGACCGCATTCCATCGAGGCACCGTAAGGCTAAAAACACATATTTCCAAATCAGTTTTCAAAATCCCATGAATTTCCAAGTAATGTAAGTAAAATATCTCAATGTGTCTCAAATGCATGAATATACAATCATAAGATGAGAGTTACCATTTACATGTGCCAAAAATAATATACAGTCACCTCAAAGCAAATAAGTACAATGGTCAAACTAAATGCTCCAAAATAATATAATAACCTCATATGAATATAGCGGAAGAAATGGGTAACCATACCCCAACCCAGTCTCCAATATAAGTCCAACGAAATCAAGTCTCTACCAGCCCTTCAATCCAAGACTATACCTGTAAAGGAAAAGTGAGGGGTGAGTATTTATGGGAGGATACTCAGCAAATGAGGAGATTGATATCGTACTATCAATATCAAGTGTGAACTTGGAGTGTCAAAGCATATATCAAATATCAAGTGTGCAAAACCAAATGTGCTGTTTCAACCAAAACATTTCTCGGGGCACACATCATAAAATAATATATATGCATCCATCCATGTATCAAGTCGTATACGTAGAGCCGGCCGAATGAACAACCCCGATAATGGTCTACCTCGACTAAGGACGGACACATTGGGGGTTTTCATGATACAAATATCAAATAATGGTTCTCTACTCCAATGTTGGCCACAGGCTACTCCAACTAGCCTATAAATAATAATAATATGTATATATAAATAGTTGCCCGTGTATGGTACCCGCCCAGTGCTAGACAGAGATAAACTCATGTCCTCCCCGATGAGGGTTAACCTGGGACAACCATACACATGACAATTTGGCGGATACCTCCGGCCGAACCGTACCCGGGCATAAGGGGTGCCTCTACCAAATGTCCTTCGTAGCTACGGAATGTTATAGGAAGCATATCACCATATCACCAAGTCGGCCGGGCACGCAGCCCACATGCATTACATCATCACGTCGGCTGGGCATACAGCCTCATGCATCGTATCATAACGTCGGCCGGGCGTACAGCCCAAATAGTACATATAAATTCATTTAAAACCATGTGTCAATACTAGTGGTAGCATTAAAACATATCAATATGTCAAAGAAATGTGGCACAATATCCAATTATCAAACTCATGGATGCATATTAATAAAATCAGCAGTTGGGACACTCCAATGGTCACAAAAATATGTACTTACACTTATCAAAATCTAAAAACTCGGTTTTCACACGTATAGAAATCATGTCGTTTGAAAATCGGTAAAACATGATTTATCAATTAATAGTAGATATCTAAGTCCCACCCACAGTATGGGGGAGGGTAGATCACTCCCCAAAGTACCACTATAACCATCAAATGGAACCCCCTCAAATCGATCACCAATCACGTCACTACAATGATCATATATGCACACGTATGTCACTATAGGAAAATATATGAAATAAATTGTACTTTAACAATTTCTAAGTCTAGGGCCAAGTTCTAGGGCATTTTAAATAAATCCCTAAGTGTATTTGTACAAAATATCCAATTTTCCAAAGTTTGGCCCAGTTAAAGTCACTAGAATTTCCATACACTAACCTCAAATTCTCCCCATTCTGTCATGTCTTAGAAATAATACAATAACTTTTTATACACAACTCCAATTGAAGTGAAATTTTGTATGTTGTAGGTAACCTTATGACCTACAACTTTCATGTTATGCATTTTCTCAAAATCTCATCACAGAATTTCAAAAAATACTCATTTTGTTTCTGTCACATTCTATATTCAGATTCTGTCCTATTCTTGTGCAGAAACCATAACTTTCGCGCTACCGATCCAAAATTAATGAAATTTAAACATGTTATACCTAAGACATAGATCTAAAACTTTCATGTTTTGAGTTTCACTCAATTATGCCGAGAAAGGGGTTGAAATAAATCATGATCAGAACAGTCAGGCTTCAATTGGAAACAAGGTTTCTGTCAAAACTTCTTTAGGAAAATGGGTATAACTTTTGATTCCCTCGTGAGAATTGGCTAAAATTTTTATATGTTGTAGAAAAGAGTGATACCTACAACGTTTATGCTTTGAGTTTCTCCAAAATAGAAACGGAAAAGGGTCGTTTTTGCACACTATTTTTATGGTCCGAAACAGAACAACTTTCTGTCGCGTTTTAGGAAAAATGTCATAACTTTTGCAACAGGTATCAGATTAAGGTGGTTGTTATCTCATTGGAAAGATAAGACATAGATCTACAATTTACTTAACTATAGTATTTTCTAATTCAGACTGTAAGACACCTTAAAACAAAGGAAAAGTCACAGACAGAAATAAAAATTAAAATGAGACAGAATAAAATTCTTACCTCAACTTTCTTGGTCTTCCTCTTGGCTTCTCACCTTGTTCTCACAGTTTGGAAAGAATGAACAAGCATTCTAAGGTCTTCTTCCTTTATGCTTGTGTTATTAACTCACCACCCTACGATCAAGTCTCCAACTTAATCTAAGCCATAGGATCATTTTGCTAATTTGCATGTGTTTTGATTGGTTTTCATGTGCATGTGTTTTCATTGGCCCACCTCACCTTTCTCCTCTCAATTTCGGTCAACACTTGTCCTCATCACTCTCACACTAGTCTAATTCATTGTTTTAATAGAATACACTTGTCACATTTCATTTAAGTTTTTGTTAATTGCTAACAAGTCCTTTTACTTATAAAAATTCAAATTTGACCCCTAAAAATTTTTATAATTACACATTAGACCCAAAATTTCATATTAGGCCTAATTAAATTTATTTAATGTGAAATTAAGGTTTTTGAGTCTCTTTGAGTCAAAATTGATGCGATTTGCATTTTATCGGTAAATTTCTGGGGTTTTGCCGATTTAACCCTAGAAATTTATATTCATCAAATTTTAAAAAAAAATCCTACATTCTCCCAATCCCTTATTATCACCATAGGACCATTTGTTGGTCATTTCTGAATTATTTATCTTTTGCCGATAATCGGGGCAAAATTCTCTGGGGTCGTTTTATCGAAAAAATTTCTTATTGAAAATTCATGAACATAGTCGTCTAAAATATCATATATATATATATATATATATATGAATTTTGAATACACCATAGGATATACTGAGGGTCGGTGTTACAGATGGACCCGGACGGATCATCCAAGGTGGTACAAGTATGTACCCCCACTGGCGATGGACAACCTCACGATACCAACCGAATAACGGCCAACATAGTGAGATCTTATTCCGGTGGTCCCCCTCCTTAATGAGCTCTCATTCCAGTAGAAGTTACCCCAACTGTGAACCTTCACATGCCAAGATGTCTCACGAGACAACTCTAAACCAAACTCCAAAAGGGGAAGAAAAGTCTCAACTCTTTACGAAGGAAATTAAATGCTTGTCGTAGCTATTTATAGCAGTGGAAGAGCAAGCCCTAATCAATTCGAGGCAGGTGAAACGAATCGGGAAAGATATTCTGTCATAAATGGGGAAATAAATGGTCTCTGATTCCCCATAAAGAAGTCACTTCCATCGAGACACACTTGTATTCGTGGCAAGAAAGTATGATGGTTTAGGACGGGCCTAGCATCCCCATGCTCTTGTAACGTATTAAGCACGCCTCGTAGGTCTCTACTCATGACTTTTCTTTACCAAGAAAGCCATGAATCGGGGGCAAGTGATGAGACATAACCCTAAACCCAATCCGATGAGTCAACTTTGTAAAGGGCCCCATGGAAAGCCCACGAAAGATAGCTACCGATCGAGGTTCAAATATGATTACTTGCTGAAGGGTCTCAGTTGCCCAGATCTCCCGAACGATAGGGCCTCAATTGTTCAGATCTCCCGAACGTGATTCATCAAGTGAAGGTAACCACCCTGATCGGGTATCCAATGGTCGGCCCCTCAACCGAAAGAGCCCTGAAGACCCTTCATCGGTCAAGCAACCAATCAATAGCTAACGATTCTAACGATCCTAAAGTAAGATCAAAATATCCTATTAACTTCCGTCCCTCACTGCGAATAGCATCCTGAGGATCTTTCAGTTATGGAAAGGTTCCCTCCATAATACAAAATTTTTTCAAAAGATGAGGATCACAGTTGATTCGAAATATTAAATTCTCGAGATTTTCAGATCGGCTCGATAAAGAAGGTATGCTTAAAGCACTGCGGCGACGTATGACTCTCACAGGTATAAAATATCTCCAAACCCTCCAAGACAGGTATGCTCTCTGGACCTTACACATTAGGTACTCTAAATACAGGAGATTACTCCCTCAATCTCTCAGTCTATTTTTATTTTATATAAAAATCGCTCTTTTTAACTTGAGCGTCGGAGTTTTCTCGTCGAAACACCCTCTGACGGTTTTTACAAATATCACATCCCTTTGACGGCAACTACTCGGGCAACAAAGAACCGGTATCTGTGGAGCCATAACCCACCTCCAACGACCTCAAAACCTTGCTTGATTAATCGAAAACAATAATTGGGTTAAATTGATTCTGCTACGAAATAAGCATCATCCTTTTTAATTATTATTGTGCAGCACCGTAACAAGCTTAGAATTATGCAACAAGAAGGAAATAAGAGCAGTGAGAACTTCAACTGCTGACTTCCATTTCGTCATGTTTTTCCCTCTCTTCTTGTTATAAAATCACATGTTCTAGGGGAAAAGGAGCGCTTGTGTGTTAAATGCTTTGTGCCAAAATTTCTGATAATTTAGATCTCTGTTAATGACTAGGGTGCCGCTTCATATCGAAAGAACAAAACTTTTTTATATATAATGATCATTTTATAATCTATTATGAAAAAATCTTTGATTTTTTGAAAAAGACATTTATTTTCTTCATAAATTTTTTCTTTTCCACCTGTCAATAAAATTTATGGATTGAATTACATCAGAAGCAGAAAACTCACAACCTTCGTCTTTGCCATCAAAACCAACATCTGCCTTCGTAACTGATTTCCACCGATCACTGCATTTGTATCACCTTCTCCTAGCAAAATCCTCTACCATATATAGAACCCACACTCAATATCCAGCCCTAAACTCGCAACCTTTCCGCCACCAACCTCATTCTCCGTCACCAAATTTCTCCTTCTCTAAACCGTTCTGACATCGAATACTCCTTACTATCACCCTTGGAATCACCATCTCTTATTAATAGAGAAGTGAAATATACAAATTCTACCAACTCTCCACCCTCATCCGTCGTTGCTTAATCTCTCACCCTACCAAAACCATCATGTTTTCTTTATCGGAACACACCATCATGCTACCCATTGCCAACTCCACCTAGAATGGCAATCTCAGCTGTGTACACCTCCATGCCGATAATAATTTTAATTTTGTCTAGAATATGTCTCTTAGAGATCACTTCAAGAATATGTCTCTTGGGATGAATACATGTTTATGATTTAATTTATATCTAAAATTAATAAGGGTAGTTTAAAAGCTGTTAGTTTGTACCTATAAATATCTCATGTACCAGTATTTGTAAGCAATAAAGAATGAGTGTTCACTTTTTCTAAACAACAAAAATTTTGTCCTCTGTGCTTTCCAACAAAGTGGCATTAGAGCCACGTTCTTTAAAATTGGTGAAAAATGAAGTAGTTCCCTTCCAATTTCCTCATCTCACAAAGAAGATTATGAAAAATGATGTTTAAGAATAAAAGCCTTGCTTGGCTCTCAAGATGTGTGGGAGATCATAGAGAAAGGCTATGAGAAGCCTCAAAATAAAGATAATTTATCACAGGTTGAGAAAGAGGCATTGTCAAAGAGAAGGAAGAAAGATCAACGACCCCTCACCCTCACCCTCACCCTCATCCATCAATGTTTGGATGATTCAATGTTTGAGAAGGTGGCCGATGCTACTACCTCAAAGGAAGCTTAGGAGATCTTGGCAAAGTCTCTTCAAGGTGTTGAAAAAGTGAAGAAGGTGAGACTTCAATCACTAAGGGGTGATTTTGAAGCATTGAAGATGAAAGAATCTGAATCAATTTTGGATTATTGTTCAAAGGTGAAAGCAATTGCAAACCAATTGTCTTTAACTTCCAGATTTGACTATGTTGTGCATGTCATTGAAGAAACAAAAGATCTAGACACATTGGCCATTGAAAAGTTGGAAGGCTCTCTATAAGCCTATGAAGAAACGATCAAAAGAAGACAAGAAGAGCTAATGGAGCAAGTTCTTAAAGCTAAGGCAACTCTGAAGAATGATGGAGAAAAAAGAATCCACTTTAAAGGGTCTAGATGAGGAAAGGGACATGGACGTAGCCAAAATGGATAGGGAAGAGGCATTGGAGATAACTTATACAATGAGAAAAGAAGTCAATCATCACCAAGAGGGCATGGAAGAGGTAGAAGAAGAAGACAACGTTATTATCCAAGGTCAAATGAAAGGAGGTATAACAAGTCCAAAATTGAATGTTGTACTTGTCATAAACTAGGACATGATTCTTGGGAAACACTTAAAGCAAAGTCACTCCTTGGACGATTGTGCAAGTAATCATATGTCAACTACTTGAAAAGGGGTATAAAGTTCTTATGAAACATAATTATCTTTGGTTTAGAGATCAAAATGTTAATTTGATTTCTAAGGTGGCCATGTTAAATAATAGAATGTTCAAATTAAATCTTGAAACATTTGAAGCAAAGTGTTTGAAGGTTAATGTATAAGATGAAGCATGGCGTTGGCACATGAGATTTGATTACTTGAATTTTGGAGCATAAAGGGCGATGGGAGAGAAGAAGATGGTGACAGGGAAAAATTTAATCAACCATCCCAATTACTTGTGTGAAGCATGCTTTCTCGGCAAGCATAATAGGAGTTTTCCAAAAGAAGTAACATTTAGAGCAACCAATCCATTAGAACTCGTACATACGGATATGTGTGGTCCCATCAATCTACCTTCATTTAATAAAAATGACTATTTCTTACTCTTTATTGATGATTTTAGCCAAAAGATCTGGGTTTATTTTCTTAAGCTGAAATCAAAAGCCTTTTCTGGTTTTAAAGCATTCAAGCCACTTGTCAAAAAGGAGAGTGGCCATGATATCAAAGCCTTAAGATCCGATCGAGGAGGTGAATTCATTTCTAGGGACTTTAATGACTTTTGTGCAATTCATGGAATTCGTTGTCCTTTGACAGATCCTAAATTGCCACAATAGACCAGGACAGCCGAGAAGAAGTATAAAATGATTCTTAACATGAAGACTAGCATGTTGAAAGCCAAAAATGTACCAAAAGAGGCAAAAGTAGTCTCTTATAAGGTTAAGTTGTCAAATCACTCTTCAACATCAAATGTCAAAAATCAAACACCTTAAAAAGCATAGAATGGAAGAATGCCTGGTGCAAAGCACTTGCGAATTTTTTGGCAGCATTGCGTATGCTCATGTACCACACCAAAAAAGATCCAAACTTGATGATTACAGAGTCAAACATGATTTTATTGGATATAATACAATTCCAAAGGTTACAAATTGTATAATCCAAATAATAGTAGAGTGGTGATAAGCTGAGATGTCAAATTAGATGAAGAAGCCATGTGGAATTGGGAAGACCAAGAAGAAAAAATTTATAATTTTCTTTTATACTCTAATGATGAAGAGTAGGGGATCACAACACCTATATAAGACACAACTTCACCTTCTTTACCTACTCCTCATGAAGAAAGTTCAAGTGGGAGGACCAAAAAAATGAGATGTATAGCTGATATTTATACAAGATCTAATGAAATCACTCTTGATCATGATAAATTATATTATCTTCTTGTAGACGGTGAACCTCTAACCTTTGATGAATCCATGCAGGATAAAAAGTGAAGACAAGCTATAGATAAGGAGATCAAGGTAATTGAGAAGAATAATATATGGGAATTAGCAACACTTCCCAAGAGTCATGAAGTCATAGGAGTAAAATCAATGTACAAGGTAAAGAAGAATGCTAAAGGAATGGTGGAAAGATACAAAGTGAGACTTATTGTCAAAGGCTACAAGCAAAAACATGGAGTCGATTATGATGAAGTGTTTGCGCCTATTACTCGAATGGAAACCATTCGTTTACTCATCTCATTGGCAGCTCAAATGAAGTGGAGAATTCATCAACTAGATGTAAAATCAGCTTTCTTGAATGGTTATATTGAAGAAGAGGTTTATGTTGAGCAACCTTTGGGTTATGAGAATGAAGAAAGCTTTGTATGGATGGAAGCAAGCACCAATGGCATGGAATAGGCACATCGACAAATACTTGGATTTGTATGATGCCTTAATAAACATGCTCTTTATGTTAATGCTTATAATAATGGTGATATTTTGCTTGTTTATCTTTACATGGATGATCTTATTTTCACTGGTCACTCAAGTTTGAAATAACCGACATAGGGCTTAAGTCATATTACTTGATTTAGTGGTAAAGCAAATGGAGGAAGGCATATTTCTTTCTCAAGTAGGATATGCAAAAAAAGGTTTTGAAAAAGTTTAAAATGTTTGATTGTATGTTAGTAAATACACCTATGGATTTTGGAACAAAATTGTCAAAATTTGGAGATGGAGAAAGGGAGAATCCCATTTTATTTAAAAGTTTGTGGGAAGTTTGACATATTTAACATGTACATGGCCTGATATCTTTTATACAGTTGGCATAGTAAGTTATTTCAAGAAAGCTACCACTTCCACCTGTATGAAAGCGGCTAAGAGGATTCTTTGCTACCTCAAAGGTATACTTGACTATGGTCTATTCTATTCTTCATCTAATAATTTCAAACTTATGGGATTCTGTGATAGTGATTTTGTGAGAGAAACTGATGATAGAAAAAGTATTACTAGCTTCATATATTTCATAGGTGATTGTCCTATTTTGTAAAACTCAAAAAAGCAACCCGTTGTCACACTGTTAACTTGTGAATGTGAATATGTGGTGGCAACAACTTGTGTTTGTCATGCTATCTAGTTGAATGAGCTTTATTTATCACAAGAAGAAGCTATAGGAGTTTGTGTTGATAACAAGTCTGCATAATCACTAACAAAGAATTCGGTGTTTCATATGTGAATCAAGCATATAGACACCAGGTATCAATTCGTTAAAGAATGCATTGCCAACAAGGAAGTGGAACTCAAGTATGTAAAGATTCAAGATCAAGTTGTGGATATTTTCACAAAGCCATTAAAAGTTGAAGATTTTCAAAGATTGAGAGCCAGACTTGGTGTGAGGAAGAAAATTTCAAATTAAGGGGGGATGATGATAATAATTTGAATTTTGTCTAAAATATGTCTCTTGGGGATCACTCCTAAAATATCTCTTGGACATCCTTTGTTGGAAGAATTATAAAAACTCTAGAATATGTCTCTTGTAATGAATACATATTTATAGTTTAATTTATGTATCTAGAATTAATAAACTTAGTCTAAAAGATCACATTTTCTACCTATAAATATTCCTTGTACCAGCAATTGTAAGTAACAAAAAATGAGTGTTCTTTTCTTCTAAACAACAAAAATTCTATTATTTTCTCTTTCTAACACATGCGCCCACACACTACCTATTCTATTGTCTCTTAGTCTACCATCCAAGCACACTGCTGTGTTTTCGATCTTCTGTAGCATCTGGGCTATGAAATTATGATCTTTGTCACCACTACATGTGCCTATGCACTGATGCTTTTGTTGGCATTGTCTTCTACTGATATCAGACCTAATCTATTCTAACTTAACTCAGAACCAGCCCCACTAATCCATGCATTGACTCGGATGCACTCTGTCCATTTTTAACTTGATCTAGATTGTTTCTGAGTTATTCTAACCACCTGAACCAGTATGCTCTCTCTCTATTGTCTTAACCACCCTCCAAACTGATTCTCTGAAAGCCAATTCTAATTCATTACTCATTTTGGGTCATTCATTTTGATTTTTCCCTCTATTTCCTACAAATCCCATTGCTTGATCAAGTTCTTGCATCACATAATGGCTTCTTACACTGTTGTTTCTGTTAAATCAACCTCAAAATATGTGCCCTAATAGACAAGGTCATATTCCCTGTAATCCATGAATCTGGTAATCCTAGTAAACCCTCTAATGTTTCTTCCACATTATTAAGTAAAATTTTTTAATACTTTAGTTTTGCTTACTATAATAACATGACATAAAATTATGCACTTTTATCCTCTCACACACATATTTCTTGCTTACCACATATACACACTACTAATAGTTTCAATGTGTATGCTTGTCACAATGCTACATTATCTACTTTATCATTATTAATCCCAGATACTTATCTTATTTCTATACTCTATTTAAATTGCATATCTATTGGTTAGTGATGTGAACAAGGGTTAGATGTTTATTTCTTTTACCATGGTTGTCACATGCAAGATTCTTAAACAGAAAAGATTATTGGAAGAGGCTATAGGATTGTTTGTACATTTGAAATCATTAATCTCCATATACTATCTCGAATCTTACAAACTGATTCCTGAACTACTTCAAATTGTTCTACTTCAAAAAGCCTTTGGCATTCTTAGTTTGGTCATATATTCTTCTCTTATTTAAACTCCTTAATCTCTATTGTTTGTTTAGAATCTATTGTTAATGATAATTCTGATTGTTTAACATGTTGTCTTGCTAAATAGCCTACCTTGCACATCACTATAAGTGAGTAATTCAGTTGCTCGTCCAAATTTAGTTTATTCGGATGTTTGGGGACCTAGGCTAACAGTTTCTAAGGGGGGACTCTTGGTATTATGTCATTTTTGTGGATGATTACTTTTAATATACTTAGGTTTATCTCGTGAACAGTCGCTTTGAATTTTAACAAATTTAGTTAGATTTTATAGTCATGGTTAAAACCTAATTTTATTGTACTTTTAAAGTATTCCATTCTAATAATGTTTAGGAATATCTAGATACCTAGGTACTTAACTCTATTCGCCACAATGGTATCCTTCACCATAGATCCTAATGGTTGAGTTGAAAGAAAACATAAACATATCTTAGATACTATGTATGCTCTCTTTATTTCCTATTCTTGCCCTGAATATTTTTGGGGGACGTAGCACTTAGTGCTATCCAAACAATCAACCAAATACCTTTGCCTACCATTGACAATAAAGCTTCCTTTAAAAGACTCTATAGTATCCTACCAAACTTAATGATATCAAAGTCTTTGGTTGTATTGTTTTGTTCTCCTTCAACCTCATAAATACACTAAACCTGAATCAAGAGCTTGCCTATATTATTTTCTGGATATGGGATAGAACACACAAAAAAAAAAAAAATCATTTGTTGAGATCCTAATCCAAACAAGCTTTGAATCTCTACACATGTTCTTTCTTGGAAACATAAAATGTTATCCTAATTTTCAAGTTTCATTACACCATAGAATCTCGTCTTCACTATTTCACTAATCCTTTTGTTGAACTTTTTCCATATGATTTTCTAGATAAGCTCATATCATTGACACCTGTTAGGGAAATTGTTATCGAATCCTTTGATTTCGATGATAACAAAACATTCCATGTTAATCTAACAATTTTATTAAGTGTACAAATTAAATTTTTGATAGATATGTCTTATAAAAATTGAGTCATAGAAGCTGTCCTGGAAGTAAGGCAAATCTGAGTCATAAAAACTACTACTTTGTCAATAAATATTTTTCTTAATTTTTAAACACCCAGCCAGTATGGTAAGTGTAGTTTGGGTACTGCACTTAATCCAAAATTATGTTTATATATATATATATATATATATATAATATATACTAGATGTTCAACATTTGAAGATCAGAATTGGAGAAGTTCAAATTTGACATTCCATAGAGTTGGAAAAATTTCTAAGTCAAGACATGTGATCATTTGGCTCTATTCAGACATGCATATCTTTCTGTGTGTTCAAGTTTTTTCAAATTCCAAATCTACATATTGAACAAGATGTTTAGGGTTACAAATTTAAATATTTACAGCATTGAAAGCTTGAGGATATGTTGGAGAAAAATAAGCATGAAGGTGGCTGGTCACTCATATTTTACAGTAGGAACATTTTCCAGAATTTGGTTTTCAGGGGTTGTTTGCTCATGTATATCTTCACCATCGACCAAGCATTTTTAAATATGAAATTGTTGCATTATAATGCTATTATTGGATAACAAATTTAAACAAATACAGCATTAAAATCTTGAGGATAAAGTGAAAAAATATATGAGTGAAGTTGGTAGCTCATGTGATTGTTCAGAACAAGAAGCATCATCCAGGAGCTGATTTTTTGGAGAGTTTTTAAAATTTCTGCAAAGGCTATCAACTAGGTAAATTCAAATTCATTTATGCAGATATCAAAAGGGTTGGTTAGACTTCAAATTTAAATTTTTATAGCTAGTAAAATTCAGAAAAATAAGGAGGAGTTTCAGCACCAAAAATTCAGGAGCTTTCCAAAGTTTTACTGCTTCTTTTGCTGAGATTTACAGTAGGTTTTTGGGGCTTAAAAAGTTCAGATAAATCAACACAAAAAGCAGGTCTTTGAAGTACAACAGAGTGAAAAATACTTGAGCTCTTTATAGAAAAAAAATGTGATGAAATTTCTGCACATGAAGCTTTTCTTTTGAGCATAGTTTCCTGTTTTCTAAAAAATTTGTTTATTGCACTTGTATTGGTTTTATGTTGAGGTGTGAGTGTACTCTGTGAATGAGTTTTTGTTGGTGTTGAGTTTTTCATTGTTGGACAAAGTTATCTTCATGGTATGAAGATCAGAAGTTGACAAGTGGATTATAATTTGTAATCAAGCTACATAGTGGAAGCAAGCAGGTTACTAGATCCTGGGTTGTTGACTGGAAGAGTGGACGTAGGCACACCGAAGCACTATAAAAAGGATTTGTCTTTCCATTCCTAATTTTATTTTCTACTGCACATATATAGATTGAACATAGGATTAATATAGATCTAAGTGAAATTAGATTAAATTTTTTAAAAACCAATCGAGACAATCAATTCAATCCCCTTCTTGATTATCATAGGGATCAACAATTAGTATCAGAGCAAGGTGCTCTACTCCACAAAAGTGACTACTTTTGAGAAAAAAATCCAATGGCTTCATACTTAATATTTGACCAATCTATAAATAGAACTTCGTATTTTGATGGAGAAAATTTTTCCCATTGAAAATGTAGGATGGAGACATTTGTTAAAACCACGAACTATGAAGCTTGGGAGGTTATTACCTCTGGAAATCTTGATGTAAAGGATCCAATAATAACCGAAGATGATAAGAAAATGATTTTTATAAATTTTAGGGCTAAACATTTACTTTTATGTGCTATCTTATTAACCGAATTTAACTTGATTTCTTCATGTGTTATAGCAAAAGATATTTGAGATAGATTTTGCAACACTCATGAAGGGACTAGCATGGTGAAGGAAACACAAATCCACTTGTTGATGCAAGAATATGAACTTTTTTGATTTCAACAAGGAGTAAATGTTAAAGATATATTTAATAGATTTTCTATTATTACTAATGAACTTGTTTCTCTTGGAAAAAAGATTTTAGATGCAGATCAAATAAGGAAGGTTCTTCGAGTATTTCCAAGGACTTAGGATGCTAAGAAGACAGCAATCGAGAAAGTCCAAGACTTGAACAAGCTATCCCTAAATGAACTTAGAGAAAAATTGATATCCTATGAAACCGAAATCTTCCACACCGTTGAAACTGAAAACAAGAGGAAAACAATTGCCTTCGCAGCAAATGAAAATAAAAGTTCCGAGGATGAAGAAGACAATAATCAGGAGTTGTACATGCTAGTAAAAAGACTTAATCGTGTTCTTAATAATAAGTGTAAGAAATTTTTTAAATCAAAAAATTCTAAGAACTCACGAAATTTTAAGTTTAGTACAGGAAAAAATAGCAAAGAAAAGAAGCAGAAGGAGGAAATAATTTACTATGAGTGTAAGAAGCCGAGTCACATAAAATACGAGTGTCTTATTCTACTAAAAAGGTTACAGAAATTTCAGACGATGGAAAGGACTAAAATGGCAACTTGGAGTGATTTAGATGAGTCCGACTCAGAATCAGAAAGTTCAGAAAGTGTAGAAGAAACAAACTTTTTTCTCATGGCAAAATCCCAGGTTTTCTCTGACACTAAGTCTGAAAATTCTATATATTCTAGTTTTGATACTCAAAATGTGCTTAATATGAATAATAAGTTAAAATACAAAATAATTAATTTAGAAAATGAGAAAGATGTGTTAAGACAAATAAATATATTGCTGAATTCTGAATTAGAAATTATAAGAGCTAAAAATTGAAATAAATGTTTTGAAAAATATGGTAGATATTTTGTCAAGATCCATAAAAAACTCCTTTCAAAATTTTCATAAGAGTGATGAAAAATTGACAAAATTATTTTCTTTTCAAAGAAGGGATTTTTTCTAAAAGGGGCTTAGATTATGCATGTGATAATGAAATAACTTCAAGTTCTAAAAATATTGGCTTTGTTAAAGCTACAGAAGCAGGAAAAATCAGCACTTCATAGCCTACAGAAAGATTACACAAAATGGTTCCAATGTCTGCAGAAAACTTGTTAAGTAGTGTCCTAATATATGTACAAAATCTGTACAAAGATATTACACAAACTGTACAAAATAAGTACAGAAATGACACACAAACTGCAAGAAAATTTTATAGCAGATCATACAGAAGTTCTCATAGAAATACCCATAGAAACACCCATAGAAATTTTGACAAATATTAAACTTTTACAAAAAATTTAATTTTGGATTTAGGTACAATAAATTTGATTATATGCAGAATAATTATGGATATAGATCTAATTATCCAAAAAAATAAAAATAATATTTCGTATTATATATGTCATAAAAATGGTCACTTTGGTAGAAGTTGTTTCATGAATAGACTTAATACATCTCAAGGAAAATTTAATTGTGATATAAGATTATTTTCAAGAGTTGTTTAGATACCTAAAAACAAATGATTTTTCTAGGTTTTATTTTTAAAAAATAAAATGATGCATTTGAGTCATTTAGGAAATAGGATTATGAGTTGAATGTCTAAAAAGCAAAATTAAATTACTTTGTCAATGATAGAGATGAAATATTACTCAAAATGAAATTGTTATGCTCACATTTTATGACTGATAATAATTTGCCGTATTTTCTTTTTGATGAAACAAAAAAAGGGGAGAAATAATAAAAAATAAATAAATAAATGCATACATTAAGGGAAAGAAAATTAAAAATGTTCATAAATTAAGGGGGAGTTTATCTTTGTGATTTTGAGCTTGTGTAATTTGAAAGTGTGTATTTGAGTATGTCACTTGAAAATGTGCACTCTTGAATATTTTTTTGAGCATTTATTTTTTATGGTTTTGTTGTCATAAAAAAGAGGGAGAACGTTAGAGAAATTGTTGTCGCCCTTGATTTTGATGATAACAAAACATTCCATGTTGTTCTAACAATTTTATTGAGTGTACAAATTAAATTTTCCATAGATATGTTTTAAAAAATGGCTGTCATGGAAGCAAGGCACATATGAGTCATAGAAACTATGGCTTTCCCAAGAAATATTTTTCTTAATTTTTGAAAACTCAGCCAGTATGATAAGTGTAGTTTGGGTACTACACTTAATATAAATTTATGTTCATATATATATATACTAGATGTTCAACATTTGATGATCAGAATTGGAGAAGTTTAAATTTGACATTCCATAGAGTTGGGAAAAATTCTAAGTCAAGACATGTGATTATTTGGCTCTATTCAGACATGCATATCTTTCTGTATGTTCAAGTTTTTTCAAATTTGAAATCTACATATTAAAGAAGATGTTTAGGGTTAAAAATTTAAATATTTACAGCATTGAAAGCTTGAGGATATGTTGGAGAAAATAATCATGAAGGTGGCTGGTCACTCATATTTTACAATAAGAATATTTTTTAGAATTTGTTTTTTAGGGGTTGTTTGCTCATGTATATCTTCATCATCGACCAAACATTTTCAAATTTGAAATTGTTACATTATAATGCTATTTTTGGACAACAAATTTAAACAAATACAACATTAAAATCTTGAAGATAAAGTGGAGAAATATATGAGTGAAGTTGGCAGCTCATTTGATTATTCAGAACAAGAAGCATCATCCAGGAGCTGATTTTTTGGAGAGTTTTTAAAATTTCTGCAAAGGCTATCAACTAGGTAAATTCAAATTCATTTATACAGATATCAAGAGGGTTGGTTAGACTTCAAATTTAAATTTTTATAGCTGGTAAAATTCAGAAAAATAAGGAGTTTCAGCAGTAAAAATTTAGAAACTTTCCAAAGTTTTTTTGCTTCTTTTGATAAGATTTACAGCAGGTTTTTGGGGCTTAAAAAGTTCAGATAAATCAGGACGAAAAGCAGGTCTTTGAAGTACAATAGAGTGAAAAATACTTGAGCTCTTTACCAAAAAAAAAAAAAAAGAAATGATGAAATTCCTGCACATAAAGCTTTTCTTTCGAGCATAGTTTCTTGTTTTTTGAAAAATTTATTTATTTCACTTGTATTGGTTTTGTGCTGAGCTGTGAGTGTGTTCTATGAGTGAGTTTTTGTTGGTATTGAGTTTTTCATTGTTGGACGAAGTTATCTTCATGGTGTGATGATCAGAAGTCGACAAGTGAATTGTAATTTGTAATCGAGCTACATAGTGGAAGCTAGCAGGTTACTAGATCCCAGCTTGCTGGTTGGAAGAGTGGACATAGACACAAGGCTGGATCACAATAAAAAGGATTTGTCTCTCCATCCCTAATTTTATTTTCTGCCGCACATGTATAGATTGAACATAGAATTAATATAGATCTAAGTGGAATTAGATTAAATTTTTTAAAATCCAATCGAGACAACTAATTCAACCCCCTTCTTAGTTGTCATAGGGACCACCAACACCTTCCTTTCTCTACCACCAACTGATGATTTTGTAGGCACTACTGATTCCTTCACCATAGAGCTTGAGTTTACATCCTCCACTTTTCATTCTACTAAGATGTTAAAAAAAAAAAAACCAAAAACAAAACAAAAACAAAACAAAACAAAACAAAACAAACAAACTGCCCTTTCAATTTCATGTCTTTCATTGCTTTTCAATTGCCCTCTCTAAGCCTCAAAATTATCATGGGGCATCCTCTAACCCTGTCTGGCAGCAAGCAATAGTTGAGAAATTACACACACTTCACTATACAAACTTGGAATATAATCGATTTACTACGGAATAAATTTGATGTTGGATGCAAGTGAGTCTACAAGATCAAAACAAACTTTTATGGTTCTGTAAATAGTTACAAAACTCAACTAATAGACAAAGGCTTTACTTAGGAATATTACATTGTTTATGAGTAAACTTTTGCCCGGGTTACTTGCCACATATCTATTTGCACACTTCATGTTGTTGCCGCTCTTAATAAACAACAAGTGTTTTAGATGGACATGAAAAATGACCTTTTTTAATAGTAATTTTGCTGAAGAAGTTTACATACAGGCTCCTCCTTATTATGATTATCTTCTACACAAAGTTTGCAAATTTTAGCATGCACTCTGTAGTTTCAAGTAACTATCTCATGGTTTGTTTTCGAAATTTAGCTCAACTATCATGTAACTTGTTTTCGACTTTAGTTTTTGTAACGTTGCCATCTTCCTTCACAAATCAATAAGCAATATGATTTTTCTCCTATGGTATGTGGATGACATAATTATTAATAGTAATAACATCACAGATATCTCCAATTTGAAGAAATATCTCAACAAGCACTTTGACATAAAATATCATGGACATTTGAGTTACTTTTTTGATCTTCAGATTTCTTCTGACTTTGATGGATATTATCTCGCATAAGCTAAGCATGCCTTCGATCTTATCTAAAGAATAGGTCTATAACAAGATTGCCTATACACGTTGATCAGAATATCACGTTCGCCTCCTATGATGGTCCACTCATGTAGTGTTATCTATCTCACTGGTACATGACCTGATATTGCTTATGTTGTTTACCTGGTCAGTCAGCATCTCTCTATGCCTTATACCACCCATTATGCCTTGTACCACCCATTATGCAACTATTCTCTACATCCTTTGGTGCATCAATGGACCCTTATTTTATGAACATTTTTCTATGAGATTTGCACTCGAACTAGCTACCTATTCAGATGTTGATTGGGTAGGTGATCCTATTGATCGACAATTTTCCATTTGGTTTTGCTTTTTCCTTGGTAACTCCATTATTGCTTAGAGAAGCAAGAAGCAAATAGTTACTGCTTGCTCAGTGCTAAAGCTAAGTATCATGATCTTGTTGATATCGAACAAAAATTCATTTGAATTTGATATATATTGGCATTTAACACTCCTCTCCTGCAAAACTATTTGTGACAACAAAAGTGTTATTCAAATTATTTACAATTACTGTACAAATCACATAGAAAGGATCTACTTTTCCATTAGAGATCATGTCAAGATGGTAATGTTTAACTTATATTGCTCTTCTCTCTCAAAACACACACTGAAATCATCTCCAAAGCATTACCTTTAGGATGCTTTCATAATTTGGTTTCTCAACTCATGTTGGCATCTTATTCATCTACTTGAATTTAAAGGGGATGTTAATATTCTCTCAAGTATTATATTAAATGTAATTTATGTATGTTAATATTTTGTTGATTTAATTTAAGAAATGCATATTCAATGAATATATAATAGGATATTTTACTACTAGAGTTAGGGTTTAAGACCTATAAATTCAACCTTTTTGTACAGTTACAATCACATTGAATAATACAATATTATACCTCATTCTCTCTACTTTCTACAATGGTAAAAAAAGGGGTCCAAACATTGATCTAAAATATTAGAACTTAACTTTCCTACATTGACTATCACAAATTTAATACAAATGTCTCATATTTTGCATGATTACCATCTATTTTAAAATTTTAAATTAGTAGATGGAAGCACTACTAATTATTTTATGCTTTACCCTCTTATGTGTTTGATAATTCATTCACATGAACTTTTCAGATAGAGTGAAATGGGGTAGATGATACGTATTCAAAACTTCCCACTCTGATAGCAGTTTGTGTTTTTTATGTCTTTTTTTTTTTCCTCAAAAGTTGAAACTAGTGAAGGAAAAATTATTAACTTTTTTATATCCTAACAAAATGAAAAAAAAAATAGTCATCTTAAGGAAAATGCCTCATATTCTTCCTTGCTATATAATGTCTTGAACACAGAAGGGGATGATGATTTTATGTTTTGTAAATGGAGCTTCTTTTTGAGAGCATTTTGCAAGTGGAACTTGGATCTCTCGTAAATGTGCCATCACAAAAGCTTTTTTATCTCACGTTATATATATTTTTAACTAAATCTTTTCTATGTACTTGTTGGCCTTTTCTCTTATAAGTTTGAGTTTAATTAGAGAATAGGTTCATGTAATAGAGCAGAGACTTTTAAAATGACTAAACCGTAATGATAAAAGGAAACCAAAGTTGTGTGAAGAACTAGAAAACAAAGCTAACTTCATATTCGTACATCTTTCCCTTTTATATACATCATAATTCTTTTCCTTCCACTTCAAAATACTTAAGTCCAAGCTAATTGTATTATGATATTTCTCTTTACAAATATAAAAATTACAAATGCATCAAAAATCACAACGTTGATGCGGGGCAATTGGGGGTCGTGGTACACAGGATGCAAATAGATGCAAATTTTAGTGAGATTAAAACTCTACTATTACCTAAAATAATTAAACTCTTTTTCGATATGCAGGATCCTTCAAAGAGGTAAGCGAAGAGCATACAAATGCTACAAGATAAAAAGCGTTATCTTTACTATAATTTGAAATGTCTTAGAGCGGCGAATTACAAGTTACTACAAGAATTTATAATATATGCCTAGTCTAGAAAAGAAGTCTTATTATCCGATGTGAAATCACACTACAAAAAGTATTTTTGGGACGAATTTTGCGATGAAATTTTGAGAAAAATTCATCACACGATATATTTGCGACGATTTTAGCGACAAAAGATAGATCGTCCCTAATAAGTCGTTGCAAAAATTAGCGACGAAAAAGTTACAATTCATTGAAATATTTGCAACAAAAACAATTTTGTCGCAAAATTTGTCACATATTTTCGGGACAAACAATTTTTTTTGTTGCAAATTAGCGATAAATTTCCGGACAAAAAATTATTCGTCGTAAATTTGCGACGAAATACTTTTTGTCGCAAATTAGCAATGAAAAATAATTTGTCGCAAAAAAATTTTAGCCACAAATGTATTTTTGTCGCAAACTTAGCAACGAATTTTGTGACAAAATTTGTTGTCACAAATTTAGCATCAAAAATATATTTGTTGCAATTTTTGAAATGAAAAGTCATTTGTCGCAAATTTGGGACGAATTTAATGACGAATTTTGAGAATTAGCGATGAAATTTGCAACAAATCTAGAAAAATTAGAGACAAATTTGAGGACAAATTTTGCAACAAATCAGAATTATTTTTGATGGAAATGAATTTTGTTCCCATATTTCCAATATTTTACCTTGTATAACCTATTTTTTTCTTTTATTTGCTCATCGAACAATATCATCAATCCATCCAACAGTCATCAATAGTGATCAACATCGAAATTCTACTGTCTCTGTTCATCCATGCAATTAACCATCCAACAAGATCAATCAACTAAGAATTTAACAACTAATCAGATATCAAGTCTCATATATTCATATGACATCAACTAATAATTCAGCTAATCATGTAACTACTAATAGTCACAACAGCAGTAGTATAAAAAGCAATCACAACATCAAGTCCCAATGTTCAAATATCAACAACAATCTTAGTATCAATAACCATAAAAATCAAAGTAACCATGTTCACAATAAGCAATCTCAAGCACCATCACCATCACCATCATCATCATCAAATAAATCATCACCATCATCACCATCATGAGGATTATCAGGAAGAAAGAGAGAAGGGGAAATTTGACTTGAAGTGGGGGTTAATTGAAGATGTTGCACGATAAACATCTGTTGTGCTTGAAACTCGTCAAATTGTTGGTCTCTTTGCCTCTGTTGTGTGCGAAGCTCTTGAAGTTCAATGTCTCTTTGTACGAGTAGATCTTTTAAGTGGCTCACCTCTTGATTCAATTGCTTTATTTCTGCTGCTACTACTAATGGGGTGGAAGAAGATGGACGAGTGATTTTGCAAGTTTTATTCAAAGGATCCATCCCAAGTACTCTACCCCCTCTTGCTCCACCAGTTGCCTCAAGCCATATAGCCATACTGTCAACAGATGGTTCAGATGAGCCAACATCACCACTAACACTCGAACTTCTCACTAAGAGCTCATCATATCTCTCCTACATTGTCATGAGAAAAATTAAAAGAAAATTAAAATAACAATATAATAGAAACTCATATATATATATATGATGCCAAATAAAAAATCTAGTCTTCGTTACCCTACTGATATTAAAAAAAAATTATGAACTATAGACGAATTTGATAAAGAGAAGTGCATGTGTGTAAAATAAATTAAAATAACAATACTTCTGCAAATGTTACTCCATCTCCAAAATTTGATTAATAATAATCAAATAGAAAAGTATATATTAGGAAGCAAAGAATCAATGCAAGGAATAAAAAGAAACTTAGGAGAGAGTAACCTAATAAATTAATCTTCCTACGTTGTTATGGTAGTTTCAACACAATATGTTCAAATCAATATTGAAAATATATGTAAAATAAATGGAAGTTTTAAAATTACATATCTTAACTGTTCTATCTCTCTCTCCACTCCACATCTTGTCTTTTTTTTTTTTAAAATGTCCGCGTGAAAGTGTCTATGAATAATAGTTTGGTTCTCATTTCCTTGGCCTTGAAAAAAACAACACTGCTGCAAATAATGAAATAGTTTTAAAAATAATTAAATTAAATTAGAACATTAGTATTTCAATAAAATTATCAATCTATTTCTATATTCATCTATATTGATTAAGCCTCCCGCTTACGTCGCAGACGATTCTCCAAAATTACAATCTCGGTTTTTCTTATTTTGTTCTCTCCTTCGTCGACTCTCACTAGATTCCCAGAAATTCACAATCCTATCCCAATTCTCTTCGGTGATGCAGTCTGACTTTCTTCTGCTAGTCTTTTCATGGTTTAATACGCGTCGGATGTGATCTCCATATTTTTTTTCTAAAAATTCTTCTTATTTCAAACTCTTCAGTCTCATCCCAAGTGAATTGTCGCTGTAATAAAAAAACAAGTAGTTATACTAAAATTATAAATTTAGTTTCATATATAAACTAAATGACATAACTTACTTTAAACTCACTCCACCATAACTCTTTTATTTGTTTTGGGGTGCTTGTGAAAGTCATCGAAACCCCTCCTCAATGGTTATTCACTATTCTATTGAGCTCGTGAATGACAAAGACAGAATTTGAAAATCTATCATAAAGACAAAAACAATGGTAAATAAATTAGATAATTAAAAGAATCATATGCTTTATAAATAAAAGAAACAATACTAATGAAATTTTAAAATTTAGTACTTACGAATTTCTATAAGGAACTATCACATGTCACTTGTCTTTCCTCTCAACATATGAATGTTGCACTGAGGGTGCCGTCAAAATATTCAGCGAATGTACATTAGTAGGAGGGAAATGGGAATGGGAAGGTGCTGCTACCGAAGGAGATGGCGAATGTATATTAGTAATAGGAGAATTAGAATGGGAAGGTGTTGAAGCGGATTGTGATGGTGTAGAGCATTGCCTTCCATCAGTAGATCATTTATGGCCGCCACATCGAAACTGTTATTTATGAATGTCAGAATGACAAGGAAAATAAAAATTGCATATTTATCAAATACATAATGGAATACGTAAAGAAAATTACAGTATTTAAATTAACGTACTAACTGTGACGGAAAACCTACCAATACTTAAAAAAATCATCTCTAATTATCTATAAAAAAGAAAACGGTGTATTAATGAATGAAATATAAAAATCAAAATAAATAATATATCGAGAAAAAAATTCAAGGAAAATAAAATTCAGATTTTTACCCAGAACAGTTGGAGAACGCATAAAAAAGTGAAGAATCGGTCAAGAACCATGAGCACACCTACCTTTATCCATTTGTTCTCTACCACTGTCTTAAAAAAGAAAAAAAATAGTTGCATGTCGTATCATTTTGGTTTAAATGTTTTTCTTAGTCAAACAATTAAAGAAAATTCTGTATGCTATTAAAAAATACATTACCATAAATGAAAATAGATATCAAATTTTTATTGTGTTAAGAGAGCAAACCTTATCCACCATAAAAAATCATAGTCCTCATTGTCATTCTCATCATCATCATCTGCCTCAAAATTAGATTCTTCAACATCATCCTCATCCTCATCCTCGTCCTCGTCCTCGTCCTCGTCATCTGTCTCGAAATTAGATTCTTTATCTTTATCCTCATGAATTTCACTTGGATCCACATTTATCACAACTCTACAGGAATCTTGTAATATTAGAATGTTATATTCCTCCGTCTGAAATGTGTTGGCAATTTCCTCTTGTTGATATGCTATGTCTTCCCTGCATTCCTTAATCTTTTTCCTTGCTTTCGTTTTACAAACAACCAACCAATCAATTTTATCACGTTTCAAACTGGGATATAATACATAATATACTTAAATCACTTGTTGTGCCAACATAAATGGTTCATATCTCTTATACAATTTCTTATGATTTATTTTAACCAAATTAAACTGTGGATACACTTTTATTCCTTTCACGGAGTCAAACCATTGACATATAAATAAAATAACCTACAATTCTGCTCCAGGATACTCAACTCCAAGGATTTCATCTAACAAACCATAAAAATCATCTTTTGTATCTCTATCATTGGATGACTGAACACAAACCTCACTATTTATGGTACTTTTTCCGATTCCATATTATTGAATATGAAAATTATACCCGTTTATGAAATATGTTGGCCACGTTCGTACCATTGATTCATGACAAATGAATTAGCAATTCTTATTCAACTTTCGCTCGATTACTATCAACCTGAAATTAAATAAATGTGTTATTACATTTAAAGTAATGATGCCTAAAATTTCTAGAAAACTTACATAATCTTTAAACCTTGCCACAAACACTTCATCGCAGAAACGATCAAACTTATTTGTCGATAGTTTATAGTATGAGTTTTGAAAAATCCTACCATCAAAGATTACAATTATTGTCACAAAATGTTTACGACACAGGTACTACATCTATGAGCAAATGTATACTAACTCGATATATGGCATTACTTCTGGAGCAAATGTATACTAACTCGATATATGGCGTAACTTCTGGACAGTTCAGTAAAAGATATGTATGGGCTGCCTACCATTCTTGATCAGTTAAGTGTCTAAGCTTACATGCCCCACTTGGTCGATCAAGATAGTTAAAAATTGATAACGACTTTAAATTGGAATCAATAAGACCCTCATAATTTCTTCCCGCTCTCCGTCTCTTACACTATACGTGAGGCTCAAAATAATATGAGGCAAACGTTGTCACTTCCTCCATAATGTATGCATTAACAATAGAGAATTCAACACATGCCTTATTTTTCACTTTTTTCTTCAAATGATATAAGAATCTAATTATAATTGAAAGAGTGTATCAGAAAATAATATATAGTGATATTAGCCAATTAATGGAAATTGAAAACAAAGTGTAGAAGAGAGAAAATTCACCTCTCAAACAGATACATCTATCGGAATTGGACGGGACCTGCAACTTTGGCCTCATACGGCAAGTGAACCAAAAGATGTTAATATCCTTTCTAAGTTACACAAAATGATATGAATATCTCTCTCTAATTTCTCCATTTGTGATTCTCTCAACACTGTCGAGCAAATGTCACAAAAAAAAATTCTTAACTCCGTAATTGAGCTTCATACGAAATTTGGTAAGAGTTCCTTGAAAGCAATAGGAATTAACCTTTTCATAAAAATGTGACAATTATGACTCCTCAAACCAATAAATTTGCATTCCTTCAAATCGACACATCTCCCAAAATTTGAGGCATAGCCATAAGGAAATCTCAATGATTTCAACTATTCACAAATAGCCCATCTCTGATTCTTATTCAATGTATAAACTGCTTTTGGTTTTGGTCCCCTATTATTTTCATCAATATCAAGTGTAGGTCTTTTACAAATAAGTAGCATATCTTCCCGTGACATCCATCACTGTATTTATCATATTATCAAAAACATTTTTCTCAATATGCATCACATCAAGATTATGATGAAGCATATGGGCCTTCCAATATGGTAGGTCCCAAAAAATACCCCATTTAGTCTATTTATGCGTACTTCCATAGGCATGTGTTATACCATATGGATCTTCAATTACAAATGGAAAGTTAAACACTCTATGCTAAATTTGTTCACTAGTTAATCTCAATGGAGGAGGTGTTCTTTCAATTCTATTCTTAATAAACACCTCTTTATTCTTTCTGAATCTATGATTTAGTAGTAAAAATTGTTTATAATAACCAAAATAACTCGCCTTTCTACCATACTTAAATCTGAATGACTTTGATCTCTCCATACATATCGGGCATCCTAAAATCCCAACAGTACTCCATCCCGATAACATGCCATAAGCTGAAAAGTCATTAATGGTCCAAAGAAGAGTTACCTTCATTAGAAACATCTGATCAGTATGAGCATCATATATATAAACACCTTCTTTCCATAGTTGTTATAACTCCGCAATCAGTGGTTGCATGTAAACATCTATTAACTTTCTCAGATTTTGAGGGTCAGGCACGACCAGTGTCAAAAACATATAGGGTGTTTTCATGCACATACCAAGTAAAAGATTATATGGAGTTAAGACAACTGGCCAACATGAATAAGTTTTTCCTGATTTGACAAATTAAGCAAACCCATCAACACAAAGACCTAACTTAATGTTTCGAGTCTCTTTTGTAAATTCAGGATATATTCTATCAAAATGCTGTCATACCTCTGCATCCGAAGGATGACACATTAACGCCTCTTTTATTTCATGATTTGCATGCCAAGTCATGTGTTTAGCAGTGATTTTAAATGCATAAAGTCTTTACAATCTAGGAGTTAAGGGCAAATAAAATATTTGCTTATAAGGTTTATGTCGTTGATTACGACCTGACCTCCTACTACTCTTATACCTGTATTGGTTACAAAATTTATAAAATTCTGTATTTTCATCATCTCTCTAATATAACATACAACCATCTCTGCAAACATCAATCCTTTCCACCGGAAGACCTAAATCTTTCACCAACTTTTTCATACTACAAAAATCACTAAGCATGATATGATCACGAGACAATACTTTTCCAATAACTTGAACGAAATCATTGAAACAATGCTCAGACAAATTTTGCTCTATCTTGACATTCAATAGTCTTGCCGTTAGAGATAACTTAGTGTGGCTATCACAATCAGCCTACAAAAATTCATCTGCAGCTCTCATTCCTTCCTGAAATTGATTACATAATAAAGCATCATTACTCACATTTTCATTAACACCTGTTACTTTTACCTCCTTCAATGGTGATACATAACTAGTATACATTTGATCAAATGTTGAAGCAAAGCTAGTATTAGCATGGCTTGATTCGGTAATAAAATTCTGACCCACTACATCAATAACCATCCTCTGATATGGATTTAATTGATCATAATAACTTTGATCCTCTCTAACTGAAAATTGCATGTTTTGTCCATACTCTTTATTAGATATAAATAGTTCACTATAGCATGTCCAATTATAGTAATTCGGGATAATACCAAATCTACAAAGATGTTCCCTAATTTTATCACACTGAAAAAATTTACTATTACAACACTTCCTACATGAGCAACTTAACTTATTCTCATCCATAAACTCAACCTTACTACAAACAAATTCCAAAAATTATTCCAACCCAATAATAAACTCATCGGTTAAATCCCGATATTCAGGTAAGTTCTTTTTATACATCCAACCTCTTTCGTTCTGTATTTTTTTTGTTTACAAATTAAAAATATTAAAAATATTAAAAAAAGATACTACCATCAAAAGTGACATCATTGCAAGCAAAATAAATTTAAATTACATTGATAAAATACATAAACAGTTAGATTGAGAAAATATGTGCCTGTACAACAAGGGCCATTTATCAGATATAGAATTATAACTGCACACATACTCATAAAAATAAAAACAATTTTATTTTTCTATTTTTCCACATACGATATATACATATTAAAAAATATTAAATATCATAAGTGCTATTTCAAAAGATTAACTATTGAATAATTTAAAATACTTCTTATCAAATAAATAAATAAAACATAATAAGGTTAATGAAGATTAAATAAAAGTTCAAGTACTCATGGTCACATAATACCTAGCATGAAAATAATTCAAATACAAGTCCTAAAATTTTGGATGCTTGCAAATTTTAATAAAGAAAATAAATGGTTCATATGATGAATGTGATAATGTAGAACATTCAAATCTGCAAGAAAATTAAATGGGACAAATTGCATAAATTGAAAATCAAATCAAATTAAGTCAATTTAGGCAAAGTCTAAGGATTTAGATACTCAAAAGTTTTCGACCCCTTTTTCATAAAACAATTGTGAATGATTGTTAAACTAATGTTCAAACTAATATTAAAATCAAAATAATAAAAAAATATGCATTCATATATTTGCATTCTTCACCATAAAAAATTCTAAATTATTTATGATGACCCTATAAAAATGAATTTAATAAAAATAAAAAAAATACAAGAAAACATTAACAAATACCTTCCACCAAGGGCCTTGGATATAAATTGCAATAGCCACTAAAGCAACGTTTGTTCCCCAATTGCAAACTTAGAACCAACAATAATCAATTATAAATAACAAACATATTATCAAAACAAGATTAAAAATTAATTTCATTTTAAAATAAATAACATTTAAAAAAATTACACAAAAAATAATTGTGAAATTAAAAAAAAAATTGAAGTTTAAAGAAAGAAAAAAAGAGGGGAGGGACTACATCCCTCCCCACACCGCCACTGTAGGGAAGACAGCCTCAGCTACAACGGATCCGCGATAGAGGGGGAGTGCCATCTGTCGCGGCCCTCATCCTCCACGAAGGGGGAGGCAGCCTCCCCCTCCCCACGCGATGGAAGATACCGTAAAGGGGGAGGGTGGTCTCCCTCCCCATGCGGTGGGGGAGGGAGCCTCCGCCTCCCTCGCCTCCAAAAACCGCTAGATCCGGCGGCGCTGCTGCGGGATCTGTAATGGGAGCACAAATCCGACTACAATGCTACTGGATTTACCTCGTTTTTTGCAGATCCGACGGTTCATAGCCCGATCTAAAAGCTTGAATGAGTGAGGTAGCTTACCTTGGTGGAGAGAGTGTCTACTTTGCACCAACCACTACGTGAAGAAGGCGAAGAGCAAACTTCAAAATGTCTAGGAAAAGGTAAAGTCATTATTCTACGACATTTTTTTTTTCGTCGCAAATTTTGAGACAAATTTTTTCGTCGCAAAATTTGTGACAAAAATGACATTTCGTCTTAAAATTTGTGATGAATTAGACCATTCGTCGTAGATTCTGGGATGAAGATGACCTTTCGTCATAGAATCTGAGACGAAAATAATTTTTCGTCGGTAATTGGTGACAAAATTAGCGACAAAAAGAAATTTTTTATAAATTTTGATCCCAAAATTTAATTTTACCCATTTAAATATGAAATTAATAACAAATTATCATTTATACTTTATTTAAATATAAATTTGCTCGTTTGCCATTTTCGTTGGATGTGGTAACCGTTTCTCTAGCTCCCTCTCTAGAAATTAAACCCTAATTCTCTGTCGCCCGTCAATACCGCGATAAGTAAAAACCTTACCGTCGAAAGTTGACATTCATTATATTGTTGATCATCTTGATAATGACTTTGATACTTAAACTAATCTGATAACTCTCTGACATATAAATAGATACTCACTTCTTCAAATGAAAAATTCTACCATTGTAGAAGGAAATACTCACTTGCCATGTTTTTTTATCAATAAAAGTTGAATCATTTATTTACTATCAAACGTTGTTGATTCGGTTAGAATCGTAAATATATTCTTTGTGTATTCAAGCTAATGTTGAATTTACTGACAAATTATCAGTTGTGGCGAATTAGTGACTAATTTAACAACGAATTTCAAAATTTATATTAATATTAGCATCAAATTTAGGGATGAAAAATTTAATTCATTGTTGGTTTTGCATTAAAAATGAGTTATTTTTCACTAATTTTGCAATGGAAAAACACTTTCGTCGCTGAAGTTTGCGACGAAAATTATTTTTTGTCGCTAATTTTGCAACAAATTATTAGTTTCATCGCAAAAATAGCAACGAAAAATAATTTTATCACTAAATTTGCAACGAATCCTATTTTCATCACTAATTTTTCCATGAAAAATGTAATTCATTGCTAAATTTTGCGACAAGTATGCAGTTTGTCACTAATTTTTTGACAAATATACTTTTTGTTGCAAATTTAGCGACGAATTTTATCTTCGTCGCAAAATTTTGCTACGACTAACCTTTTCGTGGCTGAATTTGTGACAAATTGCTCTTTTGTCGTTAAGTTAGTGACAAACAAATTTTTTTGTCACTGATTTTGTGACAAAAAAAATATTGGTTGCTAATTTAGTAACGAATTCAATATTTGTCGCAAATTTTGTGACAAAATTTTTTTTGCGAAAGTTTTTTCGTCAGAAGTTTGTCAAAAATAGGGATGAATTTTATTTTTTGTTGTGAAATTTGTTGCAAATTTGCAACAAATTTTTTTCGTCCCTAAATCTGTGTATTTTTGTAGTGTCATTACACTGTCTATGTATCAAGAAAAAAAATAGTAATAACGCACTCCTACATCATGCTCTATTGGTTGGATTCTTCAAGGTGTGACTCATCATAATTTTCGAAAGATGGTTGGATCCCTGGTCTATTTCTTTAATGCAATGCTATATCTTACTGGTATATTTCTCACCATGATTGCTAAAAAGACCTAGAACTAACAAGTATATTATTGAAGTGATATTTGGTTAATGAGTATGAGAATCAGAAATGGGTTTGAAACTCATATAAATTGTTTGAGTTAAGAGAATGGGAATCAACGTATAGATATAAAACCTCAAATCATGGGTTTTGTAAAACCCAAGTAAAATGATGCTTTTCGACTAAAATTCAAGAAAAAATTCTTTCCCACTTTTTTAAGGTATTTGGGATTGCTTATAAGTTGGTCAAATTAGTTTATAAGTCAAAATTAAAATTATAATCATTTGGTAATTAAAATTTGTAAAAGCATTTATAAACCCAAAACGTGTTTATAAGCTAAAAACATAATAAGCTTTTCCTACCAACTTTATTTTGATACTTTTAAGTATAACTTAAATAAGTTATTTTAATCAACAAAAATATATTTTCACCCTTTTGTATTTAACAAAAATTACAATTATACCATATTTTATACCCACTTTGGTCTTTTCTATATTTTATATACTTTATAGGCCTCATTTTACCAAACAATTAACTACTTTTAAATAACATTTATTCAAATAGATAATAATTAATTTTTTAAAAAGTTAAAATGGGTTTGTAAGTTAAAACGTTGCTTATAAGTACTAGTTACTTATAAACATCATTTTTTAAACAATCCCAAACGTCTTAAAATATTAATTTTAAAAAATTTTAAAAAATAAAATAAAATATTAATTTTACCAAGGACACTTTTAAAACATTTTTAAAAATAAAATAAAATATTAATTTTAAAAATATTTTAATTTTAATTTTAATTTTAAAAAATAAAATATTAATTTTATCAAGGGCAATTTTAAAACATTTTAAAAAAATAAAATATTAATTTTAAAAATATTTTTAATTTTACTTAATATATTAAAAAATAAAATAAATATTAATTTTATCAAAGGCACTTTTAAAATATTTTTAAAATAAAATAAAATATTTATTTTAAAAATATTTTAATTTTAGTTTTAATTTTAAAAATAAAATAAAATTAAAGAAAATAAAATAGATAATGATTATAGTTTTAATTTTAAAAAATAAAATAAAATTTTAAAAATATCAATTTTAAAATATTTTTTATCAAGCGTAAAATTAACAATTATATGATTTTCATTTCAAAAGATATACAAACCAAATACCAATATTAATAATCCAATACATTCCAAAATTTGAACCAAACAAGAGGTATTTGATTTTGATTCCAATTGCAGTTCTTAACTTTTTTATTTTGATTCTGGTTTTGATTCCGATTTTGATTCCCGAGTACAAACCAAACGCCCCCCAAGTTTGACAGCTTATGCACTCCTTATTTGATGTGGTCAAGAATTTCTATGAACATTTTATTTCCATCTTCAACTGAGCGCATTTCAACGACCTTTCTTTACCAATCTATATTATCTTCACTCGACACGGATTCCAAAATTCAATAAGTGACAAGAGTCTCCCTTTGATCACCATGGGTAACCTCTTATTGCTCACCTTCGTCCTCATCGTACATATAGGAGTTGACCAACGATAGATTTACAACTTTTACAAGAGAGATCAAGAAGAGATCATTTCTAGAATTGATTTCAACTTCTTGCTCAGAGAATTTATTTTCAATTTCTTCTTCTGGCATGCATCAAACTTAGGTTTTTTGTCTTCTTCTTCTTCAAAATTTGAAGTGGTCAATATTTATTGTATGACAAGGCTTTCATCATTGTTTCATGGCTTGTAGATTTTAACATCTTATTCTCCACACTGGTTCATCATTTTTGTTTTTCTTCGGCATGGACTTCTTCGATTCAACAAACTGATATTCCCCCATGATTTTCAATGGATTCTTCTTCGAAAAGTGCAATCAGTTCCTGTAACCCTTGAACTTTTTAGTACATTTCAAAATTTTTAATGATTTCTTGCAATGCCTGAAGTTATCAATATAATTTTATCAACTTCAACTTCTAGGACACTTCATTGAACAAGATTTCATTTTAGTGGCATGTTGAGTGTTGGCTAAAGTCAATAACAAGGCAACATGAAATAATGCATTAGGTAAGCTCCCACAATAGTTTGAAAGGGTCAAAATGGTCCCATTTAAAACCTAAATCGAGCAATTTTTAACTTTTTTCACAAAACTTTCCTAGGCTTGCTGTTGGCAAAATGAATTTTGATAATGAGCAAATATTGAGAAATAGTGAGCACATGATGAGCATATTATGTTAGACTAATGAAAGATTTATTTGAAAGAAATTAGGATGAGTTAAAAATGATTTAAGACACATATATGACTCATAGACATAAAGAAGTCAACTCACTCAATAACACAAGTCAACTTGCTTACTATAGAATTGGATTTAAGTTTAGACATAATGGTAGACCAGTCAACTCATGAAGGAACATCAATTGACTCTCTATGTATTATAGGGAGACTAAACTTGGACAATAAGTTACTCAACTCGACTCACTCTAAACACCTAGTCGACTTACAAAACTTTTTGTGAAATATAACCAAGTAGATCCTAATGCATAAGTCGACCTGCCCAAAAGTATAGTTCGATTCACACATTTAATGAAATAGTAGAGTCGAACATTCAAAATCCTAACGATCTAATATTTAAAAGACTAACAGTCAAAATGAAAAATTGGACACACCATACAGATCAAGACGACCTGCTATAAGTCAAAAGTCTTGCATATTCTACACTAAAAAATTTTATGAACAACAAGTTGACTCACATGCTAAATCAGAGCACAATGGATTAAGACATGTCATGAGCCATAGCACGTGTCAAGATATAGGTCAAACCTTAGAACTTAAGTCATTCACGGGGCCAAGTTGACTTACATGTTATATAAAGTTAACTCACACTATGGGTACTTAGAAAATGCATGAGCACATCATGAACTGTAACACAAGTCAGGACATAGACCATGACACGTCATGACATAGATCATGACATAAGACATAGAGCATAAGGTCAAGTCGACTTGCTCAATACAGTAAGTCGACTCACATAGTCTAGACAGATTATTTCAAGAAAACTCAAGCATGTGTCGACCTACTTAAATTATTAAGTCAACATGGATATGAACACACACGAAATATCTCATACGGCAAAAGCACAAGTCAACTTGCACTACATCTAAAGTCGACTCACGTGTCCTAGGCTTAGAAATCTTTGAATGAGATTGAGTTTAAGTCAACATAGTAAACATCATAAGCCGACTTACATATGTGCTGAGCCTAAAATATGTCAAAGGACACCAAGTTGAGTCAACTTGCATCTTTATCAAGTCAACTTGAATAGAACCTGCTCTTAGAAATCTTAACTCTAATTATCAAAGTTAACAAAGGAAACATGATAAGTCGACACACATATTTGCAGAACATATCATAACTCAAAAGATTTTAGGTCAAGTCGACTCACACCTTTGTACAAGTCAACTTGCATACATTAGCAAGCCAAACTTAACAAGCAAAGTATTGGTACTCTGTAAGTCAACATAGAAACATACTAAGTCGACACACATATGTGCAAAACATAGAATAACTCAAGAGACATTAGGTCAAGTTGACTTACATTTCCGTACAAGTCAACTTGCATATATTAGTAAGCCAAACATAACAAGCAAAGCACCAGAACTTTGTAAGTAGATAAAGGAAACTTAGTAAGTCAACATGACATGTCCAAAATGTGGTATAGCTCAAAAGATACTAAGATAAGTCGACTTACACCATGACTAAGTCGACTTGTATGGAATTTGCCCATCACATATCACTTCATTAGTCCACATACATGAGCAAACCAAATTACACTGTACCAAATGACATACATTCTAAGCCTGGTTTGCTAAGTCAACCTACAATAGATAGTAATCCGACCTGTATATAGCACAATGCACATACACTTAAGCAAGAACAGGCACAAGTTGACTCATTAGTAAACCCAAGTTAACTCATATAAGGCATGGAGCAAAATTCACTAAGTTCATCAAGCCTAAGTCGGCACAAGGAAGAATATAAGTCGATATACACAAACTCCATAGGACAAATGCCTAAGCAGAACAAGAAATAAGCCAACTTGATGAAAACCACAAGTCAACTTGTGTAAACACTAAAGGGAAAGCTAAAGTACAGAAAGGCATGAGTCGACATTGGAAGATGAGTAAGCTGACTTATATGAAAATCTAAGCACAAAAATCTAAACAGACTCAAGAGGAAGTTGACTCATCACATCAAGGCAGTTGACACACCCTAGCAAGAAGCAAAGGAAAATTCAAATATCAATCAACTCATGAAAAGAGGAAGTTGAGTCGCTGTGTGTATTGGCTAGTTATTTAGAAAGGTTGTTTAAGTAATAAATGGCTCCCAACCGCCTCAACATCTACATTTGTGCATTAAGTGATCTCCAATGGCTATCTACTCAATAAGGACTATAAATACAACACGCCAATTAAAGATCAACAACTTTTGTAACACGCATCAAACTCAATTGTCATAAAAATCTTCTATGAGCTTCAAGTTCTCTTTCCTATTGTATTTTTATCTAGGTTTTAACGATCATATTTGAAACTAAAACTTCACGTTGTATTATTGTTTTCACTTCATATTCTTGTAAAAGACAGAAAGATAGGGCTCTTTTTGGTTTAGGCTTAGAGAGTTTAAGTGAAACAATTGGGTTTATTAGCACTTGTTGTAAGCTAGTAATGAGTGTTCGAGAGAAACACTTATGTGCTTTGACTAGCATTGGTACAAACTAACTATTTTGGAAGAAAATAGTGGATTAGAAAATTCAGGCGAAATCTGGGAGTGGACATGTACCAAAGAAGGTGAAACCAATATAAATTGCTTGTGTCAATTTCTCTCATTCACTCGTTAACTCTCTTCCAAATATCAAACAACTTCAGAAATACATAACAACCTATTCACCCCCTTTAAATTATCACAACTGGTTCTTCACATACACTAATCCACATTATTACTCGTGGGATCTACTAGCATGGTAGGGGTTAATAGCGTGGCAGGGTGTACTGACAAGGCAAGGGCCACTTGCTGGCCTAGCATTGTGGACATGCTTAGTTGTTGGTAAGCATTTGGCTTCGGACAAAGATTGGTAGACCTTGGGTTAGAGATCGAATTAGGCTTTGATACCAAGGTTACACTACAAAAAAATGGCCTTCAGTGAGAGAAGCATTTTGGTCACTTAAAGTCCAAATATTGTCACTAAATCGTATTAGTGACCATAAAAATGTCGTCACTCAGTGGTCACCAAAGTTTCGTCACTAAAGGTCATTGATGACGGAATGTAAAAAGTCGTCACTAAAGAGTTGACTTTAGTGATCAAAATTTTTTCCGTCACCAGATTAGTGACAAAAAAAGTAATCACCGAGTTGGTCACTAAAAATACAAGGGTCACTAAAAATAGCTCGGTCAACGCATTTAGTGACGACATTTGATGACAAAAAAAGTAGTCACTAAAAGGGATCGATGATCAACCTGAAACTGCCAAGAACCGTCGATGGCAAGGACCACTACCGACGGCCAACTGGCTGTGGCCTCCGGTGTCGGTATCCAACTGGCCGCGACCGCTGGTGTCGGAATCCGGTGGTGCCGTCGATGTCGGAATCCGGTGGTCCTGCTGGTGTCAGAATCCGGTGGTCTTGCCAACGCCAACGGTTGGCGGTCCTGCCTGAACCGGCAGCGGCCACCATCGGAATCGGCAGCTTGGACCGATAGTGCGATTGGGCCAATTTTCAGATTAGATCGGACCGAGGCCTAATGATGCGGTTGGGCCGGTTTTTAGACCATCCAATTGTTATTGCTTCAAGGATATTTACATGTATCTTGAATTTTGTTTTGTTATCTAATGTGGGATTACTACAACCTTTTTAGTGACGACAATTATACATATTTAGTAACGATCATTGTCGTCACTAAAAATTGCAAGAATTGACCGCAAGTTTAGTGACAAAAAAAGTCGTTACTAAAAGTCAACAAATACCTTTTTTTGTAGTGTCATTTAGTGACTAAATTTTTATGACAAAAAAAATTATTATCACCAAATTTGGTCACTAATGGTGCTCAAATTGATGGACTTTTTCCTGCCATGCCATTTAGTAATCATTTTTTCATATTTGTCACTAAAATTTACATGATAATTAAAATATAGTGACGAATTTTTTTTCGTTTCCAAAGGCTACTATTAGTGATCAAAATTTTGATCGTCACTAAATTTCTGAGCAGTAAAGATCATTTTTTTTTGTAGTGTTATGTCAGACTACCGAGTGTGTCGTTGACAAGGCAAGGGCCGCTGGCGTGGCAAGGTGGCTGTTGAACGCACCTTGGACTTTTAACGGCTCTAGCTCGGCTGTTGGCAAGTCTTGGGCTGCGGATGGGTTTGGCTACTAATGGACCTTAGGCTGGCCACCAAGCTGATGCCGAGCAACCTGGGGTTGTTGTAGGACACGTATAGATGCCAATCTTGGTGAAGTTGAAAACCCCACTATGGTTAGAAGGACCTAAGGATCAAGCTAAGATAAATAGACTCGTTTCTAAGCCCGGGATTCTCAAACGATGCAAATGCGGAGCATATGAGATCTAGAAGATACAAAGCATTGAGCTTAACTATGAATTTAAACCTATCTCAGTGGAGCGAGTTATGATACATTACTAAAAATAAGATGTGGAATTGAATTAAATCTGTCTATTTAAAAAAAAAAAAAAATAGATGAACTCTTTTGAAATTTATTTGCAAAGCAAAAGGTTCTCTTTTTAATTATATAGTAATTAGGGTTTCATTTTAGATAAACCTACGAACTTTTGTATAATTTATTTATAAATTTTATCCTTTTTACTAATTTAAAAATTTATAATATTTGTAAAGTTAAAATATATTTTATTTTTTCTCAAATGACCAAAATTTAAAATAAAAATAATGTCCATATTTTTTAATAGAGCTCGTTTGATTCCAAACACAACCCAGAGGAAAAGAGGACAACCCGTGCACACGTTCAAATTACTTCCTTAGAAGTTTTCGGAGGGAGGCTAAGGCCGGTGCCAGCCGCACGTGTCACCCTCCCTAGGACCTAGGACATCATGCCCCAACACCTGACCACCAACTTGAATGACACAACCTGCTTCTCTGTTTTTACTAAAAGAAACAGACACACGCAACATGATGGGCTGGGAGCCCTTATCATGGTCATGTAAGTTGGGTTTTGCCATTTAATATGTTTGACGTTGAGAGCTCATCTTCTATAAATAAATGAAGACGTGTGACCGTTAAACCACATCCTAAGAAAGAAAGAGTCAAATCCAGTTGTAGTTCTAGGGTCCTGAAAATGTCATACCAAAAACTAAAGTCACTAGACTTCTGGGGACAAACATAAAATCAACCGACCAAATCCTTTTGGGACTACCTCCATACTGTGCCCTTGCATGTGCTCATAGCGCCTTCTCAACTTCGGAAACATCAACGATCACAATGAATATAGACCTCTAGCAAACATACACCATTCAATGTCTTCTTCCATGGGCGGTTAGGGTTGCTCTTGGAGCAAGACTCAGAATAAACTGAGAAAAACTTTAAATAGAATAAAACCATATCCCTTTTTCTATTTGCTTTCACAGACTTATATAAGAAAATTAAAATAAATACTAAAACGATGAAAATTTTATTTGCATTGCCATCTCAATGGCGTCCAAATATCATTTGGCGCCATGGGTCTTGTTCCAATTTTTAGTTGACATGATTAGTACAATGGTTTCTAATTGAATCTTACGTGCCGGTGTTAGTGCAATTTCCAAAATTTGAGTTTTAAATTTCATCTATATTCATCTTCTACTATTGTTCCAGATTCTGAATGAACGAAAGGTTTAACAACCATAGGTGGTATGATTAACAAATAAGTGTGAGACTTGTTAGACTAAATCATAAACTTGGTGCATAGTCACGTAATTTCATTACTAGACTAGGCACCATATTTTGGTGCATTTATATGTCAATGTGTCATGAACTATAGAAAATAATCAACAAAAATAATGAGAAGTTAACTTAGAGAGAATTATAGTAAAAAAATATTAATTGAATAAGAGAAATGATAGTTTAGTGAAATTAAACTATATTTTATATAACTAAATTTATTTAATTATCTCTTTAATTCATGTGCAAAAATTTTGAATGCCAGATACAAGGAAACAAAGAGAATAACGAAAAAAAATAGTTGCATAGCATGTTTGATTTCGGATCAAAAGGTTGCTAAAAATAAGCTGTGGAATTGAAATAAATCTGTCTATTTATTTTAAAAAAAAAAAATAGATGAACTCTTTTGAAATTTATTTGCAAAGCAAAAGGTTCTCTTTTTAATTATATAGTAATTACGGTTTCATTTTAGATAAACCTACGAATATTTGTATAATTTATTTATAAATTTTATCCTTTTTACTAATTTAAAAATTTATAATATTTGTAAAGTTAAAATATATTTTATTTTTTCTCAAATGACCAAAATTTAAAATAAAAAAAAAAGTCCATATTTTTTAATAGAGCTCGATTGATTCCAAACACAACCCAAAGTGATGGAGGGGGGTTATGGCTCCACATATACCAGTTCCTTCTTGACTCGAACAGTAACTGTTAATTGACGGATTCACTTGCAAAAACCACCGGAGGGTTCTCCGGCGGGGAGATTCCGATGTTCAAGTCAGTAAAGAGCGATTTTCGATTGGAAGAAAATAGATTGAAAGTTACGGGAAGGGTGTTCCCTGTGATTAATGTGCTCCCTGTGTTAGGCTTAGAGAGCATACCTGACGTCAAGGGTTTTGAGATCTCTTATACCTATGAGAGTCGTGCGTCGCTGAGGGTCTTCTACGCTGCCTTCCTTATCGAGCTAATCTGAGAATCTCGGGAGTTAATATTCTGAAATGATCATGATCCTCATTCATCGGGGAAAACTTTCAACTTCGGGAGAGATGTCTTCCTTATCTGGAAGATCCAACACTTGCCATTATGAAATAGGAGGCTGTAGTTAGGGAAATTCTGACCTTCCTTTAGAATTGTTTGGAATGTCATGTACTGTTCGATCGCTCGACCGATAAGGGGCCTTTGAGACTTGCCCGGTTAGAGGGTTGACATTTGCACAATTGGTCGAGGAGGCTGTCTCTGCTCGATAAGTCACGATCGGTTAACGGGGCAATTGAGGCTCTATTATTCGGTACACCTAGGTAACTAAAGCCTTTCAACAGATCAATCGGGGTGACTATGGCCCTTCGGTAGATTGTTATTGTGGATGTTAGATACCGATCGGCAAGCGACTTTCGTGGGCCTTTAGAGAATTGACTCTTTTGGTTTGGGACTTGGGTCATGTCCCATCATTTGCCCCCCAACTTATGACTTTCTTGGAAAAGAAAAGCCATAAGTGAAGGTCTGTGAAGCGTGTTTCACTCGTTATGAATGCGTATGGACACTCGGTCCATTCTGATTCGCCCTCCTGGTACGTTAGGAATCATATACGATTTTTTTCATGGGGAACTGTAGACAATTTACTATCGGCATTTATGACTAGTATTTGAGCTGATTCATTTCATCTTCCCCGAATTAATTGAGACTTCTCCTTTTATGGTTATAAATAGCCATAATGCGTATTCACTTCTTTTCGCAGAGAATAGACGTTCTTCCTTCCTGGTTGCTTGGTGGAGAATGATTTTTCCTGATGGTCGGTGTTCGGGACGTCGTAGCGTGCGATGCTCCTTGGTTGGGGTGACTCCTGCTGGAATGAGATCTTATTAATGAAGAGGACTACTGGAATGGGATCTCATTATATTAACCGTTCACTTTGGTTAGCATGATCTGATCCCTCGCCACCGAGGGAGTGCATCTTGTACCGCCTTGCATGGCCTTCTCCAGTCAGTCCTCGCCATCTAGACGCGGTTGGGGTGTTTCTCATACTGTTTTTTGGATGGGTAGGTTGAGTTCAGGCGCTTGGGTGGGACAAATCCCGAACCCGCCTCTTCTTATCCCTAGCACTACATTGTTTTTGTACTCTCCAGTGTAGGGATTATATTCTTCCTCTTCAGGTGAATCAACAACCTGATGGGGTGGACCTTTATGTATATTCTCCTTGGCGTAATCAGTCAAACTTAGCAACTTGTTAATGTATCTTGATGTATTTCTTCATATGAAAATGAATAAGAGAATTGTTTTTCACTTACTTGAGTCTTATTTTCTCTTCTTTTTGATTTATTGCGTTGCAATGCAATTTTCTTCCCATCTTCGACTTCAGGATGAAAGACCAAATAGTGTTAACTTTTCAGACTACTTGACATTCGGTCGATCAGACTCGAGAGTCATGTTTTCACGTTCGGGAGAAATCTCCACTGACTCATAGAACAGAGGTCGGGCGACTAAGGCCTTTTTAACGATTAGGGCTTTTTGAAAAGATGGATCGTGTCTACCCATTCGGGGAGTTATATCCCTTATTGGCAATGCGTATGATCGGTAGAGGCTAGGTGACTGAGGCCTTTTGATAGAAAATTTTAAGTTGTTGGGCTGCGTCCACCCGTCCGGAGAGTTACATCCCCTATTGACGACGTGTACGATCGGTAGAGACTGGGCGTCTGAGGCCCTCCGATACGAAATTTTAAGTTGTTGGGCCACGTCCACCCGTCCGGGGAGTTACATCCCTTATTGACGATGCGTACGATGGTGCTTAAGAAAGACCTCCCGGCTATTGGATAGTGCTAAGACTCATTGATAGTATATACGTAAGTTTTTCGAATTCCAAGTTCTAGGTATCGCCGATCCGTCTAGGTTGTCGAGTCAGTACGTTCCTGGTCAGACTACAGAATGTATTCGATACGAACCTTCCTAATTAGGGGCGAGCTTACCCCCGGCCTGCTGTTGACCGATAGCTTTCACTTTCCGTAGCACCAGTTCTCCGGATTTAAACGTTCGGCTTCTAACCCTTCAGTTATGATACTGGGTCATTTGTTGCTGATAGGCCGTCATCCGTGTTGATACAGATTCTCGTAATTCTAGAAGTAAGTCTAACCTTTCTCATAGGGTGTGTTCGTTTTGCCTGACATTATAGTGAGCTACTCGGAGCAAGTGAATGCCTATTTCCACAGGTATGACTACTTCACTTCCATAAGTCAGATTGAACGGTGTTTCTCTCGTTGCCCTTCGAGGAGTAGTACAATATGACCAGAGGATACCATGAAGTTCTTTAACCCATTGTCCCTTGGGGTCATCCAGCATTGTTTTTAGTCCTTGCAAGATTGTTCGGTTAATTTCTTCAGCCAGTCCGTTGGTTTGTGGGTGAGCGACCGATGAGAATCTATGTTGGATCTCTAGTTTCTCACAAAACTCCTGAAAACACTGATTGTCGAATTGCTTTCCGTTATCCGTGATATAGACGCATAGTATACCAAACCGGGTGATAATATGAGTCCATACGAAGGATTGGACTTTAGCGGCCGTGATCTGGGCTAAAGGCTCGGCTTCCACCCACTTCGTAAAGTAGTCGATCGCCACAATCAAGAATTTTCGATATCCCATGGCTAGAGGAAACGGTTCGAGGATGTCCATGCCCCACTGAGCAAACGGCCAAGGGCTGGATATTGGATTGAGCTCGGTGGAGGGTAACCAAGGAACCGATGAGAAGTACTGACATCTGTCGCACCTTTTGACGTAGCTGTCAGAATCGACCTTCATGGTTGGCCAGTAGTATCCCTGTCGAAGGGCCTTATAGACTAGGTTTCGGGCACCCAGATGATTGTCGCAAACTCCTTCGTGAATTTCTCGAATGATGTAATTTCCTTCTTCAGGAGTCAGCATCGCAGATACGGGTGAATGAATGACTTGCGGTAGAGAATCCCATCGATTATGGTGTAGTGCGCAGTTTTTCGTTTCAATTTTATTGCTTCCCCTATGGATTCTAGCAGGCGATCGTGTCCTAGGTAGTCTTCTATAGTGTCTTTCCAACTAGGCGACTGATCGACTGGGAGGATCTCTTTAGGCTTGTCGATGCTAGGATACGACAGGCTTTCAATATACACTGTTCGACTAGAAGCGACTGAATCGAAACTAACTAGTTTCGACAGGGTATCCGCTCGTACATTCTCCGAATGAGGGATCTGTTGAATATCTACTTTGCCTAACCGATCCATCGTCTCACGCAACTTACTTAAATATTTCTCCATGACCGGGTCTCTGGTTTCGTAAACCCCCTCGATTTGCTTTACGATCAACTGGCTATCCGTAAACACCCTAACATTTCATGGTCCCATATTGGTGGCGATTTTGAGGCCCGTTAACAAAGCTTCGTACTTCAGCTTGATTGTTGGTGGCTTGAAAATCAAAGCGGAGGGCATACTCTGCCTTAAAATCATTTGGTCCTACCAATATGAGTCCGGCGCCGCTTCCCGAAACATTTGATGATCCGTCCACATGGATAGTCCATTTAGAGTCTGTCCATTCTTCTCGATGGCTAGGAAGTTGCCCTTCAGACACTGTGGGCAAAATGCATTCAAGGATAAAATCTGTCAGTGCTTGGCCCTTTATAGCGGGTCGTGGTCGGTATTGGATATCTAATTCGCCTAGCTCCACACTTCACTTGATGAGTTGTCCTAACGTATCCCTCTTCTGGAGGATTTGCTTCAGCGGTTGATCGGTGAGTACCACCATGGTATGAGCCTGAAAATATGGTCGAAGGCACCTCGCTGAAACAATCAAAGTATAGGTTATCTTCTCGATTGGCCGGTAGTTGATTTCAGAATCTTTCAATATCCTGTTGATGTAAAAGACTAGCTTCTGGATGGCGAACTCCTGTCTCACCAATATGAAACAGAGTGCTCGTTTGGAAATGGCCAAATACAGATAAAGTTCCTTCTTGGGAATAGGCCACGAAAGCAGTGGTGGCTGCATCAGATATTCTTTCAGTCGTTCGAAAGCCGCTTGACATTCGGGCATCCATTTGAACTATCGGGATCTCTTCAACGTAACAAATATGGGCTTGTACTTTTCGCAAACCCTGAACATGAATCGGCTTAGACCCGCTATTCGACCAGTTAGGCCTTACACTTCCTTGAGTGTCTAGGGGGGGAGTCATGTCTAATATTGCTTGTATTTTTTCGAGGTTGGCCTCTATCCCTCGATCGGTGATCATGAAGCCCAAGAACTTCCCGGAAGTGATTCAAAATGTGTTTTTTTCTGGGTTTAGCCACATATTGTACCGTTCTAAAGTTTGAAAGGTCTCTTTAAGATCTGCAATGTGAGTTTCTACTATAACACTCTTTACGAGCATGTCATCAACATAAGTTTCGACATTCCTGCCTAATTGGATTTTGAAGACCGCATCGACCAATCGTTGGAAAGTTACTCCGGCATTCTTCAAGCCAAAAGGCATGACCCGGTAACAGTACGTACCAAACTCGGTGATGAAGCTAGTTTTCTCTTCGTCTTCTGATGCCATTCTGATCTAGTTATAGCCGGAGTAAGCGTCCTTAAAACTCAAAAGTTGGTGTCCCGAAGAATTGTCTACAAGCTTGTCAATGTTGGAGAGCGAATAACCATCCTTTGGGCTTGCTTTATTGAGGTTAGTGAAATCTATACATATCCTCCACTTGTCATTAGCCTTTTTTACCAAGACTACGTTAGCCAGCCATTCGGAATACTTGACTTCGCAGATAAATCCTGTTGTCAACAACTTCTGAACCTCTTCCTAGACGGTGCGTTGGCGTTCAAGGGTGAATATCCTCTTCTTCTGCTTAACCGGTCTAAAGTTAGGGTTAACGGTCAGTTTATGGGCTATGACCGATGGGTCTATGCCAGGTATATCTTCTAGAGTCCATGCGAAAACTTTCGAGTGTCGTTGCAGACAGGCGACTAAGGCCTCTCGTAAGGGAGGTGACAGGTTGGCTCCTATTTTGACCGTTTGACTGGGGTCGTTTGTCAGAAGGACCTCGGTCGTTTCTTCTCCTGGTTTAGGCTTGGCTCTTAGCTCAGTGTCCTCTCTAGGTTCCAGAGCGTCGACCGAGAAAACTTCTTGAATGCCTTGTGTTGCGAAGATGATAGAGGGGTCAGAGTCGCTTCTGACGGTCGCTACCCCTAGCAACATTCTGAACTTCACTTTCATGTGTCTCGTGCTCGGTAGCACCTCTAGATCGTCCAGGCTGGGCCTGCCAAGTATGGCATTACAGGGGGAGTAGAGCTTTACCACATGAAAGAGGACAAGTGCGGTTGCGTGATTAGGAGGTCTTCCTAGGGTCACAGGAAGATAAATGATTCCTTCGGGATAAGTTGGCTCGTTTGAAAGCCATTGGAGGAATCCAGGGGAATGCAAAAGTCGAGATGGATTGAAAGTCATCCTACAGAAGGCATCCCAGGTTAGAAGATCGTAATCAGCACCCTGATCGACAAGGACCCTTTTCACAGTGTAAGAGTCTATTTTGAGGGTGATGACTATATGGTCATCTTGAAGAAGATCTATTCTGGCTGGAAGGTCATCATTATCAAAACCTATGATTGACCTTCTTCTTTTGGCAGGTGCTGTGTCGGGGATGACCGTCGTTGCGAGCATCACTATAAGATTTCAGAGATCAGTCTGTTTCCCACGGACGGCGTCAATCTAATGGAGGGGTTATGGCTCTACAGATACCAGCTCCTTCTTAACTCGAACAGTAGCCGTTAATGGGCGGATTCATCTGCAAAAACCGCTGGAGGGTTTTCCGGCGGGGAGACTCCGACGCTCAAGTCAGTAAAGAGCGATTTTTGATTGGAAGAAAACAGACTGAGAGTTACGGGAAGGTTGTTCCCTGTGATCATTGTGCCCCCTGTGTTAGGTTTAGAGAGCATACCTGATGTCAAGGGTTTTGAAATGTCTTATACCTGTAAGAGTCGTGTGTCGCTGAGGGTCTTCTATCCTACCTTCCTTATCGGGCTAATCCGAGAATCTCGGGGGTTAATATTCTAAATTGATCACGATCCTCATTCATCGGGAAAAACTTCCAACTTCAGGAAAGATGTCTTTCTTATCTGGAAGATCCAAGACTTACCGTTATGAAATAGGAGGTTGTAGTTAGGGAAATTCTGACCTTCCTTTAAAATTGTTTGGAGTGTCGTGTACTGTTCAATCGTTCGACAGATAAGGGTCTTTCGAGACTTGTTCGGTTAAAGGGTTGATATTTGCTCAATTGGTTGAGGAGGTTGTCTCTGCTCGATGAGTCACGATCGGTTAACGAGGTGACTGAGACTCTGTATACCTGGGGAACTAAGACCTTTTAGCAAATCGATCGGAGGGACTATGATCCTTCGATAAATTATTATTATGGATGTTAGACACCGATCGACAGGCGTCTTTCTGACATTTTTAGTTTGGGCCTTGGTCATGTCCCACAAAAATAAAAATCGTACAAATGAACCGGACCAACCTGTGCACACATTCAAATAGTTTTTGGAGATTACTTACATGTATCTTGAATTTTGTTTTGTTATCCGGTGTGAGATTACTACAACCTTTTTAGTGACGACAATTATACATATTTAGAAACGATCATTGTCGTCACTAAAAATTGCAAGAATTAACCACAAGTTTAATGACAAAAAAAGTCAGTTACTAAAAGTCACCAAAGGCCTTTTTTTGTAGTGTCATTTAGTGACCAAATTTTTATGACAAAAAAAAATTGTTATCACCAAATTTGATCACTAATGGTGCTCAAATTGATGGACTTTTTCCTGCCATGTCATTTAGTAATCATTTTTTCATATTCATCACTAAAGTTTACATGATAACCAAAATATAGTGATGAATTTTTTTTCATCTCCAAAAACTACTATTAGTGACCAGAATTTTGATCGTCACTAAATTTTTGGTACGTAAATACCATTTTTTTTTTGTAGTGTTATGTCAGACTACCGAGTGTGTCGTTGACAAGGCAAGGGCCGCTGGCGTGGCAAGGTGGCTGTTGAACGCACCTTGGACTTTTGACGGCTCTAGCTCGGCTGTTGGCAAGTCTTGGGCTGCGGATGGGTTTGGCTACTAATGGACCTTAGGCTGGCCACCAAGCTGATGCCGAGCAACCTGGGGTTGCTGTAGGACACGTATAGATGCCAATCTTGGTGAAGTTGAAAACCCCACTATGGTTAGAAAGACCTAAGGATCAAGCTAAGATAAATAGACTCGTTTCTAAGCCCGGGATTCTCAAAAGATGCAAATGCGGAGCATATGAGATCTAGAAGATACAAAGCATTGAGCTTAACTATGAATTTAAATCTATCTCAGTGGAGCGAGTTATGATACATTACTAAAAATAAGATGTGGAATTGAATTAAATCTGTCTATTTAAAAAAAAAAAAATAGATGAACTCTTTTGAAATTTATTTGCAAAGCAAAAGGTTCTCTTTTTAATTATATAGTAATTACGGTTTCATTTTAGATAAACCTACGAACTTTTGTATAATTTATTTATAAATTTTATCCTTTTTACTAATTTAAAAATTTATAATATTTGTAAAGTTAAAATATATTTTATTTTTTCTCAAATGACCAAAATTTAAAATAAAAATAAAGTCCATATTTTTTAATAGAGCTCGTTTGATTCGAAAACACAAACCCAGAGGAAAATAAAAATCGTGTAAATGAACAGGATGGAAAAGAGGACAACCCGTGCACACGTTCAAATTACTTCCTTTAGAAGTTTTCGGAGGGA